>JASTWF010000357.1:0-487000 GCA_030390025.1 Squalus acanthias | reverse complement strand
TGTTCGAATGTGCCAGTGAAATACCACAACAAGAGCACAGGACCAGGAAATGACAGACTGAATGAGATCAATCTCTTATTCCTCCTGGAGAGTGACATTCCCCACCAAGAGCACAGGACCAGGAAATGACAGACTGAATGAACTCAATCTCTTATTCCTCCTGGAGAGTGACATTCCCCACCAAGAGCACAGGACCAGGAAATGACAGACTGAATGAACTCAATCTCTTATTCCTCCTGGAGAGTGACATTCCCCACCAAGAGCACAGGACCAGGAAATGACAGACTGAATGAGCTCAATCTCTTATTCCTCCTGGAGAGTGACATTCCCCACCAAGAGCACAGGACCAGGAAATGACAGACTGAATGAACTCAATCTCTTATTCCTCCTGGAGAGTGACATTCCCCACCAAGAGCACAGGACCAGGAAATGACAGACTGAATGAGCTGAATCTCTTATTCCTCCTGGAGAGTGACATTCCCCACCAAGAGCACAGGACCAGGAAATGACAGACTGAATGAGATCAATCTCTTATTCCTCCTGGAGAGTGACATTCCCCACCAGGAGCACAGGACCAGGAAATGACAGACTGAATGAGCTCAATCTCTTATTCCTCCTGGAGAGTGACATTCCCCACCAAGAGCACAGGACCAGGAAATGACAGACTGAATGAGATCAATCTCTTATTCCTCCTGGAGAGTGACATTCCCCACCAAGAGCACAGGACCAGGAAATGACAGACTGAATGAGCTCAATCTCTTATTCCTCCTGGAGAGTGACATTCCCCACCAAGAGCACAGGACCAGGAAATGACAGACTGAATGAGCTCAATCTCATATTCCTCCTGGAGAGTGACATTCCCCACCAAGAGCACAGGACCAGGAAATGACAGACTGAATGAGATCAATCTCTTATTCCTCCTGGAGAGTGACATTCCCCACCAAGAGCACAGGACCAGGAAATGACAGACTGAATGAACTTAATCTCTTATTCCTCCTGGAGAGTGCCATTCCCCACCAAGAGCACAGGACCAGGAAATGACAGACTGAATGAACTTAATCTCTTATTCCTCCTGGAGAGTGACATTCCCCACCAAGAGCACAGGACCAGGAAATGACAGACTGAATGAACTTAATCTCTTATTCCTCCTGGAGAGTGACATTCCCCATCAAGAGCACAGGACCAGGAAATGACAGACTGAATGAGCTCAATCTCTTATTCCTCCTGGAGAGTGACATTCCCCACCAGGAGCACAGGACCAGGAAATGACAGACTGAATGAGCTCAATCTCTTATTCCTCCTGGAGAGTGACATTCCCCACCAAGAGCACAGGACCAGGAAATGACAGAATGAATGAACTTAATCTCTTATTCCTCCTGGAGAGTGACATTCCCCACCAAGAGCACAGGACCAGGAAATGACAGACTGAATGAACTCAATCTCTTATTCCTCCTGGAGAGTGACATTCCCCACCAGGAGCACAGGACCAGGAAATGACAGACTGAATGGACTCAATCTCTTATTCCTCCTGGAGAGTGACATTCCCCACAAAGAGCACAGGACCAGGAAATGACAGACTGAATGGACTCAATCTCTTATTCCTCCTGGAGAGTGACATTCCCCACCAAGAGCACAGGACCAGGAAATGACAGACTGAATGAACTCAATCTCTTATTCCTCCTGGAGAGTGACATTCCCCACCAGGAGCACAGGACCAGGAAATGACAGACTGAATGGACTCAATCTCTTATTCCTCCTGGAGAGTGACATTCCCCACCAAGAGCACAGGACCAGGAAATGACAGACTGAATGGACTCAATCTCTTATTCCTCCTGGAGAGTGACATTCCCCACCAGGAGCACAGGGGCAGAAGATTTCCTCTTTTGCGAACAATTTTCAACTCTTCGTATCATAGTTTCAGATTCACAATATTTGCATTTTATTCTTTATTCCCCTATTTGCCTGTTTCAATTCCATAACATTCTATGATTCTAAGATCTGATATTCTGTCAGTTTTGTGATGTTAGAATAAACTAAACTCAATCTGAATCTGGCCCATTTACGTAATATTCTTGTCCATTGAAATGGTCGTCACCTGTTAACCAGAGAGCGAGTCCCTCTACACCCTCTTCAACCGCCTGTTCCAGTCTGTCCCGTTAGAATTTCGTCAACTGGAACAGCTGGTAATCGTCGCACTTTGTCAAGAACCCAGTGATTGTAGAGCTCGGCTCTGTGAACACAAATGGAGAAAACAAAACACAATAACCACATTATATCCGGGCGGCTACATTTCCTCTTATACTAAACGGCTGTAGCCTCCCGTGAGCCACATTATCAAACAACTTCTGAAAACCGATATAGACCACATGTGCTATATTAAATCTAGCTATAGAGTCAATTCTTTGAAAAAATATTGTGCTAATTTGTCAAACACTTCTTGCCTTCAGCTAATCCGTACCAGCCTCCTCTAATCATTATTGTATCTCTAAATTACATAGACGTACGTAGAATTTACAGCACAGAAAAAGGCCACTGGTCCCTAGTGATAGGGGACTCTATCATAAGGAGGATAGATAGCGTCCCTTGAAGCCAAGAACGAGAATCCCGAAGGGTATGTTGCCTACCCGGTGCAAGGGTAAGGGACATCTCATGGCGGCTGGAGAGGAACTCAGAAAGGGAGGGTGTAAATCCAGTTGTCTTGGTCCATGTTGGAGCATTCGATATTGGGAGGAACAGGGAGGAGGTCCTGCTGAAAGAGTATCAGGTGTCAGGCTCTAAATTAAAAAGCAGGACCTCGAGGGTAATAATCTCTGGATTATTGCCCGAACCACGTGAAAATTGGCATAGAAGCTGACAGATCAGGAGAATTAACACGTGGCTAAAGGGTTGGTCTGGGAAAGAGGGGTTCCTTTTCATGGGACACTGGCACCAGTTCTGGGACAGGAAGGAGCTGTACCGACGGTACGGGCTCCACCTGAACTGGGATGGGAAGCGTGTCCTAGTGGAATGGGAAATAGGGAGGTGACAAACGCTTTAAACTATTAAGATGTGGTGTGGGATCTACAAGAAACGTAACCAGCCTAAGCATAAGCAAAGCAGGAAAAGAGAGCGTAGGAAAGAATAAAATAAGGGAGGACATTGATGTCAAGTGAATAAATAGAGTTATAGAACAGGAGTCTTAAAAGATGGTTAAACATAAAGTGGGAGAAAATTATATTAAATGAGTTAAACTGTCTCTACAGCAACTGAGTGTCCATAATAAAACGGGAGCTGGAGGCAGTCATGCGTTGCGAGGAACCAGACATAGTAGGGTTTACTGAGACATGAGTACAGAAAAATCAGGACTGGGAATTAAACATTGCAGGGTATTGCTTATCTAGAAAAGATAGAGAGGGATAATGGGGAGGTGGAGTAGCTGTACCTATTGGGGATAACGTAATGGCAGCAGAAAAAAAGTGACGCAGCTATCAGCAAGACAAAATAGAATGCATATGGATAGAGATAGAAGTTAATAAAGGATGAATAACATTAATAGGCGTAGTACTGACCACCTAATAGTTGAAAGGAGGTGGAGGAAGAAATATGCAGACACATTAGCGAAATGAGTAAAAAAAACATAGAATAATAATCATGGGGGATTTCAACTACCAAGATATTAATTGGACAGAAGAGTAAGTAAAGGCGATCAGAGAATGGAGTTCCTACAATGAGTACAGGACCCCTTTCGAACCCAGTATGTAAAACGCCCAATAAGGGAGGGTTCTCTATTGGATCTTGTATTGTGGAATGAAACAGAGCAGATAAGAGAAGTAAACGTAGGGGAACATCTAGGCAATAGTGACCATAATATAATACTCATTAAGATGATAATTGAGAAGGACATAAGTATGACGAAAACAAGGTTAATAGGTTGGAGAAAAGCTATTTTGAGGGGCAGAGAATAGAGCTTGGGAGAATAAAATGGGCAAAAATATTGGCAAACAATGATGTAGATCAGCAACGGGAAACATTTAAAATGGTGTTCAACAGAGTGCAGTAACAATATATTCTGCTAAATGGAAAGAACAAACTAAATACTTAGGACAATTCCTGGATGAATAAAGATATACGGGAACAATTGAGGGTAAGGAAAGAGGCATATATTAAGTACATGGACAGCAGGGGAGTGTATGATTACGGAGAATACGAAGAGATTAAGAGAAGTCAAAAATACAATTACGAAGGCAAAGAGGAACTATGAAATTAAGTTATCAAAGAACATAAAACAATAGTAAAAAAATTTACAGGCACATCAATAAATAAGGAAGGTTGGGATGGAACCAGGGCCATTAAAGGATAATACCACAGGCAACGACAGAGAGATGGCAGAAATATTAAATCATTATTTTACTTCAGTATTTACCAGGGAGATAGAACAAGTTGACATGACATTGGATGATGGGATTTGTAATGAGATAAGTACATTTAAAGTAAAGAGGGGCGATATATTACATAAACTACTGAAACTCCAAGAAGATAAAACTTCTGGTCCAAGGGATTCCATCCACGCATTTTAAAATAATCTAGGGAAGGGATAACAGAGGCATTACTACACATATTTAATAATTCGTTCGTAAAAGGTGTAGTGCCAGAAGCCTGGCAGATAGCTAATGTAATACCTATATTCAAGAAAGGGAATACAACATGTCCAGGGAATTATAGACCAGTCAGCTTAACATCAGTGTCTGGAACAATAATAGAATCCTACTAAAGGAGAAAATAGAAGAACATCTAGAAACCAAAAATATAAAAAAGAATAGTCAGCATGGATTTCAAAAGGGAAGGACTTGCTTGATCAACCTCATTGAATGTTTTGAAGAAGTAAAGGAGAGAGTAGACAATGGTATTGCAGTAGATATAATTCATCTACATTTCCAAATGGCCTTCGTTAAGGTACCCCATAATAAACTGATGAACGAGGTCAGAGAATGCAGAGTCAGGGGACAATTAGCAGAATGGATTTCTGGCTGGCTTCAGGACAGAAAGCAGAGAGTAGGAGTAAAGGGTAGTATTCACAGTAGCAGAAGGTGAGTAGTGGTGATCCAAAAGGATCAGTGCTGCGACCACTGTTGTTCACAATTTATATTAACGATTTAGACTTTCGAATCAAAAACACCATGTCTAAATTTGCGAATGACACAAAATTGGGGGGGGGGGGGTGTTAGTCAATACATAGAAATATAGAAACATAGAAGATAGGAGCAGGAGTAGGCCATTCGGCCCCTCGAGCCTGTTCCGCCATTTAATGAGATCATGGCTGATCATCCAAATTCAGTACTGAGGATAACTGCAACAAATTACAGGAATACATTAATAAACTTGCAGAATGGGCATATAATTGGCAAGTGAAGTTCAATACAGATAAATGTGAGGTATTACATTTGGGTAGGAAGAATAGGGAGGTCACTTATTACTTGGAGGGTGCGAGTCTAGGTGGGTAGAGTAACAAAGCGATCTTGGAGTACACATACACAAATGATTAAAAATTGCGACACAGGTTGGCAAGGCAATTTAAAAAGCAAACCAAGCACTAGGGTTTATTGCCTGAGGGATGGAATTGAAAAGTAGGCAAGTTATGCTAAGCTTGTATCGAACCTTGGTTTGACCATAATTAGAGTACTGCCTACAGTTCTGGTCGCCATATTATAAAAAGTATATTGAGGATGTGCCCATATTCTGATCTCTCCATGAGTACGGTCTTTGACCAGAGGCAGTGTCCATTTCTGACCTCTCTCAGAGTAGGGACTATGACCAGAGGTTGTGCACTTTTTTACATCTGTTCCTCAATCTGGATCTTTGATCCGAGTTTATGTCATTGTTCTGATCTCTCTCTCTCTCTGTGAATAGGGACTGTTTCCAAAGGTTGTGTCCATGTTCTGATCTCTCTCTCTCTCTCTCTTTCTCTCTCTCTGAATAGGGACTGCGAGCAAAGGTTGTGTCCCTGTTCTGATCTGTCTCTCTTTGAATAGGGACTGTTACCAGAGGTTGTGTCCCTGTTCTGATCTCTCTCTCTCTGGCTCTCTCTCTGAATAGGGAGTGCGAGCAGAGGCTGTGACCCTGTTCTGAACTTTCTCTCTCTGAGGGTCTATGGCCAGAAGCTATTTCGCTGTTCTGATCTGTTTCCTGTGTAATGACTGTGACCAGAGGCTGTGAACCTGTTCGGATCTCTCTCTGTCTCTGAATCGGGACTTTGACCAGAGGTTGTGGCACTGTTATGATCTTTTTCTGAGTAGGAACTGTTGGCAGAGGCTTTGTCCCTGTTCTGATCTCTCTCTGAGAAGGGACTGTTACCAAAAGTTGTGTTCCTGTTCTCTTCTCTTCCTGAACCGGGATTTTGACCAGAGGTTGTGACCCTGTTCTGATCTTTCTCTGCCTAGGGACTGTGACCAGAGGCTGTGTCCCTGTTCTAATCTCTCTCTGTCTCTGAGTAGGGCCTCTGACCCAAAGGCTGTGTCCCTGTTCTGATCTCTCCGTGTTTCTGAGTAGGGCCTGTGACCAGAGGTTGTGTCTCTGTTCTGATCTCTCTCTGTTTCTGAGTAGGGCCTGTGACCAGTGGCTGTGTCCCTGATCTGATCTCTCTTTGTCTCTGTGTAGGACCTGTGACCAAAGGCTGTGTCCCTGTCCTGATCTTTCTCTGAGTACGGACTGTGACCAGAGGATGTGTCCCTGTTCTGAACTTTCTCTGTTTCTGAGTAGGGCCTGTGACCGGAGGCTGTGTCCCTGTTCTGATCTCTTTATCTGAGTTGGGACTGTTACCAAAGGCTTTGACCCTGTTCTGATCTCTCCCTCAGAAGGGACCATGACCAAATGTTGTGCCCATGTTCTGATATCAATTAGTAGGGTCAGTGACCAGATGCTGTGTCCCTGTTCTGATCTCTCTGAGTAGGTACTGTGACCAGATGGTTATCCCTGTTTTGATATGACTGAGCACTAAAACAAATTACAGGAGGACATTAATAAACTTACAGAATGGGCATATAATTGGCAAATGAAGTTCAACACAGATAAAGGTGAGGTATTACATTTTGGTAGGAAAAATAGGGAGGTCACTTATCATTTGGAGGGTATGAAAAACACAATTTCTAAATTTGCGGATGATACCAAATTGGGGGGATAGGCAATACTGAGCAGTATGGCCAGTGACCAGAGGCTGTGTTGCTGTTCTGATGTCTCTCTGAATAGGGATTGTGAGGAGAGATAAAGGGATCTCGGAGAACAAATGCACAAATCACTAGAAGTTGCACCACAGGTTAGCAAGGCCATAAAAAAAGCAAACCAAGCACTAGGGTTTATTTCTAGACGAATGGAATGGAAAGGCAGGGAAGATATGCTGAACCTGTATCGAACCTTGGTTAGAGCACAATTAGAGTGCCGTGTGCAGTTCTGGTCGCCATATTATAAAAAGGATATAGAAGCAATGGAGAGGGTGCAGAGAGATTTACAAGGATGATACACGAAATGCGAGGGTGTACATATAAGCAAAGGATGAACAGGCTGGATCTCTTTTCTCTTGATAAAAGAAGGCTGATGGGTGGCCTAATGGAGATCTTTAAAATTACGAAACGTTTTGATAGAGTGGATACAGAGAGAATGTTTCCACTTGTGGGGAAGAGCATAACTAGAGGCCATCAATATAAGATAGTCACCAAGAAATCCAATAGGGAATTCAGAAGAATATTTATTACCAAAGTGTGGTAAGAATGTGGAACTCGCTACCACAGGGAGTGGTTGAAGCGAATAGTATAGATGCATTTAAGGGGAGGCTAGAGAAGCATATGAGGGAGAAGGGAATAAAGGTTTATGCTGATAGATTTAGATGAGGAAAGACGGGAGGAGGTTCGAGTGGAGCATAAACACCGGAAGGACTGGTTCGGATGATTGACCTGTTTTGTGCCATATATCCTATGTAACCTTATGTAATCCTATGCCTCTCACCCCACCATACTCTGGATGGCCTCCTGCTCCCTGGTGCCACACTGTTGGTCAGGAAGCCCATCCTCTGAGTCACTGTCTCTATCCACTTTACAGTCCCCAATCGCAGGTATCTATTAGACAGTTAACGTACTCAGGGGCTCCATCCTCCTGACTGCGGTCACTCGATTCCATCTTTCTACTCAGCACCTTTCCTGTTCCCTCTTCCTGTGTGTCTTCCCTCCGCACAACATCTGGGCCCTTTGTCAGGACATAAATTATATTGTATACATTTTTCTGAACCTACCTTGGTCCATTCGCTTTCTTGTTGATAATCCCTATTTGGACCTTCAGCCATGGTGGTGATCGGCGTTCCCAGATTCTGATGCTCTGTAAGAAATATAATATTAATAGGAGGGTTAGGCGGAAATATTAAAATGAGAAGGAGACGTTGCCTTGTTAAACATGATATCAAGTCCCTCCTCCCCCATCAATACACCAGCTGTTAGCTCCGGAATCGAGCATTTCCCTAGTGTTACGATCAACTCTCCACATCAGGTGTGACACAGACAGCTGCCCAGTGAAATACAGTGAGTCCCACCGATCTCCACAACCGAGTTCCAGACGGGCTCCCGTCAGCCGAGACTCCGCACTGGGAGCGCCCATCGGTAAGATTTACTCACACAGTGTAGGAAAAAAACAGCCTTATTCCTGAGGTAGAGAATATTCTGCAGGAAAATATGGAGCGGTTGATCATTAATGAATTAAATTATTTTTCACTCGGTTTTACGCAGTCTGGTGGTGTTGTATTAATATTTCACAGATTTCTGTTGAATATTTTTGGTTTGTTGAGATTTGATATGAAATTCTGATCATTTATTAATATGACATCTCTCCAGACACATACACACAATATATAGCTGTGTTTAATTCCTCTGCTCTCTATCAGCGACATTGTCTGTGTGTTCATGGAGCTGTGTCCTGGTTGGTGCTTCTATTTGAATATGTTGACCATATCTCTCATGGTGTCAGCACCTGACTAATGAGCACTGTAGGAGGTGAGGACAGTTACCGCTGTTCCACTAATATTAACACTAATGTGTAATGTTATGAATCATGTAAATTTAAACAATTATATGACGCACAGCATTTATGTTTGGAATATCTTTGCTTCTTACAATCTCATAAAACGCAATAAATAGAAAAGTGGTAAATTTGACTGCTGTTTCACAATGAAAATTCTCTACTTGTGCGCGTGTGTCGCTGTGTCTGCGTCCACACATCAGTCAGCGTCCTTTCCTTTCCCCACTGAGGAAATGTAAAAGCGACTAATTCACGGACTTGTAAAATTCCGTAATCTGCTGTTCCACTCACACGGACCCTTGTATAATAAACACACAACAGCAAGAACTTCCATTTACACAGCGCCTTTAACATCGAACAACATCCCCAGGCGCTTCGTGGAAACTTAATCTGCCAGAAGATGGGCGCTGAACAAAATAAGTTTGAAGGAGTTGAGAACAATAGGTTGGTCAAGGCAGTGGGTATTAAGGATTGTTCTAAAGGAGGAAAGGGTGGTGAGGGGGTTCAGGTGGGGAATGGCAGAGCGGAGAGCAGAGACAGCTGAAGGCACGGCCGGCATAGACTGCGTGAGAAGAGGGTGGTGAGTGGGATCAGGTGGGGAATTACAGAGCAGAGGGCAGGGACAGCTGAAGGCACGGCCGCCAAAGACGGGGTGAGGAAAGGGTGAAATGCTCAAGAGGTCAAAGATGGTGGCATGGAGCGTGCTCAGGAGTGGGGGCTTGTGGGACGGGAGGAGGTTTGAGAGAGAGGGAGGGACGAGGCAGTGAATTCATTTAAACATAAGGATGATCATGGCTTATGTAACGATTAGTGATGGGAAATTCCTACCTATTGGCAAAATCAGTTGTTAATCATAAGATGGAAGCGGAGGCATGAAAAACACTGGCGGACAAAATAATAGAAAATCCCAAGGTGTTTTATACGTATATTAATGCCAAGAGGATAACCAGGGAAAGAGTAGGGCCCATTAGGGACCAAAGTGGCAATCTGTGTGTAGAGCCGGAAGATGTAGGTGAGGTTTTAAATGAATATTTTGCATCTGTGTTCACTATTGAGAAGAACGATGTAGGCATAGAAATCAGGCGGGGGATTTGTGATATACTTGAACAAATTAGTATTGAGATGGAGGAGGTACTAGCGGACTTAGCGGGCTTAAAAGTGGATACATCCCCAGGGCCAGACGAGATGTATCCCAGGCTGCAGTGTGAGGCAAGGGAGGAGATTGCAGGGGCTCTGACACAAATTTTCAGAACCTCTCTGGCCACAGGGGAGGTGCCAGAGGACTGGAGGACATCTAACGTAGTACCATTATTCAGGAAGGGTAGTAGGAATAAACCAGGGAATTACAGTTAAGTGAGCCTAACATCAATGATAGGGAAATTAATGGAAAAAATTCTGAGGGACAGAATTAGTCTCCACTTGGAGAGGCAAGGATTAATCAAGGATAGTCAGCATGGCTCTGTCAGGGGGAGATCATGTCTAACCAATTTGATTGAATTTTTCGAGGGGGTAACGAGGTGTGTGGCTGAGGGTAGTGCAGTTGATGTAGTCTACATGGACTTCACTAAGGCTTTTTACAAAGTCCCGCATGGGAGACTGGTCAAGACGGTAAGAGCCCATGTGATCAAGGGCAATTTGGCACATTGGATCCAGAATTAGCTTAGTGGCAGGAGGCAGAGGGTGACGGTCGAAGGTTGTTTTTGTGACTGGAAGCTTGTGTCCAGTGGTGTAACGCAGGGATCGGTGCTGGGTCCTTTGCTGTTTGTAGTGTACATTAATGATTTAGATATGAATGTAGGAGGTATGATCAGTAAGTTCGCAGATGACACGAAAATTGGTGGTGTGGTAAATAGCGAGCAGGGAAGCCTCAGTTTACAGGACGATATAGATGGGTTGGTTAGATGGGTAGAACAGTGGCAAATGGAATTTAACCCGGAAAACAGTAAGGTGATGCACTTTGGGGGACTAACAAGGCAGGGGAATACACAATGAATGGTAGGACCCGAAGAAGGACAGAGGATCAGAGGGACTTTGGTGTGCATGTACATAGATCCCTGAAGGCAGCAAGACATGTAGATAAGGTGGTTAAAAAGGCATATGGGATACTTGCCTTCATTAGCCGAGGCATCGAATATAAGGCAGGGAGGTCATGATGGAGCTGTACAAAACGCTAGTTAGGCCACAGCTGGAATACATTGTGCAGTTCTGGTCGCCACACTATAGGAAGGATGTGATTGCATTGGAGAGGGTGCAGAAGAGATTCATGAGGATGTTATCTGGGCTGCAGCGCTTCAGCTATGAAGAGAGACTGGACAGGCTGGGGTTGTTTTCCTTGGAGCAGAGAAGGCTGAGTGGGAACCTGATTGAGGTGTACAAAATTATGAGGGGCATAGATAGGGTAGATAGAAAGCAACTTTTCCCCTTCGTAGAGGGGTCAATAACCCGGCGTGCATAGATTCTAGATAAGAAGCAGGAGGTTTACAGGGGATTTGAGGAAAAACTTTTTCACCCAGAGGGTGGTTGGAATCTGGAACTCACTGCCTGAAAGGGTGGTAGAGGCAGGAACCCTCACAACATTCAAGAAGCATTTAGATGAGCATTTGAAACGCCATAGCATACAAGGCTACGGACCAAGTGCTGGAAAATGGGATTAGAATAGACAGGGCTTGATGGCCGGCGCGGACGCGATGGGCCGAAGGGCCTTTTTCTGTGCTATATACCTCTATGACTCTATGACTCTATTAAGATTGACGTTCAGGATCCTCCTATCTGTGTGAATGGTGGATTGTGCCCAGTTTCGATCGGTTTCCATCTTAAACATTCCTGAAGTTTTTTTTCTCTCTCGAAAGGGAGCGGCCTGTTTTTCAGTCAGTTTGACAATAACTGCCTCATTTACGTGAACTTATTTCAGCCGAAACACAAGTTCCTGTCGCATTCTCCCACCTAATTCACATCCGTTCGTAAGTGACTGAAACTTACATTGTCGCGTTAAATGGCAAATAATTATTATTATTAATCGGGATCATGTTTTATCTCCGAAATTTCTGCAATTCTGAACTCGATCGCGTTCACTCCGGCCTCAGATAACCAGAGAGAAAACGGGGAGCTGCAGAGCAGTAAGGCTGACATCAGTAGTAGGGAAAATGCGAGAATCTATTATTAAGGACGTGGTACCAGGGGACTTAGAAAAAAAATGAGAGGATTGGGCAGAGTCAACATGGATTTACGAAAGGGTAATCGTGCTTGATGAATCTGTTAGCGTTTTTTGAGGTTTAAACTTGCAGAATAGATAAGGGGGGACCAGTGGGTGCGATGTATTTGGATTTTGAGAAGGCATTCGATAAGGCGCCACGGAAGAGGTTATTAAACAAAATTAAGGCTCCTGTGATTGGGGATAATACAGTAGCATCGTTTGAGGATTGGTTAACGGACAGAAAACAGAGAGTAGGAATAAACGGGATATTTTAGGGTAGGCAGGCTGTAACTAGTGGGGCACCGTAAGGATCAGTGCTTGGGCCTCAGCAATTCACAATCTACATCAATGATTTGAATGGCAGGACCAAATGTAATATATCCAAATTTGCTGATGATACAAAGCTGGGTGGGAATGTAAGTTGTGAGGATGATGCAAGGAGGCTTCGCGGGGATATAGACAGGCTAAGTGAGTGGGCAAGAAGATGGCAAATGGCATTTAACGTGGAGAAATTTGAAGTTATTCACTTTGGTACGAAAAATAGAAAAGCAGAATATTTTTTAAATGGAAGAGATTGTGATATGTTGGTATTCAGAGGGACCTGGGTGTCCTTGTACAAGAATCAGTGAAAGTTAACATGCATGTACAGCAAGCAATTAGGACAGCAAATGGTATTTTGGCCAAGAGGATTTGAGTATAAGAGTAAAGACGTCTTAATGTTATTATATAGGGCCCTGATGAGACCACACCTGGAGTATTGTGTACATGTTTAGGTCTCCTTACCTAAGGAAGGATATACTTGCCATAGAGGGAGTGCAACGAAGGTTCACTAGACTGGTTCTTGGGATGGGGGGATCACCCTATGAGGAGCGATTGAGTAGACTAGGTCTATATTCTCTAAAGTTTATAAGAATGAGAGATGATCTCATTGAAACATACAACATTCTTCCTGGACTTTACAGGGTAGATACAGGGAGGATGTTTCCCCTGGCTGGGGAGTCTAGAACCAGGGGTCACAGTCTCAGAATAAGTGGTCGGCCATTTACGACTGAGATGAGGAGACATTTCTTCACTCAGAGGGTGGTGAAGCTTTGGAATTCTCTATCCCAGAGGGCTGTGGAGGCTCAGTCGTTGAGTATATTTATGACAGAGATCGATAGATTTTTGAATATTAAGTGGATCAAGGGATATGGGGATAGTGCAGCAAAGTGGAGATGAGGTAGATGGTAAGCCATGATCTTATTGATTGGTGGACCAGGCTCGAAGGGCCAAATGGCCTACTCCTGCTCCTATTTCTTATGTTCTTATGTTCCAGCTGCTCGACACAGAGCGATAATCGGCCAGTGCGAATGGTTTAACCCTTTACTGAGCTGAACTATGTGTTTAGTCTGAATTGCTGGTCTCGCCTTTGATCAGTGAACTAAAACTGTACTTAGCACCACGCGGGTCAGTGAGTGAAAATATCCATTTAAAATGAAAGTATATGATGGAGTTATAGGGCACAGGTTCCCAGCCCTGTCTGTCTAAACTGTGAATTCTACAATAGGGAAGAGGCGCCGCTGGAACACAATGGGGTAAATCCCCTGAGTTAGTGTTCCTGCTTTCTGTCCCGCAATCGCTTTTAAATGTGTCTGTGGTGAGACTGGGGGAGATCATTGGGTGGGACCAGCCCTGAAATCCCAGGTGTAGAATGGACTGCCTTCACGGTCTGAGTGAACACTCAGGGAATTGTTACATCTTTGAGGAACAAAGAGCTCCCGGCACCGGGGAGCATATCTGACCGCGGAAAAAAGCTTTAAAAAGAAAGAGGAAGGTGAGAAAATCAATCTTAGAAGCTACATTAACCTTTCCTTGATCCCGCAAGGTGTTTCTGTCACTATTTCGGTGTAGATTTTGCGAGTTATATCCTTGTTATTTCACCACTAACCATCAAGAAGAAGTTCCTGTTTTGATTTCAGCCAGTTAGACGTTGTGAATTTGATCCGATCCTTGTTCTGTGAGACTGAGAGCTCAGCCCTCTGTGTGAAATCTGCTGCCCGCCCTCAGGGTGGATTTCAACTCAAACATTCCTCATTTGCTTCACAACAGGGAACGGCCTTTCTGGTCAAATCAAATCGAAGCAACTTGGCAATTCTCTGCTACGTCCACTGTGAACAAAGTTAGTTATAACTTTTGATCTAATTTAAATTCACAGATTTCCAGGAGAGTAAAGATCAGATTATCGTTGCGACAGAATCGAGGGTAAATTTTATAAAATCTTGCTTAGCATAAACGCACACACTGTTCCGCCCTGCGTCCAGTCTGAGCTATATATGAGGAGCCCAGAAACTGACCTGTGATTTTATTCCGGAGTCGGTCAGAAGTTCGGTAGAACAGATTATTTTTCTATAGATTTGAATTAACAAGATATTGTAATTGATGTTTTTTGACCTGCCCAGAAGCTAACATGCTGTCTCCAGTCATTGCCATCCACGCCAACCATTGCAGCCCCGCCTCCGCGTGTTCTAATAATAATCTTGTTGTTAAATCGATTAACAGTGATTCAGGTCAGAACAGCGCGCTCCCTGGCGCCGTCTCCGCCTCTACCTGGCGAGTGCCAGCAGTTCCCCCGCACCCACCTGGCGGGACAAGACAACACTTGCTCAGAAGCTTGTTGTTTATATTTGGAGGCACAGTGCAGTCCTTCTAACTGATCTGCGTTAACCGCAGCAAAGCACAAACACACCCTGCCGGCTCCAGTCATTTTAATGCAGTGAACTGACTGGAACTGAGTATCAGGCGCTGCGTGTAACGGTAGGCCGACCCGATATCGCCCGTTTCGCGCCACCGCCCGAGACACATTTCTGGGTCATGCCGCTATTTATAAAGCCAAGGATGCCGTATGTCTTTTTAGCATTCTTCTCAACTTGTCCTGTCATCTTTAAAGACTTTTGTAGGTATAGGTTCCTGCACCCTTTAAAATTGTACCATTTCGTTTATATTGCCTCTCCTCGCTCTTCCTACCAAAATTAATCACTTCACACTTCTCTGCCTTAAATTTCATCGGCCATGTATCTCCCCATTTTAACACTCTATCTATGTCCTCCTGAATTCTGTCAGTATCCTCCTCGTTGTTCATTACATTTCCTAGTTTCGTGCCTCTTTGAAATTTGCTCTGTATACCCAAATCCAGGGCAATAATTACATATGAAGAAGAGCAATGGCCCCAAACCGGCCGCTGGGGGACATTGCTGCACATTGCCCTCCAGTCTGAAAAACAACTACTCACTACTGCTCTCTGTTTTCTGTCCCTGACCAATTTCGTATCCAGCACCAATGTCTCTTTAATCCATGGGATTCTCTCTCAACTAATATTTGCAAATACAGATTACATTTTCGTTCAGTCCATCTCAGAATCAAAGAATTTACGGCTCATCGTGTCTATGCAGGCCAAAAAAGAGCTTACCAGCCTAATCCCACTTTCCAGCTCTTGGTCCATACCCTTGTAGGTTACCACACTTCAAGTGAATATCCAAGTACTTTTCAAATATGATGAGTGTTTCCGCCTCTACCAGCCTTTGAGGCAGTGAGTTCCAGTGACCCATCACCCTCTGGGTGAAGAAAGGTCTCCTCAACTCCCCTCTAATCCTTCTACTAATTACTTTAATCTATGATGCCTGGTTAGTGACCTCTCTCCGAATTGAACTAGGACCTTCCAATCAACTCTATCTAGGCCCATCATAATTTTATATCCTTCAATATAGTCTCTGATCAGCCTCCTCTGTTCGAAAGAAAATAACCCCAGCCTATCCAATCTTTCCTCATAGCTAAGATTTTCCACTCCTGGCAACATACTAGAAAGTCTCCTCTACACCCTGTCTACTGCAAGTCTTCTTTGAGCTTAGTGCGCCAATAGGGGCTTAACGTCTGCCGACAGAACAACGTGACGCCACTTCATTAGATGGGAAAAATAATGTATAGGAACAGAGGAATAATAGGCCATTTAGCCCCTTGAGCATGTTTCGGCATTCAATGGGATCATGGCTGATCTGTGAACTAACATTTACCCGTCTTCGCCCCATATCCCTTAATGCCTTTGGTTAAAAACATGGCACGGATTTTCTGCACATGCACGGAAAGCCGGAACTTGCGATCTGTCAAGAATAGGGTAGGAAGAATAGACTTTGTAGGAAGAACAGAAAAACAGAATATTTTTGAAATGGTGAGAAACTTTCAAATGTTGGTGTTCGGTTAGATTTGGGTGTCCTCCTGCAAGAAATACAGAAAGCTGGCATGCAGGTACAGTAAGCAATAAGGAAGGCAATGGCATGTTGGCCTTTAATGCAAGGGGGTTGGAGTATAAGATTAAGGAAGTCTTGCTACCATCGTACAGGGCCTTGGTGAGACCACACCTGGAGTACTGTGTACAGTTTTGGTCTCGTTAACTAAGGAAGGATATACTTGCCTTGGAGGTGGTGCAACGAAGGTTCACTAGATTGATTCCTGGGATGAGAGGGCTGTCCTACACAATCTCTCATCATAGGACAGCCCTCTCATCCCAGGAATCAATCTAGTGAACCTTCGTTGCACCACCTCCAAGGCAAGTATATCCTTCCTTAGCCTACACTCTCTGGAGTTTAGAAGAATGAGAGGTGATCTCATTGAAACATGCAAGATTCTGAAGAGGATTGACAGGGTAGATGCTGAGAGGTTGTTTCCCCTGGCTGGAGTGTAGATAACAAGGGGGCATAGTCTCAGGATAAGTGGTAGGCCATTTAAGACTGGGGTGAGAAGGAATTTATTTACTCAGAGGGTTGTACATCTTTGGAATTCTCTGCCCCAGAGAGCTGTGCATGCTGAGTCTTTGAGTATATTCAAGGCTGAGATCGTTAGATTTTTGGACGTTGGGGAATCGAGGGATATGGAGATCGGGCAGGAAAGTGTAGTTAAGGTCGATGATCAGCCATCATCTTATTGACTGGCGGAGCAGGCTCTCGGGGTCGTATGGCCTAATCCTGCTCATATTTCTTATGTTCAAATCTTCTTGACCGCATCCCCGGGGAATGAAACACTGCTAGCTTAGGATTGGTCTATTTGCCCAACTAAAGCCCAGCAGTCCTGCACGAAAATGCTACAGTAGAAAAAACAGGCGTACAGCCTGCATTGTGGATAAAGAAACAGCAGGAAGAAGTCCTGGAAGTCAGTGGGTGAACCGGAAACGGAACTGTTTTAGCTGTGAAATTTAGCAAAGTGTTTAGGACAAAGCCTGATTTAAGTTTTCAACAACTTTTATTATTAATTTTAAATATTTTAGTGCTTTTGGATCTCAAAAGAGAGGCATTGGGGTGTCTTGAGGAGTGTAGGTATTTTACAGAGGAACTTTTGCTGTGGACAAGGAAAGCATTCTATTCAATTAGATTTATTTTTTAACTTGCAAATGACTTTTAAAAAATGATTTTTTCACTTTCACTAATTTTTAAAATAATTATGCCAGAACATATGAATGTTTTAAATGTTAACATTTATATGCTATTCAAAATTGTAATGGATGAATTTAAAAAAAAATTACATTGCTATAAATTGGTCTGGGACGGTGACATTGATCAGGCGGGTATGCCGGGCGGCCGATCCGATACCGCCCATGTCGCACCACCGCCTTACCTGAATTTCTACCCACTCACTTTATTAGTATGACTTTAACAACTCTTTCCATTTTTTCCCTACAGGTACTGCATCTTTTTAAAGAGGAAACCTGTGAGGGAGAATCATGACTCATGAGGAGTTTGCCCCGAACTTCTATGTGATTCTGGATCATAGAATCGAAAACGCCAGGGAACAAAAAAGCAGATTGAGGAACCATGACCGCCGCCTGATCAGGAGGAACTACTACCCACCCAGAGAGTGTACAGGGAGAGGCTGTCTTTTGAGAAGATGATGTGGAGATGCCGGTGTTGGACTAGGGTGGACAAATGTGAGAAGTCGCACAACAGCAGGTTATAGTCCAACTGTTGTATTTGAAATCACAAGCTTTCGGAGCGCTGTTTCTTCGTCAGCGCTCCGAAAGCTTGTGATTTCAAATAAAACTGTTGGACTATAACCTGGTGTTGTGCGACTTCTCACTTTTGAGAAGATGTCAGAGGAGTTGTGTGTGAGGACGCTGCACTTTAGTAAAGAGGCAATCGGCCGACTACGTGACATGTTAAAGGACGGCCTTCAAACACGCTCGATGACCCACACTGGCTTGTCAGTGTCCGTGAAGATAACCACAGCGCTGAACTTCTTTGCAGGTGGGTCATTTCAGGCATTCACCGGTGACATTTCAAACATCTCCCAGATGGGTCAGTGTGGTTTTGGGGCTGAGTCAGTGGGGTGTGGGACTGGGTTAGAGCGATGTGGGGCTGGGTCAGTGTGGTGTGGGGCTGGGTCACTGGGGTGTGGGGCTGGATCAGTGGGGTGTACGGCTGGGTCAGTGGGGTGTGGGGCTGGGTCAGTGGGGTGTAGGGCTGGGCCAGTGGCGTGCGGGGCTGGGTCAGTGGGGTGCGGGACTGTGTCAGTGGTGTGTGGTGCTGGGTCAATGGAGTGTGGGGCTGGGTCAGTGGGGCGTGGGGCTGGGTCAGTGGGGTGTGGGGCTGGGTCAGTGGTGTGCGGGGCTGGAAGAGTAGGGTGTGGTTCTGGTTCAGTGTGTTGTGGGGCTGCGTCAGTGGCGTGTGGGGCTGGGTCAGTGGGCTGTGGGGCCGGGTCTCTGGAGTGTGGGGCTGGGTCAGTGGTGAGTGGGGCTGTGTCAGTGGGGTGTGGGGCTGGGTCAGTGGGCTGAGGGGCCGGGTCTCTGGAGTGTGGGGCTGGGTCAGTGGTGAGTGGGGCTGAGTCAGTGGGGTGTGGGGCTGGGTCAGTGAGGTGTGGGGCTGGGTCAGAGGGGTGTGAGGCTCGCTCAGTGGGGTGTTGGGCTGTGTCAGTGGGGTGTGGGGCTGGGTCAGTGGGGTGTGAGGCTCGGTCAGTTGGGTGTGGGGCTGTGGCACTTGGGTGTGGGGCTAGGTAAGTGCGGGACGGGGCTGGGTCAGTGGGGTGTGGGGCTGGATCAGTGGGGTGTAGGGCTGGGTCAGTGGGGTGTGGGGTGTTGGGGCTGGGTCAGTGGGGTGTGGGGGGCTGGGTCAGTGGGATTGGTGCTGTGTCAGAGGGTTGTGGGGCTCGGTCAGTGGGTTTGGGGCTGGGTCAGTTGGGTATGGGGCTGGGTCAGTGGGGTGTGGGTGTGGGGCTGGGTCAGTGGGGTGTGGGGCTGGATCAGTCGGGTGTGAGGCTTCGTCAGTGGGGTGTGGGGCTGTGTCAGTGGGGTGTGGGGCTGGATCAGTGGGGTGTGGGGCTTCGTCAGTCGGGTGTGAGGCTTCGTCAGTGGGGTGTGGGGCTGGTCCAGAGGAGTGTGTGACTCGGACAGTTGTTTTTGGGCCTCTGTCAGTTGGATGCCACGCTTGTCCACTGGGATGTGGGGCTGGGTCAGTGGGGTTTGGGGCTGGGTCAGTGGGGTGTGGGGCTGGGTCAGTGAAGTTTGGGGCTGGGTCAGTGGGGGACGGGGCTGGTTCAGTGGGGTGAGGCTGTTGGGTTGGCTGGTTCAGTGGGGTTTGGGTATGGGGCCATTTTGTGCGGTGTGGGGCTGGGCCAGTGGGGTGTGGGGCTTGGTCAGTGGTGAGTGGGGCTGGGTCAGTGGGGTGTGGGCTGTGTCAGTGGGGTGTGGGGCTGGGTCAGTGTGGTGTGGGCTGTGTCAGTGGGGTGTGGGGCTGGGTCAGTGAGGTGTGGGGCTGGGTCAGAGGGGTGTGAGTCTCGGTCAGTGGGGTGGGGTGCTGTGGCACTTGGGTGTGGGGCTGGGTAAGTGGGGATTGGGGCTCTGTCAGTTAGCTGTAGGTCTGGGTCAGTTGTGTTTGGGGCTGTGTCAGTGGGGTGTGGGGTCTGGGTCAGTGGTGTGTGGGGCTGGGTCAGTGGAGTGTGGGGCTGGATCAGTGGGTTTTGGGGCTGTGTCAGTTGGGTGCTGGGCTGGGTCACTGGGGTGTGGGAATGGGACAGTGGGTTCTGGTGCTGTGTCAGTGGGGTGTGGGGCTGGGTCAGTGGGGTGTGGGGCTGGGTCAGTGGGGTGTGGGGCTGGGTTGGAGGGGTGTGGGGCTGGGTCAGTGGGGTGTGGGGCTGGGTCAGTGGGGTGTGGGGTTGGGTCAGTGGTGAGTGTGGCTGTGTCAGTGCGGTGTGGGACTCGGTCATTTTGGTGTAGGCCTGGGTTACTGGGGTGTGTGGCTGGGTCAGTGGGTTGTGGGGCTGGGTCAGAGGGGTGTAGGGATGGGTCAGTGGGGTGTAGGCCTGGGTTACTGGGGTGTGTTGCTGGGTCAGTGGGGTGTGGGGCTGGGTCAGAGGGGTGTGGTGCTGGGTCAGTGGGGTGTAGGGCTGGGTCATTGGGGTGTGTGGCTGGGTCAGTGGGCTGTGGGGCTGGGTCAGTGGGGTGTGGGGCTGGGTCAGTGGGGTGTGGGGCTGTGTCAGTGGGGTGTGGGCCTGGGTCAGTGGCATATGGGGCTGGATCAGTGGGGTGTGTGGCGAGGTCAGTGGGGTGTGGGCCTGGATCAGTGGAGTGTGTGGCTGTGTCAGTGGGGTGTGTGGCTGGGTCAGCGGGGTGTTGGGCTGGGTCAGTGGCGTATGGGGCTGGATCTGTGGGTTGTGTGGCGAGGTCAGTGGGGTGTGCGGCTGGGTCAGTAGGGTGTAGGCCTGTGTAATTGCGGTGTTGATCTGGGTTAGTGGGGTGTGGGGCTGTGTCAGTGGGGATTGTGGCTAGGTCATTGGGGTGTAGGCCTGTGTCATTGTGGTGTGGGGCTGTGTCAGTGGGGTGTGGGACTTGGTCAGTGTGTTGTGGGGCTGGGTCAGTGACTGCAATAAACGGGTCTTTTTCCGAGTGGCAGGCAGTGACTAGTGGGGTACCACATTGATCGGTGCTAGGACCCCAGCTATCCACAATATAAATTAATGATCTAGACGTGGGAACTTGATGTAAGATCTCTAAGTTTGCAGACGACACAAAGCTTGGTGCGCGTGTGTGCTGTGAGGTGGCTGCAGAGAAACTCCAGTATGATTTGGACAGGTTGGGTGATTGGGCAGATGCATGACAGATGCAGTATAATGTGGATAAATGCGAGGTTATCCACTTTGGTGGCAAAAACAGGAAGACAGATGATTATCTTAACGGCAATAGATTGGGAAAAGGGGAAGTGTAACGATATCTGTGAGTCCTTTTGCACCAGTCGCTGAAGGTAAGCATGCAGGTGCAGTAGGCCGTTAAGAAGGCTAATGGTTATTTTGCCTTCATCGCGAGAGGATTCGAGTACAGGAGCAAGGATCTCTTGCTGCAGTTGTACAAGGCATTGGTGAGACCACACCTTGAGTATTGTGTGCAGTTTTGGTTGCCTTATTTGAGGAAGGATGTTCTTGCCATGGAGAGAGTGCAGTGAAGATTGACCAGACTGATACCTGGGATGGCAGGAATGTCGTATTAATAGAGATTGGGTCGACTAGACTTATATTCGCTTGTGTTTCGAAGAATGGGAGGGGATCTCATTGAAACTTATAAAATTCTAACAGGACTAGTCAGACTAGATGCAGGAAGGATGTTCCCGATGGCGGGGAGTCCAGAACCAGAGGTCACAGTCTAAGGATAAGGGGTGATCCATTTAGGTCTGAGATGAGGAGGAATTTCTTCACCCAGAGAGTGGTGAACCTGTGGAATTCTCTACCACAGAAGACAGTTGAGGCCAATTCATTAAATATATTCAAGAAGGAGATAGATATATTTCTTAAGGCTAAAGTGGTCAAGGGATATGGGGAGAAAGCAGGGATAGGGTACTGAATTTGGATGATCAGCCATGATCTCATTCAATGGCAGAGCAGGCTCGAGGGGCCGAATGGCCTACTCCTGTTCCTATCTTCTATGCTTCTATCTCAGTGGTGTGTGGGGCTGTGTCAGTGGGGAGTGTGACTGGGTTATTGGGGTGTGGGCGTGGTTCATTGGGGTATGGGGCTGGGTCAAAGTGGATTGTGGCTGGGTCAGTGCAGTGTAGGGCTGGTTCAGTCGGGTGTAGGGCTGTGTAAGTGGGGTGTAGGGCTGGGTCTGTGGGGTGTAGGGCTGTGTCAGTGTGGTGCAGGACTGGGTCAGTGTGCTGCAGGACTGGGTCAGTGGGGTGTGGGGCTGGGTCAGTGCGTTGTAGGGCTGGGTCAGTGGGGTGTAGGGCTTGTTTAGTGGGGTGCAGGGCTGGGTCAGTGGGTTGTGGGGCTGGGTCAGTTGGGTGTGGGGCTGTGTCAGTGGGGTGTGGGGCTGGGTCAGTGGGTTGTGGGGCTGGGTCAGTTGGGTGTGGGGCTGTGTCAGTTGGGTGTGGGGCTGTGTCAGTGGGGTGTGGGGCTGGGTCAGTGGGTTGTGGGGCTGGGTCAGTTGGGTGTGGGGCTGTGTCAGTGGGGTGTGAGGCTGGGTCAGTGGGTTGTGGGGCTGGGTCAGTGGGTTGTGGGGCTGGGTCAGTTGGGTGTGGGGCAGGGTCAGAGGAGTGTAGGTCTGTTTCAGTGGAGTGTGAGGCTGCATCAATGCAGTGTAGGGCTGGGTCAAAATTGTGTGGGGCTGGGTAAGTGGGGGACGGGTCTGGGTCAGCGGGCAGTGTGGCTGGGTCAGTGGAGTGTTGGGCTATGTCAGTGTGGTGTGTAGGGCTGGGTCAGTGGGGTGTTGGGCTGGGTTAGTGGGGTGTGGGGCTGGGTCAGTGGAGTGTGGGGCTGGGTCAGTACGGTGTGGGGCTGGGTCAGTGGGGTGTGTGGCTGGGTCAGTGGGTTGTGGGGCTGCTCAGTGGGGTGTGGGGCTGGGTCAGTGGGGTGTGGGGCAGTGTCAGAGGACTGTAGGTCTGTTTCAGTGGAGTGTGGGGCTGCATCCGTGTGGTGTGGGGCTGGTTCAATGGGGTGTGGGTCCGATGGTCACTGAGGCAGTCGCTCTGGTTTCTTCTTGCGTCTGTTTGTGGAGTTGTTGGCGTTCCTTTCCTCCTCCTCGAGGCTTGTGGTGTCTTTTGCTGGAGCAGGGCTGAGAGAGAGAGAGAGAGAGAGAGCTGTTCCAGCGTTGTCAGCGAGTCCAAAAGAGAGAGAGTCTTGGGACAGGCTCCAATTATATTGTCTTATTCGCGCCCTAAACCCCTTACTAAAACGGTTTCCTTTAGGTTTCAAATGAACCCTATTTAATCCATTGTCTAGTTTTGGCGGGCTTGCCAGTTCCAATGGCTTTAACTTAGAGCTAAACATGTCCTGATCTTTCGCCGATTTCGGCAAAACCTTATCTACGCGTCAAATCTCATCCCTATTATCCAAGGTCTATTGGCGGCTTTTAAATCTGTCCTGTGGATACCTGGTTGATTGGTTCTTGATGAAGTGAATCGGGTTGCTTAATGTTTTATTGATTTAAAAAAAGGTCTTGGATTATTCATATTTCGATGTGTTGTGAGGCTTTTGGGTTTTGTATTTTCCTCCTTGATAGGAAGGCAGTGTAAACACACTGCCAGACAGCTTAATACACTGCCTGGCCACGCCCTCTGCAGCCTGTGTGTCTGTGAAAGGTGTCTTTCCCAACAGTAAGATTCGAAAAGTCATTTTCCTCAGGGTTTTCTTCTTGTGATCCTTAAAAATGTCCAAAACTGAGGGTTTTACCTCAAATCACTTCAGTTAGGGTTCTGTTCGAGTTTCTGGGGGATTTTCCGAAGCCTACAGGATGGGGATATTCATGGAGCCTCCTCCTCCCGTTAGTTGTTTAATGGTCCAGCACCATTCACGACTCGATGTGGCAGGACTACAGTGCTTTAATCTGATCCGTTGATTGTGGGATAGCTTAGCTCTATCTATAGCATGCTGCTTCCACCTTTTAGCATGCATGTTGTCCTTTGTTGCAGCTTCCCCAGGTTGGCACCTCATTTTTAGCTACGTCTGGTGCTGCTCCTGGCATGCCCTTCTACACTCGTTGTTGAAACAGGGTTGGTCCCCTGGCTTGGTGGTAATCGTAGTGTGAGGGCTATGCCGGGCCATGAGGTTACAGATGTTTGTGGAATACAATTCTGCTGCTGTTAATGACCCACAGCACCTCATGGATGCCCAGTTTGGAGCTGCTAGATTTGTTCTGAATCTATCCCATTCAGCACGGTGGTAATGCCACACAACACGATGGAGGGTGTCCTAAGTGTGAAGACGGGACTTCGTCTCCACAATGACTGTGCGGTGGTCACTGCTGCCAATGCTGTCATGCACAGATGCATCTGCGACAGGTAGATTGGTGAGGACGTAGTCAAGTAGGTTTTTCCCTCTTGTTGGTTCCCTCACCACCTGGCGCAGGCCCAGACTGGCAGTTATGTTCTTCAGGACTCGGCCAGCTCGGTTAGTAGTGGTTCTATCGAGCTGACAAAATATCGGTCGAAGTGGAAAAGGTAGAAGCAAGGGAAAGAGTGAAACGATGCAATGAGAAACCCCATACACACCTGGCAGGATCCTGATACACTGTGATACCCCATTTACACCAGGCAGAATCCTGATACAATGTGAAACCCCATACACACATGGCAGGATCCTGATACATTGCGAAACCCCATATAAATCTGGACGGTACCATATATACTGTGAAACCCCACACAAACCTGGCAGGATCCTGTTACACTATAAAACTCCATGCAGACCTGGCAGATTCCTGATAGTCGGTGAAACCACATACACACCTGGCAGGATCCTGATACACTGTGAAACCCCATACACACCTGGCAGGATCCTGATACAATGTGAAACACCATACACACCTGGCAGAAACCATATACACTGTGAAAGGCCAAACACAACCGTCACAAACCCAATACACTGTGAAACCCCTAACACACCTGGCGGGATGCTCATACAGTGTGCAAACCCATATACATCTGGCAGGATCCTAATACACTGTGGAACCCAATTAATACCTGGCAGAATCCTGATACACTATGAAACCCCATACAAACCTGACAGGATCCTGATACACTGTGAAACCCCATACACTCCTGGCAGGATCCTGATACAATGTGAAAGCCCATACACACCTGGCAGAATCCTGATAGACTGTGAGACCCCATACACACCTGGCAGGATCCCGATACACTGTGAAACCCCGTACACACCTGGCAGGATACTGATACACTGTGAAATCCATACACACCTGGCAGGTTCCTGATAAACTGTGAAACCCCATACACACCTGACAGGATCCTGATACACTGTGGAACCCAGTACACAACTGGCACGATCCCAATACACTGTGAATCCCCTTAAACACCTGGCAGGATACTGATACAGTGTTGCACGCCTCACACATCTGTCTGGATCCAAATACAATGTGAAACCTCATACACACGTGGCAGGATCCTGCTGCACTGTAAAGCCCCATTTACACCTGGCAGGATCCTGATACACTGTGAAACCTCATACACACCTGGTTGGATCCTGATACACTGTGATAACCCATAGACACCTGGCAGGATCCTGATACACTGTGAAGGCCCATACACACCTGGCAGGATCCTGATACACTGTGAAGGCCCATACACACCTGGCAGGATCCTGATACACTGTGAAGGCCCATACACACCTCGCACGATCGTGATAGACTCTGATACCCCATACACACCTGGCTGGACCCTGATACACTGTGAAACCCCATAAAAACCAGGCATTATCCTAATACACTGTGAAACCCCATACACAGCTGGCAGGATCCTGATACACTGTTTATCTGGAATCTCCCACCAGGGGAAATCACACACTTTTGGTACTTCTATCATTTTAAACGCCGCTATTACCCGCATTGTTCATTTAACAGTTAATTTTCTGAGATGGACTTGTTCGTATGAATTCAATAGCAAAATACTGCGGATGCTGGAAATCCGAAATATCAACAGAAAACGCTGGAAAATCTCAACAGGCCAGGCAGCATCCGTGGAGAGAGAAACAGTGTTAACGTTTCAGGTCGAAGACCTTCCGTCAGAACTGGAAACAAAGCAGGAAATGGAATAGATGTTATTTCATGCCCTCCAACCTTTCCCAGCCCCTAAACTTGCTTTAAAATCTATTCCATTTCCTGGCCTGCTGAGATTTTGCAGCCTTTTCTTTTGTTCGTATGAATGCTTCTTTTTAATATGAAGCTTTCAGCTTAAACTAACGATTGATAATAATTATCAATAAAGGGAAGATGTATGGCGCGGGTGTTCATAGGAAGACAAATATTATGGGATGTTTGGGACTGCCTCTTCAGGCTGTGCGACCGGCCGTAGTGAATCATTAATCCTGGTTAAAAAAGAGTTGATATGAGAGAGAGAAAAAAAATATCGCAATCCTCCCCTCGGAATTATCACCAGAATGTGTCCTCAAACAGTTTCTCTCTTCAGACACATCCATCCCGGGGTGGGGCTATTTATTACTGTCTGAGAACCACCCTGAAAATTAGGAGAATCCAACCTTGATACCGAATTCAGCACAGGAATGGTCCTTTCTGTGTCTAACAATGCAAGGGGTGTATCTGCTGCAGATTCACAATGATAAATATAACTGTGGAAAGTCAGTACTCATTCCCCCAGTAGCTGAGGCAATTGATGCTCGGGGATAATTTAATTCGGCGGTTAAATGGTTGATGTCCTCACGGACTGAAACAGCCTCCCCTCAGCTCACTGACAAGACATTGGCTCTGGGAACCTGGGCTCAAACCCAAACATCAGCAAATCGATCAGACTTTTAGCAAACAATGTCTCAGATGGAAATGTAACAATTTATTTCTAACCATGTGTCTGTTTTACTGACCTTCCCAGGAACAAGAAGGGATAACATTTTATAACTAACTGTGTTCACAGGTGAAGCCGCAGAAAATTGTCAAACCGCTTGGATTTGATTTGGTTATACGGGCCGCTCCCTGTTCTGACGCCAATGAGGAATGTTTGAGCTGAAATCCGCCCTGAGGGCGGGCAGCAGCTTTCACACAGAGGGCGGAGCTCTGAGTCTCACAGAACAAGCAACAGATCAAATTCACAATTTGTGACTTGCTCAAATAAAACAAAGAACTTCTAACTGATTGGTTGTAATGAAATAACAAGGATATTACTCGCAAAATCTACACGGAAATAGAGACAAAATATTCTTGCGGGATCAAGGTAAGGTTAATGTACCTTTTAAGCTTCATTTCTGTGTTTTATTCTTCAATTTTTCCCTTTACTCTTCCTCTCTAAAGCCTATTTCCCGCGGTCTGATTTGCTCTCTAGCCTCGGTGTTGCGGCTATTCTGTGAGTGTGGGCTCAGACTGTGACTGAGGACAGTTCATTTTACACCGGGGATTTCAGGGTTAATCCACTCCTGGTCTCCCCCAGTCTCCCCACAGACACAGTTTGAAGCGGTTGCGGGACAGAAAGCTGGAACACGAACTCTGAGGATTTAACCCAGCCAAGTCCAGCGGCGCCTCCTTCCCATGTTAGAATTTGCAGTTCAGTAAACAGAGCTGGGAACCTGGTCCTTGGAACTCAGTGCGGACTGTTACTCACTGAACCGTTTGGTGTCCAGCACAGTTTTATTTAACTGATTAAAGGCGGGACCAGCAGTTCAGACCCAACACACAGTTCAACTCAGTAAGGGGTTAACACATTCGCACTGGTCGATTATCGCTCTGTGACGAGCACCTGGAAAATCAGCTTCGCGTTACCTGAGTCCGGAATTAATATGATTCCGTCACTCGATCGGCGCAACTTCGGAGATAATAAACTTGTCCCCAATTAATTGTTATAATAAAATGCTGCATAACCGATAAATCACTGTTCAACTCAGTCAGGAACGCATGTGAATTAGGGGAGAGAATGGAGCATGGACTTGTGCTTATGCTAAAATAAATTCACGTTAATGACGCGATTAGTATCAAACTGGCCGAAAAATCAGACAGACCGATCCCTTTAGAGAGAAACAAACTTTAAGAATGTTTTAGACGGAAATCGGTTTCAGGCTGAAACCAACTTTCACACAGACAGGAGGAAATCAATTAATGATCTTTATATTAAAAGTAATTACTCAAATTATTAACAGGTGGCAGGGCCCCGGCACATTTTGCAATCTCTGTTTTACTGAACTTCCCTGGAACAAGAGATGAAGTAAATTTTATAACTAACTTTGTTTACAGGTGAGGTGGCTGCGAATTGTCAAACCGGTTGGATTTGATTTGGCCAGAAAGGCCGCACCCTGTTCTGAAGCAAATGAGGAATGTTTGAGTTGAAATCCATCCTGAGGGCGGGCAGTAGCTTTCACGCAGAGGGCGGAGCTCTGAGTCTCACAGAACAGGGATCAGATCAAATTCACAATTTGTGACCTGATAAAATAAAACAAGGAACTTCTGCCTGAAAGGTTCCACTGAAATAATAAGGATGTAACTCGCAAAATCAACACGGAAATACAGAGTCAGAAAATCCTTGGGCGATCGAGGTAAGGTTAATGTAAATTATAAGCTTCATTTCTGTGTTTTATTCCATTTCGTACTTTACTCATCCTCTCTAAAGCCTATTTCCCGCTGTCTGATTTGCTCTCCAGCCTCCGTATTGCGGCTATTATGTGAGTGTGGGCTCAGATTGTGACTGAGGACAGGCCATTTTACACCGGCGATTTCAGGGTTAATCCCACTCCTGATCTCCACCAGTCTCCCCACAGACACAGCGGTTGCGGGACAGAAAGCAGGAACACGAACTCTGGGGTTTTACCCCATTGTGGACCCACGGCGCCTCCACCCTATTGTAGAATTTACAGTTCAGTCAGACACGCGTGCGAATCTGATCCTTTCTAACTCCGTATGCTTTTATTTTTTTTACAATAACGCGCGATGAATTCACTCAATGAACCGTTTGGTGCCCAATACTATTTAATTTAACTGACAACGGCGGGGCCCACATTTCAGAACGAAAAATTCCAAACATAAATATCACCTTACTGTATAAAGGTACATGCTTCATAACATTTTGCATTGGTGTTAATATTAGTGGAACAACAGGAAATGTCCTCACCTCCTACAGTGCTCCTTAGTCAGGTGCTGGCACCATGAGAGATATGGTCACTATATTCAAATAGAAGCACCAACCAGGACACATTTCTAAGAACACACGAACAATGTCACAGCCCATAGGGACTAGAGGGATCACACCCAGCTATATATTGTATATGCGGATAAATATCATCTTGATAAAGTACCAGAATATAAAATAAAACTCAAAAACTTAAATATTCAACACAAATCTCTGATTAAATATAATGCAATTCTACCAGACTGTGTAAAACCGAGTGAAGGATCATTTAATTCATCAATGATCACTCGTTCCATATTTCCAACCAGAATAGCCTCTACCACAGCAATAAGAATGGTTTTGACAAGCAGTGTGTGAGAAAATCTGAACAACTGTTGCAATTGCGGAATCCCAAACACACCTGGCAGAATCCTGATATAAAGTGAAGCCATCTGCACACCTGGCCGAATCCTGAAACTTTGTGAGAACCAGTAAACAACTGGCAGGATACAGATACAATGTAAAACCCCATACACACCTGGCAGGAACGCCATACACTTTGAAACCCCATAAACACCTGGCAGGTGCCTGATACACTGTGAAACCCCATACACACCTAGCAGGATCCTGATACACTGTGAAACCCCATACACACCTGGCAGGTTCCTGATACATTGTGAAACCCCATACACACCTAGCAGGATCCTGATACACGGTGAAACCCCATACACACCTGGCAGGATCCTGATACACTGTGAAACCCCATACACACCTTGCAGGATACTGATACACTATGAAACCCCATACACACCTGGCAGGTTCCTGATACACTGTGAAGGCCCATACACACCTAGCAGGATCCTGATACACTGTGAAACCCCATACACACCTGGCAGGTTCCTGATACACTGTGAAACCCCATATAAACCTGACAGGATCCTGATACTCTGTGAAACCCCATACACACCTGGCCGAATCCTGATACACTGTGAGAACCAATAAACAACTGTCAGGATCCAGATACATTGTGAAAACCCATACACAACTGGCCGAATCCTGATATACTGTGAAACTCCATACGCACCTGGCAAGATCCTGATATACTGCGAAATCCCATACACACCTGACAGGATCCTGATACACTCTGAAACCCCATACACACCTGGCAGGATCCTGGTACACTGTGAAACCCCATACAGACCTAGAAAGATCCTGATATACTGTGAAACACCATACACACTTGAGAGGATCCTGATACATTGTGAAACCCCATACACACCTGGCAGGATCCTGATACACTGTGAAACTCCATACACACCTGGCAGGATCCTGATACACTGTGAAACCCATACACACCTGGCAGGATCCTGATACACTGTGAAACCCCATACACACCTGGCTGGATCCTGATACACTGTGAATCCCCATACATACCTGGCAGGATCCTGATACACTGTGAAACCCCATACACACCTGGCAGGATTCTGATACACTGTGAAACCCCATACACACCTGGCAGGATCCTGATACACTTTGAAACCCCATACACACCTGGCAGGATCCTGATACACTGTGAAACCCCATACACACCTGGCAGTTTCATGGCCCAGGACTGTATTAATAAATCTCAAATTGCCCCCTCAGTATGAGAGCAGTTTTGACTCAGTGGTGACTCTATAAGAAGCAGTTTTCTGGATCTGATGTTACTGAAACTGTCTGTGTTGAACTTAACGCTGCAAAAACGTGTTGGTTAAGTGACGCCGTTCATGTCAGGAACGAACACCCTGGCTGTAAAACTGTCCCCCAGCTCTGGATTAATCCAACAAATTAAAGTAGACAAACTGGTCACAGGCCAGAGCACCGCAGCAGGGGTCCTTAAAACTGCACAATTAAAATGGCCGAGGCAGCCAGGCTGGTTTTAAAGCAGAAGACATTTCTTCACACAGAACGTGGTGAATCTTTGGAATTCTCTACCCCAGAGGGCTGTGGAGACTCAGTCATTGGGTATATTCAAAACAGAAGTCGATAGATTTCTGACTAGTAAGGCCATCAAGGGAAATGGCGACAGGGCCGGTGAATGGAGTTGAGGCAGAAGATCAGCCATGATCTCATTGAATGGCGCAGAAGGCTCGAAGGGCCGAATGGCGGACTCCTGCTCCTATTTCTAATGTTATTATGTACTTATTGTGTGAAAACGTGCTTCTTGATTTCACTCCTGAACAGACTAACTCTAATTTTAGCATCCCCAACCCCTGTCCTGGATTCCCCAAACGTAGAAAATCTCGCGCTATCTCTATTCTATGTATTCCAGGGGTGTGGAGCTGGGTCAGTGGGGTGTGGAGCTGTGTCAGTGGGGTGTGGAGCTGTGTCAGTGGTGTGTGGGGCTGGGTCAGTGGGGTGTGGAGCTGCGTCAGTGGGGTGCGGGGCTGGGTCAGTGGGGTGTGGGGCCGGGTCAGTGGGGTGTGGGGATGGGTCAGTGGGGTGTGGGGCCGGATCAGTGGGGTGTGGGGCTGGGTCAGTGGGTTGTGGGGCCGGGTCAGTGGGGTGTGGGCCCGGGTCAGTGGGGTGTGGGGCTGTGTCAGTGGGGTGTGGGCCCGGGTCAGTGGGGTGTGGGGCAGGGTCAGTGGGGTGTGGGGCTGGGTCAGTGGGGTGTGGGGTCGGGTCAGTGGGGTGTGGGGCTGGGTCAGTGGGGAGTGCAGCCTGGTCAGTGGGGTGGGGGCCTGGTTCAGTGGGGTGTGGGTGTGGGGCTGGGTCAGTGGGGTCTGGGGCCGGGTAAGTGGGGTGTGGAGCTGGGTCAGTGGGGTGTGGGGATGGGTCAGTGGGGTGTGGGGCCGGATCAGTGCGGTGTGGGGCTGGGTCAATGGGTTGTGGGGCTGTGTCAGTGGGGTGAGGGGCTGGGTCAGTGGGGTGTGGGGCTGGGACAGTGGGGTGTGGGACTGTGTCAGTGGGGTGTGGGGCCGTGTCAGTGGGGTGTGGGCCCGGGTCTGTGGAGTGTGGGGTAGTGTCAGTGGGCTGTGGGGCTGGGTCAGTGGGGTGTGGGGCTGGTTCAGTGGGGTGTGGGGCCGGGTCAGTTGGGTGTGGGGCTGGGTCACTGGGGTGTGGGGATGGGTCAGTGGGGTGTGGCGATGGGTCAGTGGGATCTGGGGCCGGGTCAGTGGGGTGTGGGGCTGGGTCAGTGGGGTGTGGGGCTGTGTCAGTGGGGTGTGGGGTCGGGTCAGTGGGGTGTGGGGATGGGTCAGTGGGGTGTGGGGATGGGTCAGTGGGGTCTGGGGCCGGTTCAGTGGGGTGTGGGGCTGGGTCAGTGGGGTGTGGGGCCGGATCAGTGCGGTGTGGGTCTGGGTCAATGGGTTGTGGGGCTGTGTCAGTGGGGTGTGTGGCTGGGTCAGTGGGGTGTGGGGCTGGGACAGTGGGGTGTGGGGCTGTGTCAGTGGGGTGTGGGGCCGTGTCAGTGGGGTGTGTGCCCGGGTCTGTGGAGTGTGGGGGAGTGTCAGTGGGCTGTGGGGCTGGGTCAGTGGGGTGTGGGGCTGGTTCAGTGGTGTGTGGGGCCGGGTCAGTTGGGTGTGGGGCTGGGTCAGTGGGGTGTGGGGCTGAGTCAATCGGGTGTGTGTGAGGGGCTGGGTCAGTGGGGTGTGGGGCTTGTTCAGTGGGTGTGGGGCGGAGTCACTGGGGTGTGTGGCTGGGTCAGTTGGGTGTTGGTGTGGGGCTGGGTCAGTGGGGTGTGGGGCTGGGTAAGTCGGGTGTGGGGCTGGGTCAGTGGGGTGTGGGACTGGGTCAGTGGGGTCTGGGTGTGGGGCTGGGACAGGGGGGTGCAGGGCTGGGTCAGTGGGGTGTGGGTGTGGGGCTGGGTCAGTGGGGTGTGGGGCTGGGTCTTGTTCACTGGGTGTGGGGCTGGGTCAGTGGGACGTTAGTGTGGGGCTGCGTTAGTGGGGTTTGGGGCTGGGTCAGTGAGGTGTGGGGCTGGTTCAGTGAGGTGTGGGTGTGGGACAGGGTCAGTGGGGTGTGGGGCTGGGTCAGTGAGGTGTGGGGCTGGGTCAGTGGGATGTTGGGCTGGGTCAGTGGGGTGTGGGACGGTGTCAGTGCGGTGAGAGGCTCCGTCAGTGGGGTGTGGGGCTGGGTCAGTGAGATTTGGATCTGGGTCACTGGGGTGTGGGGCTGGTTCAGTGGGGTGTGGGTGTGGGGCTGGTTCAGTGAGGTGTAGGGCTGGGTCAGTGGGGTGTGGGGCTGTGTCAGTGGGGTGTGGGGCTGGGTCAGTGGGGTGTGGGCTGGGTCACAGAATCACAGAATCCCCACAGTGCAGATAGAGGGCATTTCGGCCCATCGAGTCTGCACCGACACATATCCCACCCTATCCCCGTAACCCCACGTATTTAATCCCCCCTAACACTAAGGGTCAATTTATCATAGCCAAATCAACCTAACCCACACATGTTTGGACTGTGGGAGGAAACCGGAGCACCCGGAGGAAACCCATGCAGACATGGGGAGGATGTGCAAACTCCACACAGACAGTCACCCTTGGCCGGATTCGAACCTGGGTCCCTGGCGCTGTGAGGCAACAGTGCTAACCGCTACGACACCGTGTTGCCCATCAGTGCGGTGTGGGGCTGGATCAGTGGGGCGTGGGGCTCGGTAGGTCGGGTGTGCGAGTGTGGGGCTGGGACAGTGGGGTGGGGGGCTGGGTCAGTGGGGTTTGGGGCTGGGTCAGTGGGGTGAGGGCCTGGGTCAGTGTTGTGTGCGGCTGGGTCAGTGGTGTGTGGGGCTGGGCCAGTGGGGTGTGGGTGTGGGACTGGGTCAGTGGGGTGTGGGGCTGAGTCAATCGGGTGTGGGTGAGGTGCTGGGTCAGTGGGGTGTGGGGCTTGTTCAGTGGGTGTGGGGCGGAGTCACTGGGGTGTGTGGCTGGGTCAGTTGGGTGTTGGTGTGGGGCTGGGTCAGTGGGGTGTGGTGCTGGGTCAGTGGGCTGTGGGGCTGGTTCAGTGGTGTGTGTGGCTGGGTCAGTGGGGTGTGGGCCTCTCACAGTGGGTTGCGGGGCTTGGACAGTGGGGTGTGGGGTTGGGTCAGGAGGGTGTGGCGCTGGGTCAGAGAGGTGTGGGAATGGGTCAGTGGGATGTGTGTGTGTGGCTGGTTCAGTGAGGTGTGGGGCTGGGTCAGTGGGGTGTGGGGCTGGGTCAGTGGGATGTGGGGCTGGGTCATTGGAGTTTGGGGCTGGGTCAGTGGGGTGTGTGGATGTGTCAGTGGGGTGTGGGGCTTGGTCAGGGGTGTGGGTCTGGTCAGTGGGGTGTCGATGTGGGGTGGGTCACTGGGGTGCTGGGCTGGTGCAGTGGGGTGTGGGTGTGGGGTGTGTCAGTGGGGTGTGGGGCTGTGTCAGTGGGGTGTGGGGCTGGGTCAGTGGGGTGTGGGTGTGGGGCTCTTTCAGTGGGGTGTGGGTGTGGGGCTGGTTCAGTGGGTTCTGGGGCTGGTCAGTGGGTTGCGGTGCTGGGTCAGTGGGATGTGGGGTTGTGTCAGTGGGGCGTGGGGCTGGGTCAGTGGGATGTGGGGCTGGGTCAGTGGGGTGTGGGGCTGGGTCACAGAATCACAGAATCCCCACAGTGCAGATAGAGGTCATTTCGGCCCATCGAGTCTGCACCGACACATATCCCACCCTATCCCCGTAACCCCACGTATTTAATCCCCCCTAACACTAAGGGTCAATTTATCATAGCCAAACCAACCTAACCCGCACATCTTTGGACTGTGGGAGGAAACCGGAGCACCCGGAGGAAACTCACGAAGACACGGGGAGGATGTGCAAACTTCACGCAGACAGTCACCCTTGGCCGGATTCGAACCCGGGTCCCTGGCGCTGTGAGGCAACAGTGCTAACCACTATGCCACCGTGCTGCCCATCAGTGTGGTGTAGGGCTGGATCAGTGGGGCGTGGGGCTGGCTAGGTCGGGTGTGGGGCTGGGTCAGTGGGTTGTGGGTGTGGGGCTGGGTTAGTGTGTTGTGGGGTTGGGTCAGTGGGTTGTGGGTGTGGGGCTGGGACAGTGGGGTGTGGGGCTGGGTGAGTGGGGTGTGGGTGTGGGGCTGGGTCAGTGGGTTTGGGGCTGGGTCAGTGGGGTTTGGGGCTGGGTCAGTGGGGTGTGGGTCTTCTTCAGTGGGTGTTGGGCGGAATCAGTGGGGTGTGTGGCTGGGTCAGTTGGGTGTTGGTGTGGGGCTGGGTCAGTGGGGTATGGGGCTAGGTCAGTGGGGAGTGGGGCTTGGTCAGTGGGATGTTGATGTGGGGCTGCGTCAGTTTGGTGTGGGGCTGGGTCAGTGGGGTGTGGGTGTGGTGCTGGGTCAGTGGGGTGTGGGGCTGAGGCTGGTTCAGTGGGGTTTGGGTGTGGGACTGGGTCAGTGGGGTGTGGGGCTGGGTCAGTGGGGTGTGGGGCTGGGTCGGTGGGGTGTGGGGCTGGGTCAGTGGGGTGTGGGGCTGGTTCAGTGGGGTGTGGGTGTGGGACTTGGTCAGTGGTGTGTGGGGCTGGGTCAGTGGGGTGTGGGACTGTGTCAGTGTGGTGTGGGGCTCTGTCAGTGGGGTGCGGGGCTGGGTCAGTGGGGTGTGGGGTTGGGTCAGTAGGGTGTGGGGCTGGGTTAGTGATGTGTGGGAATGGGTCAGTGGGATGTGGGTGTGTGGCTGGGTCAGTGAGGTGTGGGGCTGGGTCAGTGGGGTGTGGAGCTTGGTCAGTGGGTGCGGGGCTGGGTCAGTGGGGTGTGGGGCTGGGTCAGTGGGTGCGGGGCTGGGTCAGTGGGATGTGGGGCTGGGTCAGAGGGTTGTGGGGCTGCGTCATTGGAGTTTGGGGCTGGGTCAGTGGGGTGTGTGGATGTGTCAGTGGGGTGTGGAGCTTTGTCAGTGGGGTGTGGGACTGGGTCAGGTTTATGTGTCTGGTCAGTGGTGTGTGGGTGTGGGGTGGGTCAGTGGGGTGTGGGGCTGTGTCAGTGGGGTGTGGGGCTGGGTCAGTGGGGTGTGGGTATGGGGTGTGTCAGTGGGGTGTGGGGCTGTGTCAGTGGGGTGTGGGGCTGGGTCAGTGGGGTGTGGGTGTGGGGCTCTTTCAGTGGGGTGTGGGTGTGGGGCTGGGTCAGTGGGCTGTGGGTGTGGGGCTGGGTCAGTGGATTGTGGGGCTGGTCAGTGGGGTGCGGTGCTTGGTCAGTGGGGTGTGGGGTTGTGTCAGTGGGGTGTGGGGCTGAGTCAGTGGGTTGTGGGGCTGGGTCAGTGGGGTGTGGGGCTGTATCATTGGGGTGTGGGGCTGTTTCAGAGGGGTGCGTGGCTGGGTCAGCGGTGAGTGGGGCTGTGTCAGTGGGGTGTGGGGCTGGGTCAGTGGGGTGTGGGTCTTGGTCAGCGGTGAGTGGAGCTGTGTCCGTGGGGTGTGGGGCTGTGTCAGTGGGCTGTGGGTGTGGGGCTGGGTCAGTGTGTTGTGGGGCAGGGTGAGTGGGGTGTGGGGCTGGGTCAGTGGGGTGTGGGGCTGGGTCAGTGGGGTGTGGGGCTGGGTCAGTGGGGTGTGGGGCTGGGTCAGTGGGGTGTGGGGCTGTGTCAGTGGGGTGTGGGGCTGTGTCAGTGGGGTGTGGGGCTGTGTCAGTGGGGTGTGGAGCTGTGTCAGTGGGGTGTGGGGCTGGGTCAGAGTGGTGTGGGGCTGGTTCAGTGGTGTATGGGGCTGGATCAGTGCGGCGTGGGGCTGGGTTAGTCGGGTGTGGGGCCAGGTCAGTGGGGTGTGGGGCATTGTCAGTGGGCAGTGGGGCTGTGTCAGATGGGTGTCGGCCTGGGTCAGTGGGGCGTGGGGATTGATCAGTGGGGCGTGGGGCTGGGTTAGTCGGGTGTGGGTCTGGGTCAGTGGGGTGTGGGGTTGGGTCACAGGGGTGTCGGTATCAGGATGTATCAGAGGGGCGTGAAACTTGGTCAGTGGGGTGTGGGGCTGGATCAGTGGGGCGTGGGGATTGGTCAGTGGTGTGAGGGCCTGGGTCAGTGGGGTGTGGGGCTTGGTCAGTGGGTTGTGGGGCTGGGTCAGTGGGATGTGAGCCTCGGTCAGTTGGGCGTGGGCCTGGGTCAGTGGGGTGTGGGTGTGGGGTTGGGTCAGTGGGTTGTGGGGCTGGGTCAGTGGGATGTGAGCCTCGGTCAGTTGGGCGTGGGCCTGGGTCAGTGGGGTGTGGGTGTGGGGTTGGGACAGTGGGGTGCGGGGCTGGTTCAAAGCAGTGTGGGGCATGGTCAGTGTTGAGTGTGGCTGGGTCAGTGTGGTATGGGGCTGTGTCAGTGTGGTGTGGGTCTTTGTCAATGGGGTGTGGGGCTGAGTCAGTTGGGTGTGGGGCTGGGTCAGTGGGATGTGGGGCTGGGTCAGTTGAATTTGGGGCTGGGTCAGTGGGGTGTGGGGCTTTGTCAGTGGGGTGTGGGGCTGGGTCAATGGGGTGTGGGGCTGGATCAGTGGGGTGTGGGGCTGGGTCAGTGGGGTGTGGGGCTGGGTCAGTGGGGTGTGGGACTGGGTCAGTGGGGTGTGGGACAGGGTCAGTTGAATTTGGGGCTGGGTCAGTGGGGTGTGGGGCTTTGTCAGTGGGGTGTGGGGCTGGGTCAATGGGGTGTGGGGCTGGATCAGTGGGGTGTGGGGCTGGGTCAGTGGGGTGTGGGTCTGGGTCAGTGGGGTGTGGGGCTGGGTCAGTGGGGTGTGGGACTGGGTCAGTGGGGTGTGGGGCTGGGTCAGTGTGGTGTGGGGCTGGATCAGTGAGGTGTGGGGCTGGGTCAGTGGGGTGTGGGGCTGGGTCAGTGGGGTGTGGGGCTGGGTCAGTGGGGTGTGGGGCTGGGTCAGTGGGGTGTGGGGCTGGGTCAGTGTGGTGTGGGGCTGGGTCAGTGGGGTGTGGGGCTGGGTCAGTGGGGTGTGGGGCTGGGTCAGTGGGGTGTGTGGGGCTGGGTCAGTGGGGTGTGGGGCTGGGTCAGTGGGTGTGGGGCTGGGTCAGTGGAGTGTGGGGCTGGGTCAGTGGGGTGTGGGGGGCTGGGTCAGTGGGGTGTGGGACAGGGTCAGTTGAATTTGGGGCTTTGTCAGTGGGGTGTGGGGCTGGGTCAATGGGGTGTGGGGCTGGGTCAGTGGGTTGTGGGGCTGGGTCAGTGGGGTGTGGGCTGTGTCAGTGGGGTGTGGGGCTGTGTCAGTGGGGTGTGGGGCTGGGTCAATGGGGTGTGGGCTGGGTCAGTGGGGTGTGGGGCTGGGTCAGTGGGTGTGGGACTGGGTCAGTGGGTGTGGGCTGGTCAGTGGGTGTGGGGCTGGTCAGTGGGTGTGGGGCTGGGTCAGTGGGTGTGGGGCTGGATCAGTGGGGTGTGGGGCTGGGTCAGTGGGGTGTGGGGCTGGGTCAATTAGGTGTGGGGCTGGGTCAGTGGGGTGTGGGGCTGTGTTAGTGGAGTGTGGGGCTTGGTCAATGTGGTGTGGGGCTGTGTCAGTGGGGTGTGGGGTTGGGTCAATTAGGTGTGGGGCTGGGTCACTGGGGTGTGGGGCTGGGTCTTATGGGTGTGGAGCTGGGTCAGTGGAGTTTGGGTCTGGGTCAGTGGGCTGCGGGGCTGGGTCAGTGGGGTGTGGGACTGGGCCAGTGGGGTATGGGGCTGGGAGAGTGGAGTGTGGGACCGGGTCAATGGGGTGTGGCTGGGTCAGTGGTGTTTGAGTCTGGGTCAGTGGGGAGAGGGACTGGGTCAATTTGGTGAAGCTAATTTGCCCTCTGGCGCAGTTATGGTGGGGGCCGGGGGCTGGGCCAGTCTGGGGGGTGGAGGCCTAGCCAGTGTTGTTGGGTGCGGTGTGCTGGGCCGGAGGGTGCGGCGGGTGCCTGGGCCAGTGGGTGAACGGGTATCTGGGCCAGTGAGCTGCCGGGGGGCTGAGCCAATTTGGGGAGGGGTGGGGGTGCTTTTCCCGTGGGGGGACGGAGGAACAACATCACTTGAATTGTACAGGATCGGTCAGAAGGTAAGTTCCATGTTGCTGAGCCTCACTGCAAATAAAAGGTGCATTGAATGGGATGTGTGATAAATGGATGAGGGAGAAAGGAATATAAGGTTATGCTGATGGGGTGAGATGAAGAGCGCTGTCAGCAGGCTCCTGTCGATTAGAAACACCGGCACAGACCACTTGGGATGAATAGCTTGTTTCTCTGCTGTTAATTCCATGTAAAACAGGAAGTGAAGATGCCGCATTTTCTGAGACAGTTTGGTATCAAGAGCACATCAGAAACTTTGCTCTTATTCTGTAGCCTGCAAAAAGCAAACTCCTCCGGTGGAACTGGGAGATTCCAGTCGCCCAGCGAGAGCGCATGGAATATTCTGTAAAAGTGAAATAAGTTTAACTGATTCTACAACATTGAGTCAGAAATAGGGTTTGTGTATTTCAGAGGAGAGAGTTTGATCAGAGACTCGTCCCGTTTGACACGTGGGTGAAGAGTTAGACAGGTGCATCTCCATCCCCAGCCTCCCTTTCCTCAATGTTTTGTAGCCTCCCGAAATTCTGCCCATCTTTTTCACAGCCTCATGTTTAAGTCTCTCCAATCGGGTTTCTGCTCCTGCCACAGCACTGAAATGGCAGTCGCCAAAGTCCCAATTTTGGGGTGGGGGGGGTGGGGGTGGGGGTTAAACTAACTTGGCAGGGGGATGGGATACGGAGTGGAGCTATAGTAGTGGGGTGATGCACAGCCAAATATAGAGGAAAAAACAAGTCGGCCTGGAAGGCGGAGCAAATATGTAACGGCACAAGGGAGTTTGGTAAGGCTGGATGGTATTTTTTTTAATGCAATGAGTCTTGCGAGTAAGGCAGATGAATTGAAGGTGTTGATGAAAACACGGGAGTATGATATTGTTGCTATCACAGAGATATGGTTGAGGGTGGGGCAGGACTGGCAGCTCAATATTCCGGGGTGTAGAAATTTCAGGTGAGACAGAGGTCGGTGTAAAAGAGGAGGGGGTGTCGCAATATTAATCAAGGAGTCAATTACTGCTGTAAGGAAGGATGGTATCTTAGCAGGTTCCTCTAATGAGGCCATATGGGTGGATCTCAAAAACAAATAGGGGGCAAGCACTTTGATGGGAGTGTACTATAGGCCCCCAAACAGTCAGGGGGAGATAGAGGAACAGATATGTAGGCAAATCTCAGAGAAATGTAGAAATAATAGGGTAATAATAGTCGGGGATTTCAACTTCCCCAATATTAACAGGGATAGTCAGAGTGTGAAAGGCTTAGAGTGTGCGGAATTCTTAAAGTGCATCCAGGAGAGCTTTTTGAGACAGCATGTAGAAATTCCTACAAGAGAGGTTCGGTACTGGATCTAATTCTAGGGAATGTAGCCGGGCAAGTGGTAGAAGTGTTTGCAGGAGAGCATTTAGGCGACAGTGACCATAATTCGGTGAGATGTAAGGTAGTCATGGGAAAGGACAAAGATGGACCGGAAATAACGATTCAAAATTGGGGGAAGTCCGATTTTAATATGATAAGGCAGGATCTGGCCAAAGTGGACTGGGATCAGCTAATTGTAGGAAAATCCACATCAGAGCAGTGGCAGTCTTTCAGAAAGGAAATCGACAGAGTACAACTCCAACATGTTCCCGTAAAGGTCAAGGGTGGGACCAACAAGCCCAGGGAACCCTGGATGACAAGTGATATACGAGAATGGATTAGGAAAAAAAGGGAGGCTTTTGGCAGATACAAATGACTAAAACAGTGGAAGCCCTAGAGGAGTATGGAAAGTGCAGGGGGGTACTTAAAATAGAAATTAGGAGAGCGAAGAGGGGGCATGAAAAAACACAGGCGGGCAAAATAAAGGAAAATCCCAAGTTGTTTTATAAGTATATTAAGGGCAAGAGGATAACCAGGGAAAGAGTAGGGCCCATTAGGGACCAAAGTGGCAATCTGTGTGTTGAACCAGATGATGTAGGTGGGGTTTCAAATGAATATTTTGCATCTGTGTTCACTATGGAGAAGGACGATGTAGGCATAGAAATCAGACAGGGGGATTGTGATATACTTGAACAAATTAGTATTGAGAGGGAGGAGGTACTAGCGGTTTTAGCGGGCTTAAATGTGGATAAATCTCCAGGCCCAGACGAGATTTATCCCAGGCTGCTGTGTGAGGCAAGGGAGGAGATTGCAGGGGCTCTGACACAAACTTTCAGAACCTCACTGGCCACAGGGGAGGTGCCAGAGGACTGGAGAAAAGCTAACGTAGTACCATTATTCAAAAAGGGTAGTAGGGATAAACCAGGGAATTATAGACCAGTGAGCCTAACATCAGTTGTAGGGAAATTATTGGAAAAAATGCTGAGGGACAAAAATTAGTCTCCACTTGGAGAGGCAAGGATTAATCAAGGATAGTCAGCATGGCTTTGTCAGGGGGAGATCATGTCTGACCAATCTGCTTGAATTTTTCGAGGGGGTGACTGGCAGTGTGGATGAGGGTAGTGCAGTTGATGTGGTCTACATGGACTTCAGTAAGGCTTATGACAAAGTCCCGCATGGGAGACTGGGCAAGAAGGTAAGAGCCCATGGGATCCAGGGCAACTTGGCACATTGGATCCAAAATTGGCTTAGTGGCAGGAGGCAGAGGGTGATTGTCGAAGGTTGTTTTTGTGATTGGAAGCCTGTGTCCGGTGGTGTACCGCAGGGATCGGTGCTGGGTCCTTTGCTGTTTGTAGTGTACATTAATGATTTAGATATGAATGTAGGAGGTATGATCAGTAACTTCGCAAGTGACACGAAAATTGGTGGAGTGGAAAATAGTGAGGAGGGAAGCCTCAGCCTGCAGGACGATATAGACGGGTTAGTCAGATGGGGAGCTAAATTAAAAAGTAGGACCTCTAAGGTAGTAATCTCTGGATTGCTACCAGGGCCACGTGCTAATCAGAATAGAGAGAACAGGATAGTGAGATTGAATACGTGGCTTGAGCAGTGGTGCAGGAGGGAGGGATTCAAATTCCTGAGGCATTGGAACCAGTTCTGGGGGAAGTGGGACCTGTACAAAAGGGACGGTCTGCACTTGGGCAGGACTGGAACCGATGTCCTCGGGGTAATATTTGCTAAAGCAGTTCGGGAGGATTTAAACTAATATGGCAGGGGAATGGGAACCTATGTAGCGAAACAGGGGGAAGTAATATGCAGTCAGAAACAAATGTTAGAAGGGTGAGAAACAATAGGGGAAGGCCGAGTAAACAAAGGCAAGAAACACAAAGGGCCATACTAAATCATAAGTCTAAAAGGACAAAGGATGTTAACAAAACAAGCCTAAAGGCTCTGTGTCTTAATGCAAGGAGTATCCGTAATAAGGTGGATGAATTGACTGTGCAAATAGATGTTAACGGATACGATGTGATTGGGATTACAGAGACGTGGCTCCAGAACAATCAAGGATGGGAACTGAACATCCAGGGGTATTCAACATTCAGAAAGGATAGAATAAAAGGAAAAGGGGGTGGGGTAGCATTGCTGGTTAAAGAGGAGATTAATGCAATAGCTAGGAAGGACATCAGCTTGGAGGATGTGGAATCAATATGGGTTGAGCTGCAGAACACCAAAGGGCAGAAAACGTTAGTGGGAGTTGTGTACAGACCTCCAAACAGCAGTAGTGAGGTGGGGGAGGGTATGAAACAGGAAATCAGAGGTGCGTGCAAAAAAGGCACGGCAGTTATCATGGGTGACTTTAATATGCATATAGATTGGGCTACTCAAACTGGAAGCAATACGGTGGAGGAGGATTTCCTGGAGTGTTTAAGGGATGGTTTCCTAAACCAATATGTTGAGGAACCAACTCGAGGGGAGGCCATCCTGGGCTGGGTGTTGTGTAATGAGGAGGGACTAATCAGCAATCTTGTGGTACGAGGCCCCCTGGGGAAGAGTGACCATAGTATGGTGGAGTTCTACATTAGGATGGAGAAGGAAACAGTTAAGTCAGAGACCATGGTCCAGAACTTAAATAAGGGCAACTTTGAGGGTATGAGGCGTGAATTGGCGAGGTTAAATTGGCAAGCGATATTTAAGGGGCTATCAGTGGAAGGGCAATGGCAGACATTTAGAGATCGCATGGATGAACTACAACAATTGTACATCCCGGTCTGGCGTAAAAATAAAAAAGGGAAGGTGGCTCAACCACGGCTAACAAGGGAAATCAGGGATAGTATTAAAACCAAGGAAGTTGCATACAAATTGGCCAGAAGTAGCAGCAAACCCGGGGACTGGGAGAACTTCAAAACTCAGCAGAGGAGGACGAAGGGTTTGATTAGGGCAGGGAAAATAAAATATGAAAGGAAGCTTGCAGAGAACATTAAAATGGACTGCAAAAGCTTCTATAAATATGTAAAAAGAAAGAGGTTAGTAAAAACAAACGTAGGTCCCCTGCAGTCGGAAACAGGGGAAGTCGTAATGGGGAACAAGGAAATGGCAGATCAATTGAACAAGTACTTTGGTTCGGTGTTTACTGTGGAGGACACACACAACCTGCCGGAAATAAAAGGGGTCAGAGGATCTGGTAAGAGGGAGGAGCTGAGGGAAATCCTTATTAGTCGGGAAAAGGTATTGGGGAAATTGATGGGACTAAAGGCTGAAAAATCCCCGGGGCCTGATGGTCTGCATCCCAGAGTACTTAAGGAGGTGGCCTTGGAAATAGTGGATGCATTGACGATCATTTTCCAACATTCCTTAGACTCTGGATCAGTTCCGATGGAGTGGAGGGTGGCCAATGTAACCCCTCTTTTTAAAAAAGGAGGGAGGGAGAAAGCAGGGAATTATAGACCGGTCAGCCTGACATCGGTCGTGGGTAAAATGATGGAAGCAATTATTAAAGTTGTCATAACAGACCATTTGGAAAGTGGCGACATGATAGGTCCAAGTCAGCATGGATTTGTGAAAGGGAAATCATGCTTGACAAATCTTCTGGAATTTTTTGAGGATGTTTCCAATAGGGTGGACAGGGGGGAACCAGTAGATGTGGTGTATTTGGACTTTCAGAAGGCCTTCGACAAGGTCCCACACAAGAGATTGGTGTGCAAAGTTAAAGCACATGGGATTGGGGGTAATGTGTTGACGTGGATTGAGAACTGGTTGGCACACAGGAAACAAAGAGTAGGAGTAAATGGGTACTTTTCAGAATGGCAGGCAGTGACCAGCGGGGTATCGCAGGGTTCGGTGCTGGAACCCCAGCTGTTTACATTATATATTAATGATTTGGACGAAGGGATTAAATGTAATATCTCCAAATTTGCGGATGACACTAAATTGGGAGGCAGTGTGAACAATGAGGAGGATGCTAGGAGGCTACAGAGTGACTTGGACAGGTTGGGTGAATGGGCAAATGTATGGCAGATGAAGTACAATGTGGATAAATGTGAGGTTATCCACTTTGGTGGTAAAAATAGAGAGGCGGACTATTACCTGAATGGTGGCAGATTAGGGAAAGGGGACGTGCAACGAGACCTGGGCGTCATGGTACATCAGTCACTGAAGGTGGGAATGCAAGTGCAGCAGGCAGTCAAGAAAGCAAACGGAATGATGGCCTTCATAGCAAGGGGATTTGAGTGCAGGAGTAGGGAGGTGATGCTACAGTTGTACAGGGCCTTGGTGAGGCCACACCTGGAGTATTGTGCGCAGTTTTGGTCTCCTAACTTAAGGAAGGACATTCTTGCTATTGAGGGAGTGCAGCGAAGGTTCACTAGATTGATTCCTGGGATGGCCGGACTGACATATCAAGAAAGATTGGGTCAACTGAACTTGTATCCTCTGGAGTTCAGAAGAATGAGGGGGGATCTTATAGAGACATTTAAAATCCTGACGGGTTTAGACAAATTAGATGCGGGCAGAATGTTCCCAATGGTAGGGAAAACTAGAACCAGGGGTCACAGTCTAAGGATTAAGGGGAAGCCATTTAGGACTGAGCTGAGGAGGAACTTCTTCACCCAGAGAGTGGTGAATCTATGTAATTCTCTTCCACAGAAGGTTGTTGAGGCCAGTTCGCTAAATATATTCAAAAGGGAGTTAGATATAACACTCACAACTAAGGGGATCAAGGGGTATGGCGAGAAAGCAGGAATGGGGTACTGAGGTAGCATGTTCAGCCATGAACGCATTGAATGGCGGTGCAGGCTCGAAGGACCGAATGGTCTACTCCTGTACCTATTTTCTATGTTTCTATGTTTCTAGAACAGTGGCAAATGGAATTTAAACCTGAAAAGTGTGAGGTGATGCATTTTGTGAGGACTAACAAGGCGAGGGAATACACAAAGAATGGTAGGACCCTAGGAACGACAGAGGATCAGAGGGACCTTGGTGTGCATGTACATAGATCCCTAAAGGCAGCAGGACAGGTAGATAATGTAGTTAAAAAGGTATATGGGATACTTGCTTTCATTAGCCGAGGCATAGTATATAAGAGCAGGGAGGTTATGATGGAGCTGTACAACACGCTAGTTAGGCCACAGCTGGAATACTGTATGCAGTTCTGGTAACCACACTATAGGAAGGATGTGATTGCAATGGAGAGGGTGCAGAGGAGATTCACCAGGATGTTACCTGGGCTGCAGCGCTTCAGCTATGAAGAGAGACTGGACAGGCTGGTGTTGTTTTCCTTAGAGCAGAGAAGGGTGAGGCGGGGGGGGGGCTGATTGAGGTGTAAAAAATTATGAGGGGCATAGATAGGGTAGATAGAAAGGAACATTTCCCTTTAGAAGAGGGGTCAATAACAAGGGGCATAGATTCAAGGTAAGGGGCAGGAGGTTTAGAGGGGATTTGAGGAAAACTGTTTTCACCCAGAGAGTGGTTGGAAAGTGGAACTCACTGCTGAAAGGCTGGTAGAGGCAGGAACCCTCACAACATTCAAGAAGCATTTAAATGAGCACTTGAAATGCCATAGCATACAAGGCTACGGACCAAGTGCTGGAAAATGGGATTAGAATAGACAGGGCTTGATGGCCGGCGTGGACACGATGGCCCGAAGGGCCTCTTTCTGTGCTGTATAACTCTATGACTCTATGACACTTTCTGAGACTGAGACCGTGGTAAACTATCCCTCCTCATTCTTCTCGACCTCTGCCGTCTTTGACACGGTCGAGCACAACATCCTCCAACGCCTCCCCTCCCTTGTCCAGCTCAGTGGGATTGTCCTCCCCTCCGTTGTCCAGCTCAGTAGGACTGCCCTCCCCCCCGTTTTCCAGCTCAGTGGGACTGCCCTCCCCTCCGTGGTCCAGCTCAGTGGGACTGCCCTCCCCTCCGTTGTCCAGCTCAGTGGGGCTGCCCTCACTTGGTTCCACTTTTACCATCCAGTCGTAGCCAGAGAATCTCCATCAATGGCTTCTCTTCCCGCTCCCGCACTGTTCCCTCTGGAGTCCCCCATGGATCTATCCTCGCCCCCTCCTATTTCTCATCTACGTGCTGCCCCTTGGAGACAGCCGAAGACAAGTAGTCAGCTTTCACATGTACCCTGACACCACTCTGCTCCACATCTCCACCAGCTCTCTCCAACCCTCCACTGACTCTGCTTTGTCACGCTGCTTGTCCGACATCCATCTGTGATGGGCTACACATTTCTCCAATTAAACATTTGGAAGACCAAAGACATGGCCTTCAGCCCCTGCCAGGAATTCTGTTCCCTCCCCGTCCCAATCAGTGCCTCAGATTTCAACATGCTGTTCGCACGTGATATCAAGAAATGGTTGACTGCACTGAATACAGGAAAGGCTATGGGCCCCGACAACATCCCAGCTATTGTGCTGAAGACTTGTGCTCCAGAACTAGTCGCGCCTCTAGCCAAGCTGTTCCAGTACAGCTGCAACACTGGCATCTATCCGACAATGTGGAAACCTGCCCAGGTATGTCCTGTCCACAAATAGCAGGACAAATGCAACTCGGCAAATTACCGCCCTATCAGTCTACCTTCAATGATCAGCAAAGTGATGGAATGTGACGTCGACAGTGCTATCAAGCGGCACTTAATCACCAATAATCTGCCCACTGATGCCCTCTTTGGGTTCCGCCAAGACCACTCGGCTCCCGACCACATTACAGCCTTGCTCCAAACATGGACAAAGGAGCTGAATTCCAGAGGTGAGTTGAGAGTGACTGCCCTTGACTTCAAGACAGCATTTGACCGAGTGTGGTATCAAGGAGCCCTCGAAAAACTGAAGTCAATGGGAATCGGGCGAAAGCGCTCCACTGGCTGGAGTCATACCTAACACAAAAGAAGATGGTTGTGGCGGTTGAAAGTCAATCATCACAGCCCCAGGATATCGCGGCAGGAGTTCCTCAGGGCAGTGTCCTAGGCCCAACCATCTTCAGTTACTTCATCAATGATCTTCCCACCAACATAAGTTCAGAAATGGGGATGTTCGCTGATGACTGCACAGAGTTCAGCGCCATTCACATCTCCTCTGATAATGAAGCAGTCCATGCTCTCATGCAACAAGACCTGGACGACGTTCAGGCTTGGGCTGACAAGTGGCAGGTAACATTCGCACCACAGAAGTGCCAGGCAGTGACTATCTCCAACAAACGAGAGTCGAACCACCTGTCCTTGACATTCAATGGCATTACCATTGCCGAATCCCCCACTATCAACATCCTTGGTGTCAAAATTAACCAGAAACTTAACTGGACCAGCCACATAAATACTACGCCAACAAGAGCAGGTCACAGGCTGGGTATTCTGTGGCGAGTGTCTCACCTCCTGACTCCCCAAAGCCTTTCCATCATCTACAAGGCACAAGTAAGTAGTGTGATTGAATATTCTCCACTTGTCTGGATGAGTGCAGGTCCAACAACACTCAAGAAGCTCGACACCATCCAGGACAAAGCAGCACGCTTGATTGGCACCCCATCCACCACCTTAAACATTCACTCCCTCCACCACCGGCGTACCGTGGCTGCAGTGTGTACCATCTGCAAGATGCACTGCAGCAACTCGCCAAGGCTTCTTCGGCAGCACCTCCCAAACCCGCGAACTCTTCCACCTAGAAGGACAAGGGCAGCAGGCGCATGGGAACACCACCACCTCCAATTTCCATTCCAAGTCACACACCATCCTGACTTAGAAATATATCGCCGATCCTTCATCGTCGCTGTGTCAAAATCCTGGAACTCCCTACCTAACAGCACTGAGGGAGTGCCATCACCACACGGACTGCAGCGGTTCAAGAAGGCGGCTCACACCACCTTCTCAAGGGCAATTAGGGATGGGCAATAAATGCGGGCCTTGCCAACTACGCAAGATGCCATTAGCGAATTAAAAAAAAGCTTTATGGGATGGACAATGGAGGCATGGAACATGGAAAAAGGATGCCAGATGAGACTATATCGAATGCTGTGAGAAGGTGAATGATGCACAAGGAAGGGTTACACAACATGGTCACAGTCACAGAGATTGTAATTTGTGACTGTTCAAGGCAGTTTAGAGTTACATAGAAACTGCAACAGAGAAACAGTCCATTCGGCTCAAGTGATCTATGCTGTGTTTATACTCCACGGGAGCCTTTATCCACTCTAAGTACATCTTGACACTGTTTTCACATATACGTTCGAGGGCGTTAGTCTTGCGACACCAACATTTAATAACATTCAGAACGCCGGAGAACCCATCCTCCTGGAATGAATTGAGCGAGTTTGTCGCACTCCCCTCACTTCAGAAAAAAATGAGTTCATTCACGTTGGACCTAAAAAGGATAGATCAGATAATTTTCTAAATGGTTAGAAGTTAGGAACTATGGATGAGCAGAGAGAACTCGGGGTCCAAGTACAGAAATCACTAGAAGCTAGTTGATACCAAAAATAAGTAAAACTCTAAAGGAATGTTGGGCTTTATCTCGAGGGCTGGAATACAAAGGGGTAGAAGTTATGTTCCAGCTGTACAGAGCTCTGGTTAGACCCATTTAGTGAACTGCACCTCGGCAACAATATCTTGGCTTTGGAGGTGGAGCAGCTCAGATTCACCAGAACGATACTGGGGATAAAGACTTTAAATTATGAGGATAGATTGCATTGACGAAGCTTTTATTCCCTTGATTCTACAAAGTTAAGGGGTGATCTAATTGAGGTGTTTAAGATGATCAAAGGAATTGCTAGCATAGAAAGAGTTAAACTATGTCCTTTGGTGGACCAGTCCAGGAAAAGGGGGCATAACCTTAACCGCAGAGCGAGGCCGTTCAGGGGTGATGTTAGAAAGCATTTCTTCAGACACAGTGTAGTGGAAATCTGGAACACTCGCCCTCAAAAAGCTGTTGAGTTTCGGTCAATTGAAAATGACAAAACTGTCATTGATAGATTTATGTTAGGCAATGGTATTTAGGGTTATGGAACCAAGGCGGGGAGATGGAGTTAAGATACAGCTCAGCCATGATCGAATTGAAAGGAGTGGAGAGTGAATGAATGGCCAACTCCTGTTCCTATGTTTCTATATTCCTATTCCTCTATTTATGAAGCCAATGGTCTCGTATACTTTTGTAAATGCTTAAGGCAATGGTACTTAGGGTTATAGAACCAAGGCGGGGAGGTGGAGTTAAGATACAGCTCAGTCATGATCGAATTGAATGGAGGAACAAACTAGAACGAATGAGTGGCCTACTCCTGTTCCTGTGCCTCTATTTATAAAGCTCCCATATACGTTTCTAAAAGCCTTATCGTCCTGTCCTGCCACCGTCAAAGATTTCTGTATCTATACCCCCAAGTTTTACTGTTCCTGCAACCCCTTTAAATTGTACAAGTTGGTTTAAATTGCATCGCTTCATTCTTCCTTCCAAAATGCAGCATTTCCCACTTCTCTGCATTAAATTTCAACTGCCATGTGTCTACCCATTTCACCAGTGTCTCTATTTCCTCCTGAAGTCTTCTGCTATCCTCCTCACGGTTTACGACTTTTCTGAGATTCTTGTCACCGACAAACTTTTAAATTATGCCCTGTATACCTAAGTCGATGTCACTAAAATATATCAAAAAGAGCAGTGATCCTAATACCGATCCCTGGGAACACTGTGTACTTCCCTCCAGTGTGAACAATATCGGTTCACAACTACAGTCTGTTTTCTGTCCCTTCACCAATTTAGTATCCAAGCTGCCACTGTGCCTTTAATATCATTGGCTTCAATTGTGTTAACCAGTCTATTATGAGGTACTTTATCAAACGCCTTCTGAAAGTCCATATACAGAACATCAACTGCACTACCTTCATCAACACTCTCCTATTTCATCGATTAGCTCATTCAAGTCAGCCAGATTTGATTTGCCTTTAAAAAAATCCATTTTGATTTTCGCTAATTAACACATGTTCTTCCAAGTGACAGTTAATTTTGTTTCGGATTTTTGTCCCGAGGAGTTTCCTCAACACCGATGTTAAGCTGAGTCGCATGTAGTCATTTGGTTCATCACTCTCTCCTTTTTTTCAACAGGGAAGTATCGTTTGCAGCCCTCCTGTCCTCTGGCACCTTTCCCATATCCAAGGATTGGAAGATTGTGGCAGAGCGGGTGACATTTCTACTTTGAGCCCTGTCAACCGTTTTAGTACATCGTCCTAATCGATTTATATCCTGTCCAATTTCTCTACCACCTCCTCCTTTAATGTACGATTGGCAGCATCCTCTCCTTTAGTGAATACGGAGGCAAAGTTTTAATTTAGTACCTCAGCCATGTCCTCTGCTGCCACAAGATGATGGCCTCTTTGGTCGTTAATCGGCCCCACCTTTCCTTGGACTATTCTTTCACGCTTTATATGTTTATAAAAGGCGTTAGTGTTCCCTAATATGTTACCGCTAATCATTTCTCATACATTCTCCTTGTCCCTCTGTTGTTGGTGTTGTGTGTGTATTACACTAGTGGCAGCGTTAGTGAAACAGCAACGTACTGAAATTTACAAAGTCTCAAACTGGTTATAAATCAACAGAATCGCTTTGACATTTCCACAGTGGGGAAAGGAAAGGCCGCTGATTGATAGTTTCAATGGCAGCACGTGCGCGGGCACACACATAAATGGAGAATTATGATTGTAAAACAGCAGTCAAATCTACCACTTGTATATTCATGGGGGTAGAAATTAGGTCGCGCCCCATTTGGGGCGCAAATATCGTCCGGACGCAAATATTAGCGCCTGGCGCTAATTATCGGCACTGATGGGAAACTTCACTTTTACCGCCCCGGGAGGTGAGTGGAGCGCTAAAGCAGGCGCTGCACACCTCTCTTAAGGCGCAAAGGCCGAGCAGTGAGGCGCTAACTCGGAGCGCTGGCGAAGCTCATGTAATGTCAGTCAGCAATGGAACACACACACAATGGCACGGGCCAGTTCTTAAAGGGGATGGTTAATCTTGCTTTCCATCCACATCCTGTTCATTGCTGCCTTGAATCTCGGCCTGGAGAGACTTGCACATCAAATGTGCTGGAAAGAACAATAGAGAGCACCAGGCAAAGAGCTCAGAGTGCAGCTCCCACGGTCTCTGCTAAATCGATACAAGGAATGGCAAATCAAAATGAACCTGCAAAGTGCTGCTCAGTACCCAAAACTCCTTCACACAACGTTGAATCTCTCCAGAAGTCTCTCCCTCTCTCTCTCAGAATGCGTAGTTCAAAAATGCCACCAACAATAAAAGACAGGAAGAGGCCCCCTTTAAATAGCGCCCCCCCCCAGCCCCACAGCGATTGATAGCGTTCCAGTCTTCTGGTCGTTGGAAGCGCCAGGCGGTAAGGCAGGGGGCGCCACTCAATTTCCGCTACGGGGCGCCCCAAGGGCGTTGCACCATGGAATGACGTCACAATCTGCGCGCGCAGGTGGTCGCAGCGGTAAGTTTTAGCGCCGCCGCACAATCTCAAGTTAAGTTCTCGAGCAGCGCAAACATCGCTGCGCCCGGGCGTTAGCGGCTTTGCGCCCCATTAGCGCCCTCTTAAGGCGCTAACGGGTGGCGCAACCAAGTGAATTTTTACCCCATGATGTTTTCTGAGATCCCAGAGCTACCAGCTGCTGTACCGATGGGGGAGGAGGGACTTAGAAACATAGAAACAAGGAGCAGGAGTAGCCCATTCGGCCCGTCGAGCCTGCTCCACCATTCAATACGATCATGGCTGATCATCCAAATCCAATACCCTGTCCCTGCTTTAATCCCCACAGTACACATATCCCACCCTACCCCCGTAACCCCACGTATTTAATTCCCCCTAACATATCCCATCCTATCCCCATAACCCCACATATTTAATCCCCCCCTAACACTAAAGGTCAATTTATCATAGCCAAATCAACCTAACCCGCACATTTTTGGACTGTGGGAGGAAACTGGAGCACCCGGAGGAAACCCACACAGACACGGGGAGAATGTGCAAACTCCACACAGACAGTCACCCGAGGTCAGATTCGAACCCGGGTCCCTGGCGCTGTGAGGCACCAGTGCTAACCACTATGCCACCGTGTTGCCCGCTTGACTTGATATCATGTTTAACAAGGCAACGTTCTCCTTCTCATTTTAATATTTCCCTCGAACCCTCCTGTTAATATTATATTTCTAACAGAGTATCAGAATCTTGGAACACCTGTCACCACCATGGCTGAAGGTCCAGACAGGTGGGAAGAGCAAACATCTTCAACAAGAATGAGAATAGGCACAGGTAGGCTCACAAAACTCTTTAAAATACAATTTCTGTCCTGACAAAAGGGCTGGATCTAGTGCCTGAACCTGCGGCTCACATAGGTCGAGGGAACAGGACAGGGGCTGAGTACAAAGAGGGAAGTGAGTGACCATCTAGAGGGACACTGCAGTCACAGATGGAGGCAGACTCTGAGTACTGGAACTGTCCAGTGGATACCTGGTATTGGGGACTGTAAGGTGGATAGAGACAGTGACTCAGAGGGGGTTCTTCCTGAGCAACAGTGGCACCAGAGAGCAGGAGGACACCCCGAGTGGGGCGGGGGTGAGAGGCAGGTGGGGCACAGGAATAGGAGAGTGATAATGTTGGGAGATTCTATCGTCAGCGGAATAGACAGACTATTCTGCAGCCCTGAACAGGTCAGGTATCAAGTGTTACCTCCCTGGTGCCAGAGGGAAGAACATCCTGAAACGTGTGGGACCGTCTCTGGGAAGAAAAGGAGAGCAGAAAATAGCCATGGTCGGAACCAGTAACACGGATAGAAATACGTTTATAGAGAGAATATTAAGACTGAGGCATTAAATTAAGAAACCAAGCCTCAAGCTGATGATCTCCGGATTTTTTTGCACTGGGCTGCTTAAGGAGTGTAAAATGAGGCTGGTCAATATGCGGCTGCAGGGCTGGAGCAAGGGGAAAGGTTCACGATCTTGGGGCACCAGAGTGAGATCAGTCGGAAGAGAAAGGACGGCCGCGATCTGAACCGACCAACAACAATGGATTTACAGAAAAGGTGAATGGAGCAGTGGGAGGGTATCGGCGGCCATGTTTGGAGGATGGGGAATGTCCGGATCTGAGACGAGAGATCGGAATTAATAAAACTGTTGAAACAGGAGCACTTGGGTAGGGATTTCCATGATGTTGACCCAGTGATGATGACGGACGGCGATATATGTCCAAGTCAGGTCGGTGTGTGACTTGGAGGGGAAATAGGAGCCGATGGTGTTCCCATGCACCTTCTGCCTTTGTCCTCCTGGGTGCTGTGATCGATTAACTATGAGACAGGGCTTAGGTTTGAACGGGACTCGGAGCGAAACGATCCTGATTATAACATTTTGTGGAGAGTGAAAAAATATTTGTGGATTCAAGTATTACTAAAAGGTTTTATATCCGCCCTGGAGCACTAGGATGTTCCCTGGAGTTAGGTTAAGATAGAATCTATTTGTATTCAGTTAAGGAATAGGAAGGGGAATCGCACATTTCGCGGTGGGTTTTGCAGGTTATCGAGCAGTGGAGATGAGATAGAGAGGGAGGACTGTGTTGTGAGTAAACTCTTGGAATCTGTATTTGAAGGTATACTTAGTGAACACTTAAAGATACAGGGGATGATCGGGGTGGCTGGAACCGATAAGCTGTCGATAAGTCGTGTTTGACAAATTTGCACACATAATTGACTGTATAGATTGAGGAATGTAACACATGTGATGTATGTGGGTTTTCAGAAGCTGTTTGTTAATGTGGTTCTTTGTGTTCACAGATCCGAACTCGACAATCAATAAGTTCTTCACAAAGTACGACGATTACCATCTGTTCCAGTTGACGAAATTCTACCGGGACAGACTGGAACAGGCGATTGAAGAGGGTGTGGAGGGATTCGGTCTCTGGTTAACAGGCGAGGACCATTTCAGTGGACAAGAGTATCACGTAAGTGGGAGGGACACAGAATGAGTTTAGATTATTCTAATATCACAGAACTGACAGAATATCCTAACATAGGAACAAAGGAATTCCTCGATGAGGTCTATGGAATTCCCCTCCTAATATCCTGGTATCGAATGCTACAATGATAATGGAGTTGTTGACTAATCGATCTCTGTCAATTAATCTATGAGGTGAGGAAAACCCCAGAGGTGGAGAGCTCTGGGAACCGTAGATCCAAAGATAGCTCTTCCTCCCAAGCATGCTGAACTTACCACATCTCATATCTCAAATTACTCATACACTGCATCCCAAAATGTGATTTTCTGAAATAAATCTATCTAATTTGCTGTTTAATGAATCAATATTAACTGCTTCCGCCATCTCCCTAGGGAGCCTATTCCCCAGATTGACCACTCGCTCACTGAAATATTGTTCCACAGACTAGTTTTGAATTTACCCTCCAAGCGCAGGCCGTGTCCTCTGATTCTCCTATACTGGGCAAAGTGAAACAGCGATCATATCACTTCTCAACCTTTCCTCTTCCAGTGAGAACATGTACAATTTACACAATAGCTCCTCCTTATCCAATCCTCCACTCTCTCAATCACTCTAGTTGCTCTCTTCAAAAGCTGCGATAACCTTTTTGTACTGAGGCGATCAGAACTGTCCACAGTTTACTCAGTGCGGTCACACCAATGGTTAATAACGTAGCTGGATTATCTCACTACATCTGCTTAATATGGATCTGTTCCCACATCCAAAATCTGATTTTCTTTCCTCACTGACACTGAGAATTGTTGCAATATCAAATATTGGAATCTGAGAATGTTACAGAATGGAATTAGCAAAATATCAAATCAATGGATAAAACTGCAAATATTGTGGAACTGAAACAATGATACGCAGAGGTGAAAATACCCGGCGGAACCGTCAGTATTTGCACAAAGAACAAGGGAAAGGTTCTGGAACAACTCTGTGTGCTGAAAACAAAGGGAAACGGTATTAGTGGGAATGGGAAAAGCAGAGACCAGAGGCAACAGACAGTATTAGAGGGAAGGCAATGAGCTGAGTGACCAGGAAACTACTTAATAGTAAATCGGGAAATGTCAGTTGACACAAAAAAAAACCTCAGGGTTAAAAGAAAAGACATTAAAAACAGAAGAGCTCATATGGTGAAATATTGAGACACAAAGAAAGGAAACAAGCCAAAAAAAGCAGTGTGGGGATCGAAAAACCGGACTGTCTCCGAACAATACAGTACAATTGTTTGTTTTCTCCTCCGACTCACCTATGCTAATTCCAACCTCCTGCTCACTGCCCATTACTGTTAATATCTCACCTAGTCTAATCCCAACCTCCTGCTCACTACCCATTACAGTTAATATCCCACCTAGTCTAATCCCAACCTCCTGCTCACTACCCATTACCGTTAATATCTCACCTAGTCTAATTCCAACTACCTGCTCACTACCCATTACCGTTAATATCCCACCCAGTCTAATCCCAACCTCCTGCTCACTACCATTACAGTTAATATCCCACCTAGTCTAATCCCAACCTCCTCCTCACTACCCATTACCGTTAATATTCCACCTAGTCTAATCTCAACTTCCTGCTCACTACAAATTACCGTTAATATCCCACCTAGTCTAATCCCAACCTCATGCTCACTACCCATTAACGTTAATATCCCACCCAGTCTAATACCAACCTCTTGCTCACTACCCATTACTGTTAATATCCCACCCAGTCTAATCCCAACCTCCTGCTCACTGCCCATTATCGTTAATAACCACCTAGTCTAATTTCAAACTCCTGCTCAGGACACATTACCGTTAATATCCCACCTATTCAAATCTCAAACTCCTGCTCACTACCCATTACTGTTAATATCCCACCTAGTCTAATCCCAAACTCCTGCTCACTACCCATTACTGTTAATATCCCACCTAGTCTAATCCCAAACTCCTGCTCACTACCCATTACCGTTAATATCACACCTAGTCTAATCCCAACCACCTGCTCATTACCCATTGCCGTTAATAACCCACCTAGTCTAATCCCAACCTCCTGCTCACTACCCATTACTGTTAATATCCCACCTAGTCTAATCCCAACCTCCTGCTCACTGCCCATTACCATTAATATCCCATCTAGTCTAATCCCAACCTCCTGCCCACTGCCCATTACCGTTAATATCCCATCTAGTCTAATCCCAACCACCTGCTCACTACGCATTATCATTAATATCCCACCTAGTTTAATCCCAACCACCTGCTCACTACACATTACCGTTAATAACCCATCTAGTCCAATCTCAACCTCCTGCTCACTACCCATTATCGTTAATATCCCACCTAGTCTAATCCCAAACACCTGCTCACGACCCATTACCGTTAATATCCCACCTATTCTAATATCAACCTCCTGCTTACTACCCATTACTGTTAATATCCCACCTAGTCTAATCAAAAGCTCCTGCTCACTGCCCATTACAGTTAATATCCCACCTAGTCTAATCTCAACCTCCTGCTCACTAACCATTACCGTTAAAATCAAACCTAGTCTAATCCCAACCACCTGCTCACTACCCATTACCTTAATATCCAACCTAGTCTAATCCCAACCCCCTGCTCACTACCCATCATTGTTAATATCCCACCTAGTCTAATCCCAAACTCCTGCTCACTGCCCATTACCGTTAATATCCCACCTAGTCTAATCCCAACCTCCTGCTCACTGCCCATTACCGTTAATATCCCAGCTAGTTTAATCCCAACCTCCTGCTCACTACCCATTATCGTTAATATCCCACATAGTCCAATCCCAACCAACTGCTCCCTGCCCATTACCGTTAATATCCCACCTAGTCTAATCCCAACCTCCTGCTCACTACCCATTACTGTTAATATCCTACCTAGTCGAATCCCAAACTCCTGTTCACTGCCCATTACTGTTAATATCCCACCTGGACTAATCCCAACCTCCTGCTCACTGCCCATTACCGTTAATATCCCACCTATTCTAAACCCAAACTCCTGCTCACAACCCACTACTTTATATATCCCACCTAGTCTAATCCCAATCTCCTGCTCACTGCCCATTACCGTTAATAACCCACCTAGTCTAAATCCAACATCCTGCTCACTACCCAAGACCGTTAATAACCCACCCTGTCTAATCCCAATCTCCTGCTCACTACCCATTACCGTTAATATCCCACCTAGTCTAATCCCAACCTCCTGCAAACTACCCATCAACGCTAATATCCCACCTAGTCTAATGCCAACCTTCTGCTCACTACCCATTGCTGTTAATATCCCACCCAGTCTAATCCGAAACTCCTGCTCACTACCCATTACCGTTAATATCCCACCTAGTCTAATCCCAACCTCCTGCTCACTGCCCATTACCGTTAATATCCCACCTAGTCTAATCCCAACCTACTGCTCACTACCGATTACCTTTAATATCCCACCCAGTCTAATCCCAACCTCCTGCTCACTACCCATTACTGTTAATATCCCACCTAGTCTAATCCCAATCTCCTGCTCACTACCCATTACCGTTAATATCCCACCTAGTCTAATCACAACCAAATGCTCACTACCCATTACCGTTAATATACCACCTAGTCTGATACCAACCTCCTGCTCACTACCCATTACCGTTAATACCCCACCTAGTCAAATCCCAACCTCCAACTCACTGCCAATTACCGTTAATATCCCACCTAGTCTAATCCCAACCTCCTGCTCACTGACCATTACCGTTAATATACCACCTAGTCTAATCCCAACCTCCTGCTCACTACCCATTACTGTTAATATCCCACCTCGTCTAATCCCAACCTCCTGCTCACTACCCATTACTGTTAATATCCCATCTAGTCTAATCCCAAACAAATGTTCACTGATCATTACCGTTAATATAACTCCTATTCTAATGCAAACCTTCTGTTCACTACACATTGTCATTAATATCCCACCTTGTCTAATCCCAAAGACCTGCTCACTACCTATCACCGTTAATATCCCACCGAGTCTAATCCCAACCAGCTTCTCACTACCCATTACTGTTAATATCACATCTAGTCTAATCCCAACCTCCTGCTCAATGCACATTACTGTTAATGTCCCACCTAGTCTAATCCCAACCTCCTGCTAACTACCCATTAACGCTAATATCCCACCTAGTCTAATGCCAACCTTCTGCTCACTACCCATTGCTGTTAATATCCAACCAGTCTAATCCCAACCTCCTGCTCACGATCCATTCCCGTTAATATCCCACCTAGTCTCATCCCAACCTCCTGCTCACTGCCCATTACCGTTAATATCCCACCTAGTCTAATCCCAACCTCCTGCTCACTGCCCATTACCGTTAATATCCCACCTACTCTAATCCCAACCTCCTGCTCATTGCCCATTACTGTTAAAATCCCACATAGTCTAAATCCAACATCCTGCTCACTACCCAAGACCGTTAATAACCCACCCTGTCTAATCCCAATCTCCTGCTCACTACCCATTACCGTTAATATCCCACCTAGTCTAATCCCAACCTACTGCTCACTACCGATTACCTTTAATATCCCACCCAGTCTAATCCCAACCTCCTGCTCACTACCCATTACTGTTAATATCCCACCTAGTCCAATCCCAACCTCCTGCTCACTACCCATTACATTGTATATCCCACCTAGTCTAATCCCAATCTCCTGCTCACTACCCATTACCGTTAATATCCCACCTAGTCTAATCACAACCAAATGCTCACTACCCATTACCGTTAATATACCACCTAGTCTGATACCAACCTCCTGCTCACTACCCATTACCGTTAATAACCCACCTAGTCAAATCCCAACCTCCAACTCACTGCCAATTACCGTTAATATCCCACCTAGTCTAATCCCAACCTCCTGCTCACTGACCATTACCGTTAATATACCACCTAGTCTAATCCCAACCTCCTGCTCACTACCCATTACTGTTAATATCCCACCTCGTCTAATCCCAACCTCCTGCTCACTACCCATTACTGTTAATATCCCATCTAGTCTAATCCCAAACAAATGTTCACTGATCATTACCGTTAATATAACTCCTATTCTAATGCAAACCTTCTGTTCACTACACATTGTCATTAATATCCCACCTTGTCTAATCCCAAAGACCTGCTCACTACCTATCACCGTTAATATCCCACCGAGTCTAATCCCAACCAGCTTCTCACTACCCATTACTGTTAATATCACATCTAGTCTAATCCCAACCTCCTGCTCAATGCACATTACTGTTAATGTCCCACCTAGTCTAATCCCAACCTCCTGCTAACTACCCATTAACGCTAATATCCCACCTAGTCTAATGCCAACCTTCTGCTCACTACCCATTGCTGTTAATATCCCAACCAGTCTAATCCCAACCTCCTGCTCACGACCCATTCCCGTTAATATCCCACCTAGTCTCATCCCAACCTCCTGCTCACTGCCCATTACCGTTAATATCCCACCTAGTCTAATCCCAACCTCCTGCTCACTGCCCATTACCGTTAATATCCCACCTACTCTAATCCCAACCTCCTGCTCATTGCCCATTACTGTTAAAATCCCACCTAGTCTAATCCCAAACTCCTGCTCACTGCCCATTACCGTTCATATCCCACCTATTCTAATCCCAACCTCCTGCTCACTACCGATAACCTTTAACATCCCACCCAGTCTAATCCCAACCTCCTGCTCACTACTCATTACTGTTAATATCCCACCTAGTCTAATCCCAACCTCCTGCTCACTACCCATTATAGTTAATATCCCACATAGTCTAATCCCAACCTGCTGCTCACTGCTCATTACCGTTAATATCCCACCTAGTCTAATCTCAACCTCCTGCTCAATAACCATTACCGTTAATATCCCACCTAGTCTAATCCCAACCTCCTGCTCACTACCCATTACTGTTAATATCCCACCTAGTCGAATCCCAAACTCCTGCTCACTGCCCATTACCGTTAATATCCCACCTAGTCTAATCCCAACCTCCTGCTCACTGCCCATTACCGTTAATATCCCACCTAGTCTAATCCCAACCTCCTGCTCACGACCCATTACTGTTAATATCCCACCTAGTCGAATCCCAAACTCCTGTTCACTGCCCATTACTGTTAATATCCCACCTGGTCTAATCCCAACATCCTGCTCACTGCCCGTTACCGTTAATATCCCACCTATTCTAATCCGAAACTCCTGCTTACAACCCATTACATTATATATCCCACCTAGTCTAATCCCAATCTCCTGCTCACTACCCATTACCGTTAATATCCCACCTAGTCTAATCACAACCAAATGCTCACTAACCATTACCGTTAATTTACACCTAGTCTGATACCAACCTCCTGCTCACTACCCATTACCGTTAATAACCCACCTAGTCAAATCCCAACCTCCTGCTCACTGCCCATTACCGTTAATAACCCACCTAGTCTAATCCCAACCTCCTGCTCACTGACCATTACCGTTAATATCCCACCTAGTCTAAGCCCGACCTCCTGCTCACTGCCCATTACCGTTAATATCCCACCTAGTCTAATCCCAACCTCCTGCTCACTGCCCATTACCGTTAATAGCCCACCTATTCTAATCCCAACCACCTGCTCAATACCCATTACCGTTAATATACCACCTAGTCTAATCCCAACCTCCTGCTCATTGCCCATAACCGTTAATAGCCCACCTAGTTCAATCCCAACCTCCTGCTCAATGCCCATTACCGTTAATAACTCACCTAGTCTAATCCCAACCTCCTGCTCACTACCCATTACTGTTAATATCCCACCTAGTCTAATCCGAACCTCCTGCTCACTTCCCATTACTGTTAATATCCCATCTAGTCTAATCCCAAACAAATGTTCACTGATCATTACCGTTAATATAACTCCTATTCTAATGCAAACCTTCTGTTCACTACACATTGTCATTAATATCCCACCTTGTCTAATCCCAAAGACCTGCTCACTACCTATCACCGTTAATATCCCACCGAGTCTAATCCCAACCAGCTTCTCACTACCCATTACTGTTAATATCACATCTAGTCTAATCCCAACCTCCTGCTCAATACACATTTCTGTTAATGTCCCACCTAGTCTAATCCCAACCTCCTACTCACTACCCATTACCGTTAATATCCCACCTAGTCTAATCCCAACCTCCTGTTAACTACCCATTAACGCTAATATCCCACCTAGTCTAATGCCAACCTTCTGCTCACTACCCATTGCTGTTAATATCCCACCCAGTCTAATCCCAACCTCCTGCTCACTACCCATTCCCGTTAATATCCCACCTAGTCTAATCCCAACCTCCTGCTCACTGCCCATTACCGTTAATATCCCACCGAGTCTAATCCCAACCTCCTGCTCACTGCCCATTACCGTTAATATCCCACCTACTCTAATCCTAACCTCCTGCTCATTGCCCATTACTGTTAATATCCCACCTAGTCTAATCCCAAACTCCTGCTCACTGCCCATTACCGTTAATATCCCACCTAGTCTAATCCCAACCTCCTGCTCACTACCGATTACCTTTAATATCCCACCCAGTCTAATCCCAACCTCCTGCTCACTACCCATTACTGTTAATATCCCACCTAGTCTAATCCCAACCTCCTGCTCACTGCCCATTACAGTTAATATCCCACCTAGTCTAATCACAAGATACTGCTCACTACCCATTACCGTTAATATCACACCTAGTCTAATCCCAACCACCTGCTCAACACCCATTACCTTAATATCCCACATAGTCTAATCACAACCTGCTGCTCACTGCCCATTACCGTTAATATCCCACCTAGTCTAAACCCAACCTCCTGCTCGCTGCCCATTACCGTTAATATCCCACCTAGTCTAATCACAACCTCCTGCTCACTGCCCATTACCGTTAATAGCCCACCTAGTCTAATCCCAACCTCCTGCTTACTGCCCATTACCGTTAATAGCCCACCTAGTTCAATCCCAACCTCCTGCTCAATGCCCATTACTGTTAATATCCCACCTAGTCTAATCCCAACCTCCTGCTCACTACCCATTCCCGTTAATATCCCACCTAGTCTAATCCCAACCTCCTGCTCACTACCCATTACTGTAAATATCCCACCTAGTCTAATCCCAACCTCCTGCTCACTACCCATTACTGTTAATATCCCATCTAGTCTAATCCCAAATAAATGTTCACTAATCATTACCGTTAATATAACTCCTATTCTAATGCAAACCTACTGTTCACTACACATTGTCATTAATATCCCACCTTGTCTAATCCCAAAGACCTGCTCACTACCCATCAAGGTTAATATCCCACCGAGTCAAATCCCAACCTGCTTCTCACTACCCATTACTGTTAATATCCCATCTAGTCTTATCCCAACCTCCTGCTCAATGCCCATTACTCTTAATATCCCACCTAGTCTAATCCCAACCTCCTGTTCACTGCCCATTACCGTTAATATCCCACCTAGTCTAATCCCAACCTCCTGCTCACTACCCATTACTGTTAATATCCCATCTAGTCTAATCCCAAACAAATGTTCACTAACCATTACCGTTAATATACAACCTATTGTAATGCAAACCTTCTGATCACTACAAATTGTCATTAATATCCCACCTAGTCTAATCCCAAAGACCTGCTCACTACCCATCACCGTTAATATCCCACCGAGTCTAATCCCAACCTGCTTCTCACTACCCATTACTGTTAATATCCCATCTAGTCTAATCCCAACCTCCTGCTCAATGCCCATTACCGTTAATAGCCCACCTAGTCTAATCCCAACCTCCTGCTCACTACCCCTTTCCCGTTATTATCCCACCTAGTCTAATCCCAACCTCCTGCTCACTACCCATTGCTGTAAATATCCCACCTAGTCTAATCCCAACCTGCTGCTCACTACCCATTACTGTTAATATCCCATCTAGTCTAATCCCAAACAAATGTTCACTAACCATTACCGTTAATATACCACCTATTCTAATGCAAACCTTCTACTCACTACCCATTACCGTTAAAAGCCTACCTAGTCTAATCCCAACCTTCTGCTCACTACCCATTACCGTTAATATCCCACATAGTCTATTCTCAACCGCCTGCTCACTACCCATTACCGTTAATATCCCACCTAGTCTAATCCCAACCTCCTGCTCACAACCCATTACCGTTAATATCCCACCTAGTCCAATCCCAACCTCCTGCTCACTGCCCATTACCGTTAATAACACACCTAGTCTAAATCCAAATCCTTCTCACTACCCATTACCGTTAATATACCTCCTAGTCCAATCCCAACCTCCTGCTCACTGCCCATTACCGTTAATATCCCACCTAGTCTAAACCCAACCTCCTGCTCGCTGCCCATTACCGTTAATATCCCACCTAGTCTAATCACAACCTCCTGCTCACTGCCCATTACCGTTAATAGCCCACCTAGTCTGATCCCAACCTCCTGCTTACTGCCCATTACCGTTAATAGCCCACCTAGTTCAATCCCAACCTCCTGCTCAATGCCCATTACTGTTAATATCCCACCTAGTCTAATCCCAACCTCCTGCTCACTACCCATTCCCGTTAATATCCCACCTAGTCTAATCCCAACCTCCTGCTCACTACCCATTACTGTAAATATCCCACCTAGTCTAATCCCAACCTCCTGCTCACTACCCATTACTGTTAATATCCCATCTAGTCTAATCCCAAATAAATGTTCACTAATCATTACCGTTAATATAACTCCTATTCTAATGCAAACCTACTGTTCACTACACATTGTCATTAATATCCCACCTTGTCTAATCCCAAAGACCTGCTCACTACCCATCAAGGTTAATATCCCACCGAGTCAAATCCCAACCTGCTTCTCACTACCCATTACTGTTAATATCCCATCTAGTCTTATCCCAACCTCCTGCTCAATGCCCATTACTCTTAATATCCCACCTAGTCTAATCCCAACCTCCTGTTCACTGCCCATTACCGTTAATATCCCACCTAGTCTAATCCCAACCTCCTGCTCACTACCCATTACTGTTAATATCCCATCTAGTCTAATCCCAAACAAATGTTCACTAACCATTACCGTTAATATACAACCTATTGTAATGCAAACCTTCTGATCACTACAAATTGTCATTAATATCCCACCTAGTCTAATCCCAAAGACCTGCTCACTACCCATCACCGTTAATATCCCACCGAGTCTAATCCCAACCTGCTTCTCACTACCCATTACTGTTAATATCCCATCTAGTCTAATCCCAACCTCCTGCTCAATGCCCATTACCGTTAATAGCCCACCTAGTCTAATCCCAACCTACTGCTCACTACCCCTTTCCCGTTATTATCCCACCTAGTCTAATCCCAACCTCCTGCTCACTACCCATTGCTGTAAATATCCCACCTAGTCTAATCCCAACCTGCTGCTCACTACCCATTACTGTTAATATCCCATCTAGTCTAATCCCAAACAAATGTTCACTAACCATTACCGTTAATATACCACCTATTCTAATGCAAACCTTCTGCTCACTACCCATTACCGTTAATATCCTACCTAGTCTAATCCCAACCTTCTGCTCACTACCCATTACCGTTAATATCCCACATAGTCTATTCTCAACCGCCTGCTCACTACCCATTACCGTTAATATCCCACCTAGTCTAATCCCAACCTCCTGCTCACAACCCATTACCGTTAATATCCCACCTAGTCCAATCCCAACCTCCTGCTCACTGCCCATTACCGTTAATAACACACCTAGTCTAAATCCAACATCCTTCTCACTACCCATTACCGTTAATATACCTCCTAGTCCAATCCCAACCTCCTGCTCACTGCCCATTACCGTTAATAACCCACCTAGTCAAAATCCAACATCCTGCTTACTACCCAATACCGTTAATAACCCACCTAGTCTAATCCCAATCTCCTGCTCAATACCCATTACCGTTAATATCCCACCAAGTCTAAAGCCAACCTCCTGCTAACTACCCATTAACGCTGATATCCCACCTAGTCTAATGCCAACCTTCTGCTCACTACCCATTGCTGTTAATATCCCACCCAGTCTAATCCCAACCTCCTGCTCACTACCCATTCCCGTTAATATCCCACCTAGTCTAATCCCAACCTCCTGCTCACTGCCCATTACCGTTAATATCCCACCTAGTCTAATGCTAACCTCCTGCTCACTGCCCATTACCGTTAATATCCCACCTAGTCTAATCCCAACCTCCTGCTCACTGCCCATTACTGTTAAAATCCCACCTAGTCTAATCCCAACCTCCTGCTCACTGCCCATTACCGTTAATATCCGACCTTGTCTAATCCCAACCTCCTGCTCACTACCCATTACCGTTAATATCCGACCTAGTCTTATCCCAAACTCCTGCTCACTACCCATTACTGTTAATATCCCACCTATTCTAATCCCAACCTCCTGCTTACTAACCATTACCGTTAATCTCCCACCTAGTCTAATCCCAACCTCCAGTTCACTGCCCATTACCGTTAATATCCCACCTAGTCTCATCCCAGCCCCCTGCTCACTACCCATTACCGTTAATATCCCACCTAGTTTAATCCCAACCGTCTGTTCACTACCCATTACCGTTAATATCCGACCTAGTCTAATCCCAACCTATTGCTAACTGCCCATTACCGTTAATATCCCACCTAGTCTAATCCCAACCTCCTGCTCACTACCCATTATCGTTAATATACCACATAGTCTAATCCCAACTTCCTGCTCACTGCCCATTACCGTTAATATCCATCCTAGTCTAATCCCAACCTCCTGCTCACTACCCATTACTGTTAATATCCCACCTATTCGAATCCCAAACTCCTGTTCACTGCCCATTGCTGTTAATATCCCACCTGATCTAATCCCAACCTCCTGCTCACTGCCCATTACCGTTAATATCCCACCTATTCTAATCCCAAACTCCTGCTCACAACCCATTACTTTATATATCCCACCTATCTAATCCCAATCTCCTGCTCACTACCCATTACCGTTAATATCCCACCTAGTCTAATCACAACCAAATGCTCACTACCCATTACCGTTAATATACCACCTAGTCCAATCCCAACTTCCTGCTCACTACCCATTAACGCTAATATCCCACCTAGTCTAATGCCAACCTTCTGCTCACTACCCATTGCTGTTAATATCCCTCCCAGTCTAATCCCAACCTCCTGCTCACTACCCATTCCCGTTAATATCCCAACTAGTCTAATCCCAACCTCCTGCTCACTGTCCATTACCGTTAATATCCCACCTAGTCTAATCCCAACCTCCTGCTCACTACCCATTACCGTTAATATCCAACCTAGTCCAATCCCAACCTCCTGCTCACTGCCCATTACCGTTAATAACACACCTAGTCTAAATCCAACATCCTGCTCACTACCCAATACCGTTAATAACCCACCTAGTCTAATCCCAATCTCCTGCTCACTACCCATTACCGTTAATATCCCAAGTAGTCTAATCCCAACCTCCTGCTAACTACCCATTAACGCTAATATCCCACCTAGTCTAATCCCAACCTCCTGCTCACTGCCCATTACCGTTAATATCCCACCTAGTCTAATCCCAACCTCCTGCTCACTGCCCATTGCTGTTAATATCCCACCTAGTCTAATCACAACCTCCTGCTCACTGCCCATTACCGTTAATATCCGACCTTGTCTAATCCCAACCTCCTGCTTACTACCCATTACCGTTAATATCCGACCATGTCTTATCCCAAACTCCTGCTCACTACCCATTACTGTTAATATCCCACCTATTCCAGTCCCAATCCTGTTTACTAACCATTACCGTTAATCTCCCACCTAGTCTAATCCCAACCTCCAGTTCACTGCGCATTACCGTTAATATCCCACCTATTCTAATCCCAGCCCCCTGCTCACTACCCATTACCGTTAATATCCCACCTAGTTTAATCCCAACCGTCTGTTCACTACCCATTACCGTTAATATCCGACCTAGTCTAATCCCAACCTCCTGCTCACTGCCCATTACCGTTAATATCCCACCTAGTCTAATCCCAACCTCCTGCTCGCTGCCCTTTACCGTTAATATCCCAGCTGATTTAATGCCATACTCCTGCTCACTACCCATTATCGTTAATATCCCACATAGTCGAATCCCAACCTCCTGCTCACTGCCCATTACCGTTAATATCCCACATAGTCGAATCCCAAACTCCTGCTCACTACCCATTACTGTTAATATACCTCCTAGTCGAATCCCAAACTCCTGTTCACTGCCCATTACTGTTAATATCCCACCTGGTCTAATCCCAACCTCCTGCTCGCTGCCCATTACCGTTAATATCCCACCTAGTCTAAACCCAACCTCCTGCTCGCTGCCCATTACCGTTAATATCCCACCTAGTCTAATCACAACCTCCTGCTCACTGCCCATTACCGTTAATAGCCCACCTAGTCTAATCCCAACCTCCTGCTTACTGCCCATTACCGTTAATAGCCCACCTAGTTCAATCCCAACCTCCTGCTCAATGCCCATTACTGTTAATATCCCACCTAGTCTAATCCCAACCTCCTGCTCACTACCCATTCCCGTTAATATCCCACCTAGTCTAATCCCAACCTCCTGCTCACTACCCATTACTGTAAATATCCCACCTAGTCTAATCCCAACCTCCTGCTCACTACCCATTACTGTTAATATCCCATCTAGTCTAATCCCAAATAAATGTTCACCAATCATTACCGTTAATATAACTCCTATTCTAATGCAAACCTACTGTTCACTACACATTGTCATTAATATCCCACCTCGTCTAATCCCAAAGACCTGCTCACTACCCATCAAGGTTAATATCCCACCGAGTCAAATCCCAACCTGCTTCTCACTACCCATTACTGTTAATATCCCATCTAGTCTTATCCCAACCTCCTGCTCAATGCCCATTACTCTTAATATCCCACCTAGTCTAATCCCAACCTCCTGTTCACTGCCCATTACCGTTAATATCCCACCTAGTCTAATCCCAACCTCCTGCTCACTACCCATTACTGTTAATATCCCATCTAGTCTAATCCCAAACAAATGTTCACTAACCATTACCGTTAATATACAACCTATTGTAATGCAAACCTTCTGATCACTACAAATTGTCATTAATATCCCACCTAGTCTAATCCCAAAGACCTGCTCACTACCCATCACCGTTAATATTCCACCGAGTCTAATCCCAACCTACTTCTCACTACCCATTACTGTTAATATCCCATCGAGTCTAATCCCAACCTCCTGCTCAATGCCCATTACCGTTAATAGCCCACCTAGTCTAATCCCAACCTACTGCTCACTACCCCTTTCCCGTTATTATCCCACCTAGTCTAATCCCAACCTCCTGCTCACTACCCATTGCTGTAAATATCTCACCTAGTCTAATCCCAACCTGCTGCTCACAACCCATTACTGTTAATATCCCATCTAGTCTAATCCCAAACAAATGTTCACTAACCATTACCGTTAATATACCACCTATTCTAATGCAAACCTTCTGCTCACTACCCATTACCGTTAATATCCTACCTAGTCTAATCCCAACCTTCTGCTCACTACCCATTACCGTTAATATCCCACATAGTCTATTCTCAACCGCCTGCTCACTACCCATTACCGTTAATATCCCACCTAGTCTAATCCCAACCTCCTGCTCACAACCCATTACCGTTAATATCCCACCTAGTCCAATCCCAACCTCCTGCTCACTGCCCATTACCGTTAATAACACACCTAGTCTAAATCCAACATCCTTCTCACTACCCATTACCGTTAATATACCTCCTAGTCCAATCCCAACCTCCTGCTCACTGCCCATTACCGTTAATAACCCACCTAGTCAAAATCCAACATCCTGCTTACTACCCAATACCGTTAATAACCCACCTAGTCTAATCCCAATCTCCTGCTCAATACCCATTACCGTTAATATCCCACCAAGTCTAAAGCCAACCTCCTGCTAACTACCCATTAACGCTGATATCCCACCTAGTCTAATGCCAACCTTCTGCTCACTACCCATTGCTGTTAATATCCCACCCAGTCTAATCCCAACCTCCTGCTCACTACCCATTCCCGTTAATATCCCACCTAGTCTAATCCCAACCTCCTGCTCACTGCCCATTACCGTTAATATCCCACCTAGTCTAATGCTAACCTCCTGCTCACTGCCCATTACCGTTAATATCCCACCTAGTCTAATCCCAACCTCCTGCTCACTGCCCATTACTGTTAAAATCCCACCTAGTCTAATCCCAACCTCCTGCTCACTGCCCATTACCGTTAATATCCGACCTTGTCTAATCCCAACCTCCTGCTCACTACCCATTACCGTTAATATCCGACCTAGTCTTATCCCAAACTCCTGCTCACTACCCATTACTGTTAATATCCCACCTATTCTAATCCCAACCTCCTGCTTACTAACCATTACCGTTAATCTCCCACCTAGTCTAATCCCAACCTCCAGTTCACTGCCCATTACCGTTAATATCCCACCTAGTCTCATCCCAGCCCCCTGCTCACTACCCATTACCGTTAATATCCCACCTAGTTTAATCCCAACCGTCTGTTCACTACCCATTACCGTTAATATCCGACCTAGTCTAATCCCAACCTATTGCTAACTGCCCATTACCGTTAATATCCCACCTAGTCTAATCCCAACCTCCTGCTCACTACCCATTATCGTTAATATACCACATAGTCTAATCCCAACTTCCTGCTCACTGCCCATTACCGTTAATATCCATCCTAGTCTAATCCCAACCTCCTGCTCACTACCCATTACTGTTAATATCCCACCTATTCGAATCCCAAACTCCTGTTCACTGCCCATTGCTGTTAATATCCCACCTGATCTAATCCCAACCTCCTGCTCACTGCCCATTACCGTTAATATCCCACCTATTCTAATCCCAAACTCCTGCTCACAACCCATTACTTTATATATCCCACCTATCTAATCCCAATCTCCTGCTCACTACCCATTACCGTTAATATCCCACCTAGTCTAATCACAACCAAATGCTCACTACCCATTACCGTTAATATACCACCTAGTCCAATCCCAACTTCCTGCTCACTACCCATTAACGCTAATATCCCACCTAGTCTAATGCCAACCTTCTGCTCACTACCCATTGCTGTTAATATCCCTCCCAGTCTAATCCCAACCTCCTGCTCACTACCCATTCCCGTTAATATCCCAACTAGTCTAATCCCAACCTCCTGCTCACTGTCCATTACCGTTAATATCCCACCTAGTCTAATCCCAACCTCCTGCTCACTACCCATTACCGTTAATATCCAACCTAGTCCAATCCCAACCTCCTGCTCACTGCCCATTACCGTTAATAACATACCTAGTCTAAATCCAACATCCTGCTCACTACCCAATACCGTTAATAACCCACCTAGTCTAATCCCAATCTCCTGCTCACTACCCATTACCGTTAATATCCCAAGTAGTCTAATCCCAACCTCCTGCTAACTACCCATTAACGCTAATATCCCACCTAGTCTAATCCCAACCTCCTGCTCACTGCCCATTACCGTTAATATCCCACCTAGTCTCATCACAACCTCCTGCTCACTGCCCATTACCGTTAATATCCGACCATGTCTTATCCCAAACTCCTGCTCACTACCCATTACTGTTAATATCCCACCTATTCCAGTCCCAATCCTGTTTACTAACCATTACCGTTAATCTCCCACCTAGTCTAATCCCAACCTCCAGTTCACTGCGCATTACCGTTAATATCCCACCTATTCTAATCCCAGCCTCCTGCTCACTACCCATTACCGTTAATATCCCACCTAGTTTAATCCCAACCGTCTGTTCACTACCCATTACCGTTAATATCCGACCTAGTCTAATCCCAACCTCCTGCTCACTGCCCATTACCGTTAATATCCCACCTAGTCTAATCCCAACCTCCTGCTCACTGCCCTTTACCGTTAATATCCCAGCTGATTTAATGCCAACCTCCTGCTCACTACCCATTATCGTTAATATCCCACATAGTCGAATCCCAACCTCCTGCTCACTGCCCATTACCGTTAATATCCCACCTAGTCTAATCCCAAACTCCTGCAAGGGCAGGAAGGTAGTGCAGAAATCCCCTGGGGTTGTCTCCCTTAGCAACAGGTTCACCGCCTTAGGTGCTGTTGTCGGGGGGGATGACTCATCGGGGGAAGGCACCAGCAGCCAGGCTCATGGCACCATGACTGGCTCTGTTGCAAAGAAGGGAGGGAAAAAGAGTGGCAGGGCTATAGTAATAGGGGATTCGATTGTAAGGGGAATAGATAGGGGTTTCTGTGGTCGCGACCGAGACTCCAGGATGGTATGTTGCCTCCCTGGTGCAAGGGTCAAGGATGTCTCGGCGCGGGTGCAGAACATTCTGGAGGGGGAGGGGGAACAGCCAGTTGTCGTGATACATGTTGGTACCAACGACGTAGCTAAAAAAAGGGAAGAGGTCCTACAAGTAGAATTTAGGGAGTTAGGAGCCAAGCTAAAAAGTAGGACCTCGAAGGTAGTAATCTCTGGATTACTACCAGTGCCACGTGCTAGTAAGAGTACAGAGAACAGGATAGTTAGGCTAAATACGTGGCTTGAGCAGTGGTGTAAGAGGGAGGGTTTTAAATTTTTGAGGCATTGGAACCAGTTTTGTGGTAGGTGTGACCTATACAAAAGGGACGGTCTACACCTGTGCAAAGATGGAACTGATGTTCTCGGGGTAATTTTTGATAAAGCAGTTCGGGAGCATTTAAACTAGTATGGCAGGGGGCTAGAAACCTATGTAGTGAAATAGAGGAAAGTGAAAGGCAGACAGAAATAAATGGTAAAAGGGTGAGGAACAAAAAACAAAGGGCCAAACCAATTCATAAAAAATGTGAGCATAAAAAAAGCCTGAGGGTTTTATACCTTAATGCGAGAAGCATCAGGAACAAGGTAGATGAATTAGCTGTGGAAATAGAGGTTAATAATTATGATCTAATTGGGATTACGGAAACATGGTTGCAGGGTGAGCAGGGCTGGGAGCTTAACATACAGGGGTATTCAGTATTTAGGAAGGATCGACAAAAAAGAAAGGGAGGAGGGGTAGCATTGCTGGTAAAAGAAGGGATAAATGCAATTGAAAGGAAGGATATTAACTCAGTTAATACAGAATCTATATGGGTGGAGCTAAGAAATAGCGAGGGGCGAAAAACATTAATAGGAGTGGTATATAGGCCTCCAAATAGTAAAATAGAGGTTGGGGAGGGCATCACGAGGGAAATTAGAGAAGCGTGCAATAAGAGCACAGCTGTCATCATAGGTGACTTTAACTTACATATAGATTGGAATAGCCTAATCAGTAAAAATAATGAGGAGGAGGAATTCCTTGAGTGTTTAAGGGATGGTTATCTGGATCAATATGTCGAGGAACCAACTCGGGAACAGGCTATATTGGACTGGGTACTGTGCAATGAGAAGGGACTAATTAGTAATCTTGTTGTACGGGGACCCTTGGGTCAGAGCGATCATAACATGATCGATTTCTCACTCGAAATGGAGAGCGAAGAAATTGACTCAGATACTAAGGTCCTGAATTTAAACAAGGGAAATTATGATGCCATTAGACGGGAACTGAGTAGGTCTGATTGGACAACGTTCCTGGGAGGACTGGAGGTAGATAAACAATGGCAAGCATTTAAAGATAGAATGACAAAATTGCAAAAATTGTTTATACCAATCTGGCATAAAAGGAAATCTAAAAAGGTGACTCAACCGTGGATAACAGGGGAAATTAGAGACAGCATAAAATCCAAAGATAGGGCGTATAAAATAGCCAAAAAAAGCGCCAGAGCGGAAGATTGGGAACAGTTTAAGATAGAGCAAAGGAGGACAAAGAGCTTAATCAAGAGGGGCAAAATAGCTTACGAAAGCAAGCTGGCGGAAAATATAAAAACTAACTCCAAAAGCTTTTATAAGTATATCAAGAGGAAAAGACTGGTGAAAACCAAAGTTGGCCCATTGCAGTCAGATACGGGGGAATATATAACGGGAAATAAGGAAATGGCAGACCAACTAAATGCATACTTTGGGTCAGTCTTTACGAAGGAAGACACAAAAAACCTCCCTGGGATATCGGGAAAAATAGGGACATTTGCAAAGGAGGAACTGACGCAAGTCAATATCTCTAAGGATATGGTGTTAAGGAAGCTAAAGTGATTGAAGGCGGACAAATCCCCAGGGCCTGATAACATGCATCCTAGGGTGCTGAAGGAGGTGGCCCTAGAGATAGCGGATGCACTAAGTATGATTTTTCAGAATTCATTAGACTCGGGAACAGTGCCCATGGATTGGAGGGTAGCTAACGTTACCCCACTATTCAAAAAGGGGGGTAGGGAAAAAGCAGGTAATTACAGACCTGTAAGCCTTACATCAGTTGTGGGCAAAATGCTGGAGTCCATCATTAAGGATGAAATAGCGGAGCACTTAGCAAATGGGGACAGGATAGGACAGAGTCAACATGGATTTACAAAGGGTAAATCGTGCTTGACTAATCTATTGGAATTTTTTGAGGGAGTAACTGGTAAAATAGATGGGGGAGAGCCAGTAGATGTGGTGTACCTGGACTTCCAAAAGGCCTTCGATAAGGTCCCACATAAAAGATTATCAGGGAAAATTGAAGCTCATGGGATAAAGGGGAAAGTATTGACGTGGATAGAGAACTGGCTGTCAGATAGAAAACAGAGAGTTGGAATAAACGGCTCATTTTCTGAATGGCAGGCAGTAACAAGTGGGGTACCACAGGGATCTGTCCTGGGTCCCCAGCTGTTCACAATTTACATTAATGACCTGGATCAGGGAGTCGGATGCAGCATTTCCAAATTTGCAGACGACACTAAACTAGGAGGGGGGGTGGGCTCAGAGGAGGAGACCAGGAAGCTCCAGAGCGATTTGGACAGACTGGGTGATTGGGCGGATAAATGGCAGATGCACTATAATGTGGACAAGTGCGAAGTTATCCACCTTGGGTGCAGGAACGGGAGGGCAAATTATTATTTAAATGGCAATAAATTGGGAGAGGGGGAAGTACAGAGAGACCTGGGTGTTCTTGTACACCAGTCACTGAAGGCGAGCATGCAGGTGCAACAGGCGGTCAAGAAGGCAAACGGTATGCTGGCCTTCATAGCAAAAGGGTTGGAATACAGGAACAGGGATACCTTGCTGCAGCTGTACAGGGCACTGGTGAGACCACACCTCGAGTACTGTGTACAGTTTTGGTCGCCTCATCTGAGGAAAGATGTTCTTGCCATGGAGGGGGTGCAGCGGCGATTCACCAGGCTGATACCAGGAATGGCGGGATTGACCTATGAGGAGAGACTATGTAGTTTAGGTATGTACACACTGGAGTTTAGAAGATTGAGAGGGGACCTCATAGAAGTGTATAAAATTCTGACAGGTCTGGACAGACTAGATGCAGAAGGAATGTTTCCCTTGGCGGGTGAGAACAGAACTAGAGGACATAATTTAAGGATAAGGGCTAAACCATTTAGGACAGAAATGAGGGGGAATTTCTTCACTCAGAGGGTGGTGAACCTGTGGAACTCATTGCCACAGAGGGCAGTGTACGCCAGCTCATTAAATATATTTAAGAGGGAATTAGATATATTTCTACAGGCAAAAGGGGTTAAGGGTTATGGAGAGAAGGCGGGGACGGGATACTGAATTGGAGGATCAGCCATGATCTCATTAAATGGCGGAGCAGGCTCGAAGGGCCGGATGGCCTACTCCTGCTCCTATCTTCTATGTATCTATGTATCTATGTACCCATTACTGTTAATATACCTCCTAGTCGAATCCCAAACTCCTGTTCACTGCCCATTACTGTTAATATCCCACCTGGTCTAATCCCAACCTCCTGCTCACTGCCCATTACCGCTAATATCCCACCTATTCTAATCCCAAACTACTGCTCACAACCCATTACTTTTTATATCCCACCTAGTCTAATCCCAACCTCCTGCTCACTGACCATTACCGTTAATAGCCCACCTAGTCTAATCCCAACCATCTGCTCACTACCCATTACCGTTAATATACCACCTAGTCTAATCCCAACCTCCTGCTCACTACCCATTACCGTTAATATCCCACCTAGTCTAATCCCGACCTCCTGCTCACTGCCCATTACCGTTAATATCCCACCTAGTCTAATCCCAATCTCCTGCTCACTGCCCATTACCGTTAATAGCCCACCTAGTCTAATCCCAACCTCCTGCTCATTGCCCATTACCGTTAATAGCCCACCTAATTCAATCCCAACCTCCTGCTCAATGCCCATTACCGTTAATATCCCACCTAGTCTAATCCCAACCTTCTGCTCACTACCCATTCCCGTTAATATCCCACCTAGTCTAATCCCAACCTCCTGCTCAATGTACATTACTGTTAATATCCCACCTAGTCTAATCCCAACCTCCTACTCACTACCCATTACCGTTAATATCCCACCTAGTCTAATCCCAACCTCCTGCTCACAGCCCATTTCCGTTAATATCCCACCTAGTCTAATCCCAACCTCCTGCTCACTGCCCATTACCGTTAATATCCCACCTACTCTAATCCCAACCTCCTGCCCATTCCCCATTACTGTTAATATCCCACCTAGTCTAATCCCAAACTCCTGCTCACTGCCCATTACCGTTAATATCCCACCTAGTCTAATCCCAACCTCCTGCTCAATACCGATAACCTTTAATATCCCACCCAGTCTAATCCCAACCTCCTGCTCACTACCCATTACTGTTAATATCCCACCTATTCTATTCCCAACCTCCTGCTCACTGCCCATTACAATTAATATCCCACCTAGTCTAATCTCAAGCTCCTGCTCACTACCCATTACCGTTAATATCACACCTAGTCTAATTCCAACCACCTGCTCACCACCCATTACCTTAATATCCCACCTAGTCTAATCCCGACCTCCTGCTCACTGCCCATTACCGTTAATATCCCACCAAGTCTAATGCCAAACTTCTGCTCACTACTCATTGCTGTTAATATCCCACCCAGTCTAATCCCAACCTCCTGCTCACTACCCATTCCCGTTATTATCCCACCTAGTCTAATCCCAACCTCCTGCTCACAGCCCATTACCGTTAATATCCCATCTAGTCTAATCTTAACCTCCTGCTCAATACCCATTACCGTTAATATCCCACCTAGTCTAATCCCAACCTCCTGCTCACTACCCATTACTGTTAATATCCCACCTAGTCTAATCCCAAACTCCTGTTCACTGCCCATTACTGTTAATATCCCACCTAGTCTAATCCCAACCTCCTGCTCACTAACCATTACCGTTAATATCCCACCTAGTTTAATCCCAACCGTCTGTTCACTACCCATTCCCTTAATATCTCACCTATTCTAATCCCAACCTCCTGCTCACTAACCATTCCCGTTAATATCACACCTAGTCCAATCCCAACCTCCTGCTCACTGCCCGTTACTGTTAATATCCCACCTAGTCTAATCCCAACCTCCTGCTCACTGCCCATTATTGTTAATATCCCACCTTGTCTAATCCCAACCTCCTGCTCACTCCATGAACTCTAACAGTCCGTTTTCTCCAAAACAATCGAATTATCTTTAAAAGCAATTCATCGACTTGTTTCTCAACAGTTTGTGGGAATAAATTATACATTCTAACCGCCATGTACGGTAATAATTTTTTCCACCCTCACCCGTAATACTTCGACTTACCCCTCTGACCAAACAGTGGAAACAATCTGTGAACATTTCTTTCATCATAGGCTTTGAGAAACTGAAGACCTCCATCAACTCCTCGCCTAATCCGTACAACTCGCGAAGCATGAGTCCTAAATTCTCAAATCCCCTCTTTGAAAAGAATTCCACATCCCAGTGAACCTGCTGAGCAATTTTTCAAGGAATTTTATTTCCTTCCTGTAATTGAGTTTCCAAAACTATACACAACTGGGTAAATGACCTGCCCCTGCGCACTTGGTGTGGAACGTCACTCACTCCTCAAGTTAAACATTGGGAAGACTGATGCCAGCGTCTGCTACCCCACCACAAGTTCCGTCTCCTCGTCGTTTGAGTCCATCCCCCTCCCCGGCTACTGCTGGAGACTAAGCCAGGCTGTTCACAATCTCCGCATCCAACCTTGAGCTGAACTCCCTGCACCTTATACTCGCCATCACAATGATCCCCGACTTCTATCCCCGTAGCTTTGCCCACCCCTGCCTCGGCCCATCTCTAAACCCGACTGTTCCAATGCTCCCCTGGTCGGCCTCCCTCCTTGCACCCGCTCTAATCTTCAGCAACTCCAGAATTCTGATGCCTGCAACCTGCCCAGGTGTCATTCAGATATCACTAGTGTGCTCGCTCACCTTTCATGGCGCCCGCTCCGCGAATTCCTTCATTTTAAAATTCCCAAGCTTCTCTTTAAATAACTTATTGACCTCGACCCTTCCTATCTCTGTAACCCACTCCAGCCCTACAACCTCCCGTGCAACTGGAATTCTCCGTTGCTCTGACTCTGTCCTCTTGTGCACCCAGTCCTTCACACCACCACTGGTGGCTGAGCGTTCAGTTGTCTTGGGCCCCACGCTCAGGAATTCACTCCATCAACCCCTCTGCCTCTCCACTTCCCTCTACTCCTTAAACCTTACCTTTCCTCTAGCTTCTGACCACATCTGCTCATTTATCCTGCTTTGTCTCGGGTTAATTGTCTGATTACGCCTCTCTGAAACACCCTGGGACGATATTCTGCTGGAAAAGCCCTATATAAATGTAAGTTGGTGATTGAAGTCCTGACGATCCATTGGTGGACACGTGCTCGCGGTTACTGAGCTTTCATACCGGCAGCGATTGTGCAAAAAATTGAGTATCTGGCATTTCAATTGCCGAACAAGCATGCGATTGGAGTGATTGGATTTGTCATAATTATTATTATTATTGGTCGATTCTGCTGAGCAATATACCAACAGTGGTTGTTTTGATTAGTCGGTGTAATTTCTCAAACAGTTTTCTAGCTGCTTCCCTCACTTCAGATTCGTCCCTTCCCTGCCACTGGAGTTCTGATTCGGTGATGTTTTATTTCAAATAAATCACAAAGTGTGACAGCAGGAAGTAAGTGTGAGAAACAAGTGTATCATATTGTCAATCAGGAATCTGATGTCATGTTGGACACCGATGGAGAGAGAGAACTAATCCCATTAAAACGATTGCTGATTCTCAGTGATTCCTCACTCTCCGAGAACAATATTTCTGATTTCTATTTACCTTCTATCTCATTTATTTCCCGTTAATGATTGAATCAAGATGTTTACAGAATATTCAGACCATGTTCAGAATGGATCAGAGCCCGGCCCAGTCGCTGCTTTCTGTGCTCAAAACATCTGGGAGATTCCATCACTGAGCAGATCCTTTCCTTCTCATTCTCAGTGTTTGTCTTTCACTCCGCTCCCCAATATATTCATTATTATTCTTTACAGAAAGTCACTGAGCTCGCGGAGAAGGGAAACCGGGCGGACAGTTCCAAACTTCTCCTAACTCTGGTGATGGAGAAAGGCTCTCGAGCCCGAAGGGTGATGTGGGAATCCTCTGTGAAAATGCGCCACAGGTTACCAAAGCTGAACAAAATACTGAAAGAAATAGAGGAACATGGTACGGTAAAATCACACATGGAATGCAAATTCAGATTCAAACACTGCAGATTTTACTATAATATCACACAGATCTGATTTCATGAATGTTAATTGATTCAAACAGGTTCTGCTCCATTTGATTACATGAACATCGCACAAGGTTTATCAGAAGTACCCGTTCACCTGCAAGGTAAGTGACGACATGGAGATTTCAAAGCGTTTATTTCACTTGAGAATCAGAATGTTTGATTGTAGCCGTTTGTTGAGAGGTTGTCAGAATCTGGCAGTCGGAGATTCAAAGGCTGGGGAAACAGCATTTAACGTCATTTGGATTTGTGATTAATCCAAAAACGTTCAGCATAGGTTCAATTTACAATTAAATCCGATTTGGAATTATTGGTAGATTTGCAGGTCTTGTATGCTCCAGTTATACGAACTGTACATTGCCTACACCTGGCAGGATCCTGACACTCTGTGAAACCCCATACACACCTGGCAGGATCCCAATACTCTGTGAAACAACATATAAACCTGGCAGGATTCTGATACACTGTGATACCCCATACACACCTGGCAGGATCCTGATACACTGTGAAACCCCATACACACCTGGCAGGATCCTGATACACTGAAACCCCATGCTCACCTGGCAGGATCCTGATACACTGTGATACCCCATACACACCTGGCAGGATCCTGATACACTGAAACCCCATGCACACCTGGCAGGATCCTGATACACTGTGAAACCCCATACACACCTGGCAGGATCCTGATACACTGTGAAACCCCATACACACCTGGCAGGATCCTGATACACTGTGAAACCCCATACACACCTGGCAGGATCCTGATCGACTGTGAAACACCATACACACCTGGCAGGATCCTGATACACTGAAACCCCAAACACACCCGGCAGGCTCCTGATACCCTGTGAAACTACATACACACCTGGCAGGATCCTGATACACTGTGAAACCCAATACACACCTGGCAGGATCCTGATAGACTGTGAAACACCATACACACCTGGCAGGATCCTGATAGACTGTGAAACCCCATACACACCTGGCAGGATCCTGATACACTGTGAAAGCCCATACACACCTGGCAGGATCCTGATAGACTGAAACCCCAAACACACCTGGCAGGATCCTGATACACTGTGAAACCGCATACACACCTGGCAGGATCCTGATACACTGTGAAACCACATACACACCTGGCAGGATCCTGATACACTGAAACCCCATACACACCTGGCAGGATCCTGATAGACTTTCAAACCCCATACACACCTGGCAGGATCCTGATACACACCTGGCAGGATCCTGATACACTGTGAAACCCCATACACACCTGGCAGGATCCTGATACACTGTGAAACCCCATACACACCTGGCAGGATCCTGATACACTGTGAAACCCCATACACACCTGTCAGGATCCTGATACACTGAGAAACCCCATACACACCTGGCAGGATCCTGATACACTGTGAAACCCCATACACACCTGGCAGGATCCTGATACACTGTGAAACCCCATACACACCTGGCAGGATCCTGATACACTGTGAAACCCCATACACACCTGCAGGATCCTGATACACTGTGAAACCCCATACACACCTGGCAGGATCCTGATACACTGAAACCCCATACACACCTGGCAGGATCCTGATACACTGTGAAACCCCATACACACCTGGCAGGATCCTGATACACTGTGAAACCCCATACACACCTGGCAGGATCCTGATACACTGTGAAACCCCATACACACCTGGCAGGATCCTGATACACTGTAAACCCCATACACACCTGGCAGGATCCTGATACACTGTGAAACCCCATACACACCTGGCAGGATCCTGATACACTGTGAAACCCCATACACACCTGGCAGGATCCTGATACACTGTGAAACCCCATACACACCTGGCAGGATCCTGATACACTGTGAAACCCCATACACACCTGGCAGGATCCTGATACACTGTGAAACCCCATACACACCTGGCAGGATCCTGATACACTGTGAAACCCCATACACACCTGGCAGGATCCTGATACACTGTGAAACCCCATACACACCTGGCAGGATCCTGATACACTGTGAAACCCCATACACACCTGGCAGGATCCTGATACACTGTGAAACCCCATACACACCTGGCAGGATCCTGATACACTGTGAAACCCCATACACACCTGGCAGGATCCTGATACACTGTGAAACCCCATACACACCTGGCAGGCTCCTGATACACTGTGAAACCCCATACACACCTGACAGGATCCCTGATACACTGTGAAACCCCATACACACCTGACAGGATCCTGATACACTGTGAAACCTCATACACACCTGGCAGGATCCTGATACACTGTGAAACCCCATACACACCTGCAGGATCCTGATACACTGTGAAACCCCATACACACCTGGCAGGATCCTGATACACTGTGAAACCCCATACACACCTGGCAGGATCCTGATACACTGTGAAACCCCATACACACCTGGCAGGATCCTGATACACTGTGAAACCCCATACACACCTGGCAGGATCCTGATACACTGTGAAACCCCATACACACCTGGCAGGATCCTGATACACTGTGAAACCCCATACACACCTGGCAGGATCCTGATACACTGTGAAACCCCATACACACCTGGCAGGATCCTGATACACTGTGAAACCCATACACACCTGGCAGGATCCTGATACACTGTGAAACCCCATACACACCTGGCAGGATCCTGATACACTGTGAAACCCCATACACACCTGGCAGGATCCTGATACACTGTGAAACCCCATACACACCTGGCAGGATCCTGATACACTGTGAAACCCCATACACACCTGGCAGGATCCTGATACACTGTGAAACCCCATACACACCTGGCAGGATCCTGATACACTGTGAAACCCCATACACACCTGGCAGGATCCTGATACACTGTGAAACCCCATACACACCTGGCAGGATCCTGATACACTGTGAAACCCCATACACACCTGGCAGGATCCTGATACACTGTGAAACCCATACACACCTGGCAGGATCCTGATACACTGTGAAACCCCATACACACCTGGCAGGATCCTGATACACTGTGAAACCCCATACACACCTGGCAGGATCCTGATACACTGTGAAACCCCATACACACCTGGCAGGATCCTGATACACTGTGAAACCCATACACACCTGGCAGGATCCTGATACACTGTGAAACCCCATACACACCTGGCAGGATCCTGATACACTGTGAAACCCCATACACACCTGGCAGGATCCTGATACACTGTGAAACCCCATACACACCTGGCAGGATCCTGATACACTGTGAAACCCCATACACACCTGGCAGGATCCTGATACACTGTGAAACCCCATACACACCTGGCAGGATCCTGATACACTGTGAAACCCCATACACACCTGGCAGGATCCTGATACACTGTGAAACCCCATACACACCTGGCAGGATCCTGATACACTGTGAAACCCCATACACACCTGGCAGGATCCTGATACACTGTGAAACCCCATACACACCTGGCAGGATCCTGATACACTGAAACCCCATACACACCTGGCAGGATCCTGATACACTGTGAAACCCCATACACACCTGGCAGGATCCTGATACACTGTGAAACCCCATACACACCTGGCAGGATCCTGATACACTGTGAAACCCCATACACACCTGGCAGGATCCTGATACACTGTGAAACCCCATACACACCTGGCAGGATCCTGATACACTGAAACCCCATACACACCTGGCAGGATCCTGATACACTGTGAAACCCCATACACACCTGGCAGGATCCTGATACACTGTGAAACCCCATACACACCTGGCAGGATCCTGATACACTGTGAAACCCCATACACACCTGGCAGGATCCTGATACACTGTGAAACCCCATACACACCTGGCAGGATCCTGATACACTGAAACCCCATACACACCTGGCAGGATCCTGATACACTGTGAAACCCCATACACACCTGGCAGGATCCTGATACACTGTGAAACCCCATACACACCTGGCAGGATCCTGATACACTGTGAAACCCCATACACACCTGGCAGGATCCTGATACACTGTGAAACCCCATACACACCTGGCAGGATCCTGATACACTGAAACCCCATACACACCTGGCAGGATCCTGATACACTGTGAAACCCCATACACACCTGGCAGGATCCTGATACACTGTGAAACCCCATACACACCTGGCAGGATCCTGATACACTGTGAAACCCCATACACACCTGGCAGGATCCTGATACACTGTGAAACCCCATACACACCTGGCAGGATCCTGATACACTGTGAAACCCCATACACACCTGGCAGGATCCTGATACACTGTGAAACCCCATACACACCTGGCAGGATCCTGATACACTGTGAAACCCCATACACACCTGGCAGGATCCTGATACACTGTGAAACCCCATACACACCTGGCAGGATCCTGATACACTGTGAAACCCCATACACACCTGGCAGGATCCTGATACACTGTGAAACCCCATACACACCTGGCAGGATCCTGATACACTGTGAAACCCCATACACACCTGGCAGGATCCTGATACACTGTGAAACCCCATACACACCTGGCAGGATCCTGATACACTGAAACCCCATACACACCTGGCAGGATCCTGATACACTGTGAAACCCCATACACACCTGGCAGGATCCTGATACACTGTGAAACCCATACACACCTGGCAGGATCCTGATACACTGTGAAACCCCATACACACCTGGCAGGATCCTGATACACTGTGAAACCCATACACACCTGGCAGGATCCTGATACACTGAAACCCCATACACACCTGGCAGGATCCTGATACACTGTGAAACCCCATACACACCTGGCAGGATCCTGATACACTGTGAAACCCCATACACACCTGGCAGGATCCTGATACACTGTGAAACCCCATACACACCTGGCAGGATCCTGATACACTGTGAAACCCCATACACACCTGGCAGGATCCTGATACACTGTGAAACCCCATACACACCTGGCAGGATCCTGATACACTGTGAAACCCCATACACACCTGGCAGGATCCTGATACACTGTGAAACCCCATACACACCTGGCAGGATCCTGATACACTGTGAAACCCCATACACACCTGGCAGGATCCTGATACACTGTGAAACCCCATACACACCTGGCAGGATCCTGATACACTGTGAAACCCCATACACACCTGGCAGGATCCTGATACACTGTGAAACCCCATACACACCTGGCAGGATCCTGATACACTGTGAAACCCCATACACACCTGGCAGGATCCTGATACACTGTGAAACCCCATACACACCTGGCAGGATCCTGATACACTGTGAAACCCCATACACACCTGGCAGGATCCTGATACACTGTGAAACCCCATACACACCTAGCAGGCTCCTGATACACTGTGAAACCCCATACACACCCGACAGGATCCTGATACACTGTGAAACCCCATACACACCTGACAGGTTCCTGATACACTGTGAAACCTCATACACACCTGGCAGGATCCTGATGCACTGTGAAACCCCATACACACCTCGCAGGATCCTGATACACTGTGAAACCCCATACACACCTGGCAGGATCCTGAAACACTGTGAAACCTCATACACACCTGGCAGGATCCTGAAACACTGTGAAACCCCATACACACCTGGCAGGATCCTGATACACTGTGAACCCCCATAGACTGCTGGCAGGATCCTGATGCACTGTGAAACCACATACACACCTAGCAGGATCCTGATGCACAGTGAAACCGTATACACACCTGGCAGGATCCTGATACACTGTGAAACCCCATACACACCTGGCAGGATCCTGATGCACAGTGAAACCGTATACACACCTGGCAGGATCCTGATAAACTCTGAAACCCCATACACACCTGGCATGATCCAAATGCACAGTGAAACCGTATACACACCTGGCAGGATCCTGATACACTGAAACCCCATACACACCTGGCAGGATTCTGATACACTGTGAAACCCCATACACACCTGGTAGGATCCTGATACACTGTGAAACCCCATACACACCTGGCAGGATCCTGTTACACTGTGAAACGCAATACACACCTGGCAGGATCCTGATACACTGTGAAACCCCATACACACCTGGCAGGATCCTGATACACTGTGAAACCCCATACACAACTGGCAGGATTCTGATACACTGTTGAAACCACATACACACCTGGCAGGATCCTGATACACTGTGAAACCCATACACACCTGGCAGGATCCTCATACACTGTGAAACCCCATACACACCTGGCAGGATCCTGATACACTGTGAAACCCCATACACACCTGGCAGGATCCTGATACACTGTGAAATCCCATACACACCTGGCAGGATCCTGATACACTGTGAAACCCCATACACACCTGGCAGGATCCTGATACACTGTGAAATCCCATACACACCTGGCAGGATCATAGATACATATACATATACATAGAAGATAGGAGCAGGAGTAGGCCATCCGGCCCTTCGAGCCTGCTCCGCCATTTAATGAGATCATGGCTGATCCTCCAATTCAGTATCCCGTCCCCGCCTTCTCTCCATAACCCTTAACCCCTTTTGCCTGTAGAAATATATCTAATTCCCTCTTAAATATATTTAATGAGCTGGCGTACACTGCCCTCTGTGGCAATGAGTTCCACAGGTTCACCACCCTCTGAGTGAAGAAATTCCCCCTCATTTCTGTCCTAAATGGTTTAGCCCTTATCCTTAAATTATGTCCTCTAGTTCTGTTCTCACCCGCCAAGGGAAACATTCCTTCTGCATCTAGTCTGTCTAGACCTGTCAGAATTTTATACACTTCTATGAGGTCCCCTCTCAATCTTCTAAACTCCAGTGTGTACATCCCTAAACTACATAGTCTCTCCTCATAGGTCAATCCCGCCATTCCTGGTATCAGCCTGGTGAATCGCCGCTGCACCCCCTCCATGGCAAGAACATCTTTCCTCAGATGAGGCGACCAAAACTGTACACAGTACTCGAGGTGTGGTCTCACCAGTGCCCTGTACAGCTGCAGCAAGGTATCCCTGTTCCTGTATTCCAACCCTTTTGCTATGAAGGCCAGCATACCGTTTGCCTTCTTGATCGCCTGTTGCACCTGCATGCTCGCCTTCAGTGACTGGTGTACAAGAACACCCAGGTCTCTCTGTACTTCCCCCTCTCCCAATTTATTGCCATTTAAATAATAATTTGCCCTCCCGTTCCTGCACCCAAGGTGGATAACTTCGCACTTGTCCACATTATAGTGCATCTGCCATTTATCCGCCCAATCACCCAGTCTGTCCAAATCGCTCTGGAGCTTCCTGGTCTCCTCCTCTGAGCCCACCCCTCCTCCTAGTTTAGTGTCGTCTGCAAATTTGGAAATGCTGCATCCGACTCCCTGATCCAGGTCATTAATGTAAATTGTGAACAGCTGGGGACCCAGGACAGATCCTGATACACTGTGAAACCCCATACACACCTGGCAGGATCCTGATACACTGTGAAACACCATACACACCTGGCAGGATCCTGATACACTGTGAAACCCCATACACACCTGGCAGGATCTGGATACACTGTGAAACCCCATACACACCTGGCAGGATCCTGATACACTGAAACTCCAGGCACACCTGGCAGGATCCTGATGCACTGTGAAACCCCATACACACCTCGCAGGTTCCTGATACACTGTGAAACCCCATACACACCTGGCAGGATCCTGAAACACTGTGAAACCTCATACACACCTGGCAGGATCCTGAAACACTGTGAAACCCCATACACACCTGGCAGGATCCTGATACACTGTGAACCCCCATAGACAGCTGGCAGGATCCTGATGCACTGTGAAACCCCATACACACCTAGCAGGATCCTGATGCACAGTGAAACCGTATACACACCTGGCAGGATCCTGATACACTGTGAAACCCCATACACACCTGGCAGGATCCTGATGCACAGTGAAACCGTATACACACCTGGCAGGATCCTGATACACTGAAACCCCATACACACCTGGCAGGATTCTGATACACTGTGAAACCCCATACACACCTGGTAGGATCCTGATACACTGTGAAACCCCATACACACCTGGCAGGATCCTGTTACACTGTGAAACGCAATACACACCTGGCAGGATCCTGATACACTGTGAAACCCCATACACACCTGGCAGGATCCTGATACACTGTGAAACCCATACACACCTGGCAGGATCCTGATACACTGTGAAACCCCATACACACCTGGCAGGATCCTGATACACTGTGAAACCCCATACACACCTGGCAGGATCCTGATACACTGTGAAACCCCATACACACCTGGCAGGATCCTGATACACTGTGAAACCCCATACACACCTGGCAGGATCCTGATAAACTGTAAAACCCCATACACACCTGGCAGGATCCTGATACACTGTGAAACCCCATACACACCTGGCAGGATCCTGAAACACTGTGAAACCCCATACACACCTGGCAGGATCCTGATACACTGTGAAACCCCATACACACCTGGCAGGATCCTGATACACTGTGAAACCCCATACACACCTGGCAGTATCCTGATACACTGTGAAACCCCATACACACCAGGCAGGATCCTGATACACTGTGAAACCCCATACACACCTGGCAGGATCCTGATACACTGTGAAACCCCATACACACCTGGCAGGATCCTGATACACTGTGAAACCCCATACACACCTGGCAGGATCCTGATACACTGTGAAACCCCATACACACCTGGCAGGCTCCTGATACACTGTGAAACCCCATACACACCTGACAGGATCCCGATACACTGTGAAACCCCATACACACCTAGCAGGCTCCTGATACACTGTGAAACCCCATACACACCCGACAGGATCCCGATACACTGTGAAACCGCATACACACCTGACAGGTTCCTGATACACTGTGAAACCTCATACACACCTGGCAGGATCCTGATGCACTGTGAAACCCCATACACACCTCGCAGGATCCTGATACACTGTGAAACCCCATACACACCTGGCAGGATCCTGAAACACTGTGAAACCTCATACACACCTGGCAGGATCCTGAAACACTGTGAAACCCCATACACACCTGGCAGGATCCTGATACACTGTGAACCCCCATAGACAGCTGGCAGGATCCTGATGCACTGTGAAACCCCATACACACCTAGCAGGATCCTGATGCACAGTGAAACCGTATACACACCTGGCAGGATCCTGATACACTGTGAAACCCCATACACACCTGGCAGGATCCTGATGCACAGTGAAACCCCATACACACCTGGCAGGATCCTGATACACTGTGAAACCCCATACACAACTGGCAGGATTCTGATACACTGTTGAAACCCCATACACACCTGGCAGGATCCTGATACACTGTGAAACCCATACACACCTGGCAGGATCCTGATACACTGTGAAACCCCATACACACCTGGCAGGATCCTGATACACTGTGAAACCCCATACACACCTGGCAGGATCCTGATACACTGTGAAACCCCATACACACCTGGCAGGATCCTGATACACTGTGAAACCCATACACACCTGGCAGGATCCTGATACACTGTGAAACCCCATACACACCTGGCAGGATCCTGATACACTGTGAAACCCCATACACACCTGGCAGGATCCTGATACACTGTGAAACCCCATACACACCTGGCAGGATCCTGATACACTGTGAAACCCCATACACACCTGGCAGGATCCTGATACACTGTGAAACCCCATACACACCTGGCAGGATCCTGATACACTGTGAAACCCCATACACACCTGGCAGGATCCTGATACACTGTGAAACCCCATACACACCTGGCAGGATCCTGATACACTGTGAAACCCCATACACACCTGGCAGGATCCTGATACACTGTGAAACCCCATACACACCTGGCAGGATCCTGATACACTGTGAAACCCCATACACACCTGGCAGGATCCTGATACACTGTGAAACCCCATACACACCTGGCAGGATCCTGATACACTGTGAAACCCCATACACACCTGGCAGGATCCTGATACACTGTGAAACCCCATACACACCTGGCAGGATCCTGATACACTGTGAAACCCCATACACACCTGGCAGGATCCTGATACACTGTGAAACCCCATACACACCTGGCAGGATCCTGATACACTGTGAAACCCCATACACACCTGGCAGGATCCTGATACACTGTGAAACCCCATACACACCTGGCAGGATCCTGATACACTGTGAAACCCCATACACACCTGGCAGGATCCTGATACACTGTGAAACCCCATACACACCTGGCAGGATCCTGATACACTGTGAAACCCCATACACACCTGGCAGGATCCTGATACACTGTGAAACCCCATACACACCTAGGCAGGATCCTGATACACTGTGAACCCCACACACACCTGGCAGGATCCTGATACACTGTGAAACCCCATACACACCTGGCAGGATCCTGATACACAGTGAAACCCATACACACCTGGCAGGATCCTGATACACTGTGAAACCCCATACACACCTGGCAGGATCCTGATACACTGTGAAACCCATACACACCTGGCAGGATCCTGATACACTGAAACCCCATACACACCTGGCAGGATCCTGATACACTGTGAAACCCCATACACACCTGGCAGGATCCTGATACACTGTGAAACCCCATACACACCTGGCAGGATCCTGATACACTGTGAAACCCCATACACACCTGGCAGGATCCTGATACACTGTGAAACCCCATACACACCTGGCAGGATCCTGATACACTGTGAAACCCCATACACACCTGGCAGGATCCTGATACACTGTGAAACCCCATACACACCTGGCAGGATCCTGATACACTGTGAAACCCCATACACACCTGGCAGGATCCTGATACACTGTGAAACCCCATACACACCTGGCAGGATCCTGATACACTGTGAAACCCCATACACACCTGGCAGGATCCTGATACACTGTGAAACCCCATACACACCTGGCAGGATCCTGATACACTGTGAAACCCCATACACACCTGGCAGGATCCTGATACACTGTGAAACCCCATACACACCTGGCAGGATCCTGATACACTGTGAAACCCCATACACACCTGGCAGGATCCTGATACACTGTGAAACCCCATACACACCTGGCAGGATCCTGATACACTGTGAAACCCCATACACACCTGGCAGGCTCCTGATACACTGTGAAACCCCATACACACCTGACAGGATCCCGATACACTGTGAAACCCCATACACACCTAGCAGGCTCCTGATACACTGTGAAACCCCATACACACCCGACAGGATCCCGATACACTGTGAAACCGCATACACACCTGACAGGTTCCTGATACACTGTGAAACCTCATACACACCTGGCAGGATCCTGATGCACTGTGAAACCCCATACACACCTCGCAGGATCCTGATACACTGTGAAACCCCATACACACCTGGCAGGATCCTGAAACACTGTGAAACCTCATACACACCTGGCAGGATCCTGAAACACTGTGAAACCCCATACACACCTGGCAGGATCCTGATACACTGTGAACCCCCATAGACTGCTGGCAGGATCCTGATGCACTGTGAAACCCCATACACACCTAGCAGGATCCTGATGCACAGTGAAACCGTATACACACCTGGCAGGATCCTGATACACTGTGAAACCCCATACACACCTGGCAGGATCCTGATGCACAGTGAAACCGTATACACACCTGGCAGGATCCTGATAAACTCTGAAACCCCATACACACCTGGCATGATCCAAATGCACAGTGAAACCGTATACACACCTGGCAGGATCCTGATACACTGAAACCCCATACACACCTGGCAGGATTCTGATACACTGTGAAACCCCATACACACCTGGTAGGATCCTGATACACTGTGAAACCCCATACACACCTGGCAGGATCCTGTTACACTGTGAAACGCAATACACACCTGGCAGGATCCTGATACACTGTGAAACCCCATACACACCTGGCAGGATCCTGATACACTGTGAAACCCCATACACAACTGGCAGGATTCTGATACACTGTTGAAACCACATACACACCTGGCAGGATCCTGATACACTGTGAAACCCATACACACCTGGCAGGATCCTCATACACTGTGAAACCCCATACACACCTGGCAGGATCCTGATACACTGTGAAACCCCATACACACCTGGCAGGATCCTGATACACTGTGAAATCCCATACACACCTGGCAGGATCCTGATACACTGTGAAACCCCATACACACCTGGCAGGATCCTGATACACTGTGAAATCCCATACACACCTGGCAGGATCATAGATACATATACATATACATAGAAGATAGGAGCAGGAGTAGGCCATCCGGCCCTTCGAGCCTGCTCCGCCATTTAATGAGATCATGGCTGATCCTCCAATTCAGTATCCCGTCCCCGCCTTCTCTCCGTAACCCTTAACCCCTTTTGCCTGTAGAAATATATCTAATTCCCTCTTAAATATATTTAATGAGCTGGCGTACACTGCCCTCTGTGGCAATGAGTTCCACAGGTTCACCACCCTCTGAGTGAAGAAATTCCCCCTCATTTCTGTCCTAAATGGTTTAGCCCTTATCCTTAAATTATGTCCTCTAGTTCTGTTCTCACCCGCCAAGGGAAACATTCCTTCTGCATCTAGTCTGTCTAGACCTGTCAGAATTTTATACACTTCTATGAGGTCCCCTCTCAATCTTCTAAACTCCAGTGTGTACATCCCTAAACTACATAGTCTCTCCTCATAGGTCAATCCCGCCATTCCTGGTATCAGCCTGGTGAATCGCCGCTGCACCCCCTCCATGGCAAGAACATCTTTCCTCAGATGAGGCGACCAAAACTGTACACAGTACTCGAGCTGTGGTCTCACCAGTGCCCTGTACAGCTGCAGCAAGGTATCCCTGTTCCTGTATTCCAACCCTTTTGCTATGAAGGCCAGCATACCGTTTGCCTTCTTGATCGCCTGTTGCACCTGCATGCTCGCCTTCAGTGACTGGTGTACAAGAACACCCAGGTCTCTCTGTACTTCCCCCTCTCCCAATTTATTGCCATTTAAATAATAATTTGCCCTCCCGTTCCTGCACCCAAGGTGGATAACTTCGCACTTGTCCACATTATAGTGCATCTGCCATTTATCCGCCCAATCACCCAGTCTGTCCAAATCGCTCTGGAGCTTCCTGGTCTCCTCCTCTGAGCGCACCCCTCCTCCTAGTTTAGTGTCGTCTGCAAATTTGGAAATGCTGCATCCGACTCCCTGATCCAGGTCATTAATGTAAATTGTGAACAGCTGGGGACCCAGGACAGATCCTGATACACTGTGAAACCCCATACACACCTGGCAGGATCCTGATACACTGTGAAACCCCATACACACCTGGCAGGATCCTGATACACTGTGAAACCCCATACACACCTGGCAGGATCCTGATACACTGTGAAACCCCATACACACCTGGCAGGATCCTGATACACTGTGAAACCCATACACACCTGGCAGGATCCTGATACACTGTGAAACCCCATACACACCTGGCAGGATCCTGATACACTGTGAAACCCCATACACACCTGGCAGGATCCTGATACACTGTGAAACCCCATACACACCTGGCAGGATCCTGATACACTGTGAAACCCCATACACACCTGGCAGGATCCTGATACACTGTGAAACCCCATACACACCTGGCAGGATCCTGATACACTGTGAAACCCCATACACACCTGGCAGGATCCTGATACACTGTGAAACCCCATACACACCTGGCAGGATCCTGATACACTGTGAAACCCCATACACACCTGGCAGGATCCTGATACACTGTGAAACCCATACACACCTGGCAGGATCCTGATACACTGTGAAACCCCATACACACCTGGCAGGATCCTGATACACTGTGAAACCTCATACACACCTGGCAGGATCCTGATACACTGTGAAACCCCATACACACCTGGCAGGATCCTGATACACTGTGAAACCCCATACACACCTGGCAGGATCCTGATACACTGTGAAACCCCATACACACCTGGCAGGATCCTGATACACTGTGAAACCCGATACACACCTGGCAGGATCCTGATACACTGTGAAACCCCATACACACCTGGCAGGATCCTGATACACTGTGAAACCCCATACACACCTGGCAGGATCCTGATACACTGAAACCCCATACACACCTGGCAGGATCCTGATACACTGTGAAACCCCATACACACCTGGCAGGATCCTGATACACTGTGAAACCCCATACACACCTGGCAGGATCCTGATACACTGTGAAACCCATACACACCTGGCAGGATCCTGATACACTGTGAAACCCCATACACACCTGGCAGGATCCTGATACACTGTGAAACCCCATACACACCTGGCAGGATCTGATACACTGTGAAACCCCATACACACCTGGCAGGATCCTGATACACTGTGAAACCCATACACACCTGGCAGGATCCTGATACACTGTGAAACCCCATACACACCTGGCAGGATCCTGATACACTGTGAAACCCCATACACACCTGGCAGGATCCTGATACACTGTGAAACCCCATACACACCTGGCAGGATTCTGATACACTGTGAAACCCATACACACCTGGCAGGATCCTCATACACTGTGAAACCCCATACACACCTGGCAGGATCCTGATACACTGTGAAACCCCATACACACCTGGCAGGATCCTGATACACTGTGAAACCCCATACACACCTGGCAGGATCCTGATACACTGTGAAACCTCATACACACCTGGCAGGATCCTGATACACTGTGAAACCCCATACACACCTCGCAGGATCCTGATACACTGTGAAACCCCATACACACCTGGCAGGATCCTGATACACTGTGAAACCTCATACACACCTGGCAGGATCCTGATACACTGTGAAACCCCATACACACCTGGCAGGATCCTGATACACTGTGAACCCCATACACAGCTGGCAGGATCCTGATACACTGTGAAACCCCATACACACCTGGCAGGATCCTGATACACTGTGAAACCCATACACACCTGGCAGGATCCTGATACACTGTGAAACCCCATACACACCTGGCAGGATCCTGATACACTGTGAAACCCATACACACCTGGCAGGATCCTGATACACTGAAACCCCATACACACCTGGCAGGATCCTGATACACTGTGAAACCCCATACACACCTGGCAGGATCCTGATACACTGTGAAACCCCATACACACCTGGCAGGATCCTGATACACTGTGAAACGCCATACACACCTGGCAGGATCCTGATACACTGTGAAACCCCATACACACCTGGCAGGATCCTGATACACTGTGAAACCCCATACACACCTGGCAGGATCCTGATACACTGTGAAACCCCATACACACCTGGCAGGATCCTGATACACTGTGAAACCCATACACACCTGGCAGGATCCTGATACACTGTGAAACCCCATACACACCTGGCAGGATCCTGATACACTGTGAAACCCCATACACACCTGGCAGGATCCTGATACACTGTGAAACCCCATACACACCTGGCAGGATCCTGATACACTGTGAAACCCATACACACCTGGCAGGATCCTGATACACTGTGAAACCCCATACACACCTGGCAGGATCCTGATACACTGTGAAACCCCATACACACCTGGCAGGATCCTGATACACTGTGAAACCCCATACACACCTGGCAGGATCCTGATACACTGTGAAACCTCATACACACCTGGCAGGATCCTGATACACTGTGAAACCCCATACACACCTGGCAGGATCCTGATACACTGTGAAACCCCATACACACCTGGCAGGATCCTGATACACTGTGAAACCCCATACACACCTGGCAGGATCCTGATACACTGTGAAACCCCATACACACCTGGCAGGATCCTGATACACTGTGAAACCCCATACACACCTGGCAGGATCCTGATACACTGTGAAACCCCATACACACCTGGCAGGATCCTGATACACTGTGAAACACCATACACACCTGGCAGGATCCTGATACACTGTGAAACCCCATACACACCTGGCAGGATCTGGATACACTGTGAAACCCCATACACACCTGGCAGGATCCTGATACACTGAAACTCCAGGCACACCTGGCAGGATCCCGATACACTGTGAAACCCCATACACACCTGGCAGGATCCTGATACACTGTGAAACCCCATACACACCTGGCAGGATCCTGATGCACTGAAACTCCATACACACCTGGCAGGTTCCTGATACACTGTGAAACCCCATACACACCTGGCAGGATCCTGATACACTGTGAAACCCCATACACACCTGGCAGTATCCTGATACACTGTGAAACCCCATACACACCTGACAGGATCCTGATACACTGTGATACCCCATACACACCTGACAGGATCCTGATACACCGTGAAACCCCATACACACCTGGCAGGATCCTGATACACTCTGAAACCTCATACACACCTGAAGGACCCTGAAACATTGTAAAACCCCAAACACACCTGACAGGATCCTGATACACCCTGAAACCCCATACACACCTGGCAGAATCCTGATGCACTGTGAAACCCCATACACACCTGGCAGGATCCTGGTACACTGTGAAACGCCAAACACACCTGGCAGGATCCTGATACACTGTGAAACACCATACACACTGGCAGGATCCTGATACACTGTGAAACCCCATACACACCTGGCAGGATCCTGATACACTGTGAAACACCTTACAAACCTGACAGGATTCTGATACACTGTGAAACCCCATACACACCTGGCAGGATCCTGATACACTGTGAAACACCATACACACCTGGCAGGATCCTGATACACTGTGAAACCCCATACACACCTGACAGAATCCTGATACACTGTGAAACCCCATACACACCTGGCAGGATCCTGATACACTGTGAAACCCCATACACACCTGGCAGGATCCTGATACACTGTGAAACCCCATACACACCTGGCAGGATCCTGATACACTGTGAAACCCCATACACACCTGGCAGGATCCTGATACACTGTGAAACCCCATACACACCTGGCAGGATCCTGATACACTGTGAAACCCCATACACACCTGGCAGGATCCTGATACACTGTGAAACCCCATACACACCTGGCAGGATCCTGATACACTGTGAAACCCCATACACACCTGGCAGGATCCTGATACACTGTGAAACCCCATACACACCTGGCAGGATCCTGATACACTGAAACCCCATACACACCTGGCAGGATCCTGATACACTGTGAAACCCCATACACACCTGGCAGGATCCTGATACACTGTGAAACCCCATACACACCTGGCAGGATCCTGATACACTGTAAAGCCCCATACACACCTGGCAGGATCCTGATACACTGTGAAACCCCATACACACCTGGCAGGATCCTGATACACTGTGAAACACCTTACACACCTGGACAGGATCTGATACACTGTGAAACCCCATACACACCTGGCAGGATCCTGATACACTGTGAAACACCTTACAAACCTGACAGGATTCTGACACACTGTGAAACCCCATACACACCTGGCAGGATCCTGATACACTGTGATACACCATACACACCTGGCAGGATCCTGATACACTGTAAAACCCCATACACACCTGACAGAATCCTGATACACTGTGAAGCCCCATACACACCTGGCAGGATCCCGATACACTGTGAAACCCCATACACACCTGGCAGGATCCTGATACACTGTGAAACCCCATACACACCTGGCAGGATCCTGATAAACTGTGAAACCCCATACACACCTGGCAGGATCCTGATACACTGCGAAACCCCATACACACCTGGCAGGATCCTGATACACTGTGAAACCCCATACACACCTGGCAGGATCCTGATACACTGTGAAACCCCATACACACCTGGCAGGATCCTGATACACTGAAACACCATACACACCTGGCAGGATCCTGATACACTGTGAAACCCCATACACACCTGGCAGGATCCTGATACACTGAAACACCATACACACCTGGCAGGATCCTGATACACTGAAACCCCATACACACCTGGAAGGATCCTGATACACTGAAACACCATACACACCTGGCAGGATCCTGATACACTGTGAAACCCCATACACACCTGGCAGGATCCTGATACACTGTGAAACCTCATACACACCTGGCAGGATCCTGATACACTGTGAAACACCATACACACCTGGCAGGATCCTGATACACTGTGAAACCCCATACACACCTGGCAGGATCCTGATACACTGTGAATCCCCATACACACCTGGCAGGATCCAGATACACTGTGAAACCCCATACACACCTGGCAGGATCCTGATAAACTGTGAAACCCCATACACACCTGGCAGGATCCTGATACACTGTGAAACCCCATACACACCTGGCAGGATCCTGATACACTGTGAAACCCCATACACACCTGGCAGGATCCTGATACACTGTGAAACCCATACACACCTGGCAGGATCCTGATACACTGTGAAACCCCATACACACCTGGCAGGATCCTGATACACTGTGAAACCCCATATACACCTGGCAGGATCCTGATACACTGTGAAACCCCATACACACCTGGCAGGATCCTGATACACTGTGAAACCCATACACACCTGGCAGGATCCTGATACACTGAAACCCCATACACACCTGGAAGGATCCTGATACACTGAAACACCATACACACCTGGCAGGATCCTGATACACTGTGAAACCCCATACACACCTGGCAGGATCCTGATACACTGTGAAACCTCATACACACCTGGCAGGATCCTGATACACTGTGAAACCCCATACACACCTGGCAGGATCCTGATACACTGAAACACCATACACACCTGGCAGGATCCTGATACACTGTGAAACCCCATACACACCTGGTAGGTTCCTGATACACTGTGAAACCCCATACACACCTGGCAGGATCCAGATACACTGTGAAAACCCATACACACCTGGCAGGATCCTCATACACTGTGAAACCCCATACACACCTGGCAGGATCCTGATACACTGTGAAACCCCATACACACCTGGCAGGATCCTGATACACTGTGAAACCCCATACACACCTGGCAGGATTCTGATACACTGTGAAACCCATACACACCTGGCAGGATCCTCATACACTGTGAAACCCCATACACACCTGGCAGGATCCTGATACACTGTGAAACCCCATACACACCTGGCAGGATCCTGATACACTGTGAAACCCCATACACACCTGGCAGGATTCTGATACACTGTGAAACCTCATACACACCTGGCACGATCCTGATACACTGAAACCCCATACATACCTGGCAGGATCCTGATACACTGTGAAACCCCATACACACCTGGCAGGATCCTGATACACTGTGAAACCCCATACACACCTGGCAGGATCCTGATACACTGTGAAACCCCATACACACCTGGCAGGATCCTGATACACTGAAACACCATACACACCTGGCAGGATCCTGATACACTGAAACCCCATACACACCTGGAAGGATCCTGATACACTGAAACACCATACACACCTGGCAGGATCCTGATACACTGTGAAACACCTTACAAACCTGACAGGATTCTGACACACTGTGAAACCCCATACACACCTGGCAGGATCCTGATACACTGTGATACACCATACACACCTGGCAGGATCCTGATACACTGTAAAACCCCATACACACCTGACAGAATCCTGATACACTGTGAAGCCCCATACACACCTGGCAGGATCCCGATACACTGTGAAACCCCATACACACCTGGCAGGATCCTGATAAACTGTGAAACCCCATACACACCTGGCAGGATCCTGATAAACTGTAGAACCCCATACACACCTGGCAGGATCCTGATACACTGCGAAACCCCACACACAACTGGCAGGATCCTGATACACTGTGAAACCCCATCCACTCCTGGCAGGATCCTGATACACTGTGAAACCCCATACACACCTGGCAGGATCCTGATACACTGAAACACAATATACATCTGGCAGGATCCTGATACACTGTGAAACCCCATACACACCTGGCAGGATCCTGATACACTGAAACACCATACACACCTGGCAGGATCCTGATACACTGAAACCCCATACACACCTGGAAGGATCCTGATACACTGAAACACCATACACACCTGGCAGGATCCTGATACACTGTGAAACCCCATACACACCTGGCAGGATCCTGATACACTGTGAAACCTCATACACACCTGGCAGGATCCTGATACACTGTGAAACCCCATACACACCTGGCAGGATCCTGATACACTGAAACACCATACACACCTGGCAGGATCCTGATACACTGTGAAACCCCATACACACCTGGCAGGATCCTGATACACTGTGAAACCCCATACACACCTGGCAGGATCCTGATACACTGTGAAACCCCATACACACCTGGCAGGATCCTGATACACTGTGAAACCCCATACACACCTGGCAGGATCCTGATACACTGTGAAACCCCATACACACCTGGCAGGATCCTGATACACTGTGAAACCCCATACACACCTGGCAGGATCCTGATACACTGTGAAACCCATACACACCTGGCAGGATCCTGATACACTGTGAAACCCCATACACACCTGGCAGGATCCTGATACACTGTGAAACCCCATACACACCTGGCAGGATCCTGATACACTGTGAAACCCCATACACACCTGGCAGGATCCTGATACACTGTGAAACTCCATACACACCTGGCAGGATCCTGATACACTGTGAAACCCCATACACACCTGGCAGGATTCTGATTCACTGTGAAACCCCATACACACCTGACAGGATCCTCATACACTGTGTAACCCCATACATACCTGGCAGGATTCTGATTCACTGTGAAACCCTATACACACCTGACATAATCCTGATACACTGAAACCCCATACACACCTGGCAGGATCCTGATACACTGTGAAACCCCATACACACCTGGCAGGATCCGGATACACCGTGTAACCCCATACACACCTGGCAGGATCCTGATACACTGAAACTCCATACACGCCTGGCAGGATCCTGATAAAATGTGAAACTCAATACACGCCTGGCAGGATCCTGATGCACTGAAACTCCGTACACACCTGGCAGGATCCTGATACACTGTGAAACCCCATACACACCTGGCAGGATCCTGATACACTGTGAAACCCCATACACACCTGGCAGGATCCTGATACACTGTGAAACCCCATACACACCTGGCAGGATCCTGATACACTGTGAAACCCCATACACGCCTGGCAGGATCCTGATACACTGAAACTCCATACACACCTGGCAGGATCCTGATACACTGTGAAACACCATACACACCGGGCAGGATCCTGATACACTCTGAAACCCCATACACACCTGACAGGATCCTGATACACTGCGAAACCCCATACACACCTGGCAGGATCCTGATACACTGTGAAACCCCATACACACCTGGCAGGATCCTGATACACTGTGAAACCCCATACACACCTGGCAGGATCCTGATACACTGTGAAACCCCATACACACCTGGCAGGATCCTGATACACTAAAACTCCATACACGCCTGGCAGGATCCTGATACACTGTGAAACTCAATACACGCCTGGCAGGATCCTGATGCACTGAAACTCCGCACACACCTGGCAGGATCCTGATACACTGTGAAGCCCCATACACACCTGGCAGGATCCTGATACACTGTGAAACTCCATACACACCTGGCAGGATCCTGATGCACTGAAACTCCGCACACACCTGGCAGGATCCTGATACACTGTGAAACCCCATACACACCTGACAGGATCCTGATACACTGTGAAACCCCATACACACCTGGCAGGATCCTGATACATTGTGAAACTCCATACACACCTGACAGAATCCTGATACAATGTGAAGCCCCATACACACCTGGCAGGATCCTGATACACTGTGAAACACCATACGCACCTGGCAGGATCCCGATACACTGTGAAACACCATACGCACCTGGCAGGATCCTGATACACTGTGAAACCCCATACACACCTGGCAGGATCCTGATACACTGTGAAACCCCATACACACCTGGCAGGTTCCTGATACACTGTGAAACCCCATACACACCTGGCATGATCCCGATACATTGTAAAACCCCATACACACCTGGCAGGATCCTGATACACTGAAACTCCATACACACCTGGCAGGATCCCGATACACTGTGAAACCCCATGCACACCTGGCATGAACCTGATACACTGATACTCCATACACATCTGGCAGGATCCAGATACACTGTGAAACCCAATACACACCTGGCAGGATCCTGATACACTGTGAAACCCCATACACACCTGGCAGGATCCTGATACACTGAAACTCCATACACACCTGGCAGGATCCTGATACACTGTGAAACACCATACACACCGGGCAGGATCCTGATACACTCTGAAACCCCATACACACCTGACAGGATCCTGATACACTGTGAAACCCCATACACACCTGGCAGGATCCTGATACACTGTGAAACCCCATACACACCTGACCAGATCCTGAGACACTGTGAAACCCCATACACACCTGGCAGGATCCTGATCCAATGTGAAACCCCATACACAGCTGGCAGGATCCTGATACACTGTGAAACCCCATACACACCTGGCAGGATCCTGGTACACTGTGAAACCCCATACACACCTGGCAGGATCCTGATACACTGTGAAGCCCCATACACACCTGGCGGGATACCGATACACTGTGAAACCCCATACACACCTGGCAGGATCCTGATACACTGTGAAACACCTTACAAACTTGACAGGATTCTGATACACTGTGAAACCCCATGCACACCTGGCAGGATCCTGATACACTGTGAAACCCCATACACACCTGGCAGGATCCTGATACACTGTGAAACACCTTACAAACCTGACAGGATTCTGACACACTGTGAAACCCCATACACACCTGGCAGGATCCTGATACACTGTGAAACCCCATACACACCTGGCAGGATCCTGATACACTGTGAAAACCCATGCACACCTGGCAGGATCCTGATTCACTGTGAAACCCCATACCCACCTGGTAGGTTCCTGATACACTGTGAAACCCCATACACACCTGGCAGGATCCAGATACACTGTGAAAACCCATAAACACCTGGCAGGATCCTGATACACTGTGAAACCCCATACACACCTGGCAGGATCCTGATACACTGTGAAACCCCATACACACCTGGCAGGATCCTGATACACTGTGAAACCCCATACACACCTGGCAGGATCCTGATACACTGAAACACCATACACACCTGGCAGGATCCTGATACACTGTGAAACCTCATACACACCTGGCAGGATCCTGATACACTGTGAAACCCCATACACACCTGGCAGGATCCTGATACACTGAAACACCATACACACCTGGCAGGATCCTGATACACTGTGAAACTCCATACACACCTGGCAGGATCCTGATAAACTGTGAAACCCCATACATACCTGGCAGTATCCTGATACACTGTGAAAACCCATGCACACCTGGCAGGATCCTGATTCACTGTGAAACCCCATACACACCTGGCAGGATCCAGATACACTGTGAAAACCCATACACACCTGGCAGGATCCTGATACACTCTGAAACCCCATACACACCTGACAGGATCCTGATACATTGTGAAAATCCATACACACCTGGCAGGATCCTGACACACTGTGAAACCCCATACACACCTGGCAGGATCCTGATACACTGTGAAACACCATAAGCACCTGACAGGATCCCGATACACTGTGAAACACCATACGCACCTGGCAGGATCCTGATACACTGTGAAACCCCATACACACCTGGCAGGTTCCTGATACACTGTGAAACCCCATACACACCTGGCATGATCCCGATACATTGTAAACCCCATACACACCTGGCAGGATCCTGATACACTGTGAAACCCCATACACACCTGGCCGGTTCCCGATACACTGAAACCCCATTCACACCTGGCAGGATCCTGATACACTGTGAAACCACATATAGACCTGGTGAGATCATTATAATGTGTGAAACAAATGCCTTTGTGCCTGATGCTGAAGTTGGCTCTCCCCCTGGGCTGCTATTCAGCAGTAACTTTCGATAAAGTGCTGGAGAAATGGGAAAAAGTTAAGCATTACCATTGTACTTCACGTCATGAACGTCAGATAGTGTTCGATCTAATCTGAGCAGAAGTTCAGAGTTTTCACACAATCAAACATTAACTGAGGAGGAACATGAGGAAAAGGCCGTGTTATGGGTGATTTGAAATTGATTGGGCCGATTACCTCTGGCAGTGAAACAGACAAACAAGGCACAGATAATCTTGTACTGAATGAACCGTCATTTCATTCAGGGGGATTTTGAATCCCAATTTACTGATTCTCAGAAACTTATTTGTAATTTTCAAAACTACATTTTAGGAAACTCGTATCCAAATGGAATGATGGAGTTTAATAATAGTAACTGTTGAAATGAACTCTGTCTTTTCTTCCCTAAGGTAACACTGAGTGAAGTGGGCGGTAGTTCTATTTCTGATTCTGAATTATCTGATGAGACTGTTATCTAAAAATAATGTCAATGTAAAATTACTGAAAGCTGATCGCATTTTCTGAAACACAACAGGAGGATGTTTAGGGGAACAAAAGGCCACTTTGGTCCAAACCAGTCTGCCCTGTTAGAGATGAACCCACCTTTCCCTCCTCTCAGTATATCCACAGAAACACATCCAATTGTCTCTTGTCCCCAATTAACCTGCCCCTCAGTGACCTCCCTGGTAACTGGTCTCCCGATCTGTTACCCTTTGGTGAAAAAGATTACCCTGATTTCCCTTCTTAGTCCTGGCGTGTTAGTGTCAGTTTGCTCTTAATTAATTGTGTTCATTGTGAATCTCATTCCGGCATTAATTTTTGACTTCCGTTAGAAATTCTGATCAATTCCTGACACACACAATCATCTTATTTCTCTCTGCACCTTCACCATTTCAATAATATTCTTCCTGTGATTAGAAGTGCACACAATACCTGCCATGACCTGACACACTAACGGTGGAACTTCTGTCCATTCACACTCTGTCCCTCTCCCAGTGTACACACTACCCCAGATAACCAGCCCAGGACCTGATACACTAAAGGTGGAACTTCTATCCATTCACAGTCTGTCCCTCTCCCAGTGCCCACACTACCCCAGATAACCTGCCCAGGACCTGACACAGTAACGGTGGAACTTCTGTACATTCACAGTCTGTCCCTCTCCCAGTGCCCACACTAAACTAATGTGGCAGGGGGTTGGGAACCTGAGCAGGGAGACAGAGGAAAGCATGTCAGGAAGGGACAGAAGGTATGGAGTAAAACGTAAAGTGTTAAATAAGGAAAAAGCAGGAAGTAAGTGTCGCAAGACACATTTGAAAGTTCTTTATCTGAATGCACGTAGCATTCGTAACAAAATTGACAAGTTAACGGCACAAATAACTATGTATGGGTATGATCTTGTGGCCATTACAGAAACATGGCTGCAGGGTGACAACGTCTGGGAATTAAATATGCCAGGGTATTTAACAATCAGGAAGGACAGGCAGGAAGGAAGGGGAGGGGGAGTGGCTATGTTAATAAAGGAAGGAATCACTGTAATACAGAGAAATGATATTGGGTCAAAAGATCAGGATAATGAAACAGTTTGGGTAGAGATAAGGAATAATAAGGGGAAAAAAACACTGGTGGGCGTAGTATATAGGCCGCCTAATAGTTGCAACTCTGTTGGAAGAAGTATTAATCAGGAAATAGTTGGGGCGTGTAATAAGGGAACCGCTATAATTATGGGGGATTTAACTATCATATTAACTGGACAAATCAAATTGGGCAGGGCAGCCTTGAGGAAGAGTTTATTGAGTGTCTTCGGGATGGATTTCTTGAGCAGTATGTAACTGATCCTACAAGGGGGCAAGCAACTTTGGACCTGGTACTATGTAATGAGTCTGGATTAATTAATAATGTCCTAGTTAAGGATCCCCTTAGAATGAGTGACCATAACATGGTTGAATTCCATATCCAATTAGAGGGTGAGAAGGTTGGTTCTCAAACAAGCATACTGAGCTTGAATAAAGGAGACTATGATGGCATGAGAGCAGAATTGATTAAAGTGGACTGGGAAAATAGATTAAAGGGTAAGACGGTACATGAGCAGTGGTGTTCATTCAAGGAGTTATTTTACAACTTTCAAAATAAATATATTCCACTGAGGAAAAAAGGGTGTAAAATAAATGACAGCCATCCATGGCTAAGTAAAGACATTAAAGAAAGTATCCAACTAAAAACAAGGACATATAAGGTAGCCAAAGTTAGTGGGAGGATAGAAGATTGGGAAGTCTTCAAAAGACAACAAAAAGTAACTAAAGGATTGATTAAGAAAGGGAAAATAGACTATGAAAATAAATTAGCAAAAAATATAAAAACAGATAGCAAGAGTTTCTATAGTTATATAAAAAGAAAAAGGGTGGTTAAGGCAAACGTAGGTCCCTTAGAGGATGAGACCGGGAAATTAATGGTGGGAAACATGGAGATGGCAAAAATGCTGAACAAATATTTTGTTTCAGTCTTTACAGTAGAGGACACTAAGAATATCCCAACACTGGACAAACAGGGGGCTCTAGTGGGGGAGGAGCTAAATACGATTAAAATCACGAAGGAATTGGTACTCAGTAAAATAATGGGACTCAAGGCGGATAAATCCCCTGGACCTGATGGCTTACATCCTAGGGTCTTGAGGGAAGTGGCAGTAGGAATTGTGGATGCTTTGGTAATAATTTTCCAAAACTCCCTGAACTCAGCAAAGGTCCCGGCAGATTGGAAAACTGCTAATGTAACACCCTTATTTAAAAAGGGTAGTAGGCAGAAGGCTGGAAATTATAGACCAGTTAGCCTAACATCTGTGGTGGGTAAAATTTTGGAGTCTATTATTAAGGAGACAGTAACGGACCATTTAGATAAACATAATTTAATAGGACAAAGTCAGCATGGCTTTATGAAGGGGAAGTCATGTCTGACAAATGTGCTTGAGTTCTTTGAGGACATACCGTACAGGGTGGATAAAGGGGAACCAGTGGATGTAGTGTATTTAGACTTCCAGAAGGCATTCGACAAGGTGCCACATGAAAGATTATTACTCAAGATAAAAAAATCACTGGATTGTGGGTAATATTCTGGCATGGGTGGAGGATTGGTTATCTAACAGGAAGCAGAGAGTTGGGATAAATGGTTCATTCTCGGACTGGCAATCAGTAGCCAGTGGTGTTCCGCAGGGGTCGGTGCTGGGTCCCCAACTCTTTACAATCTATATTAACGATTTGGAGGAGGGGACCGAGTGTAACATATCAAAGTTTGCAGATGATACAAAGATGGGAGGGAAAGTAGAGAGTGAGGAGGACATAAAAAACCTACAAGGGGATATAGACAGGCTGGGTGAGTGGGCAGAGATTTGGCAGATGCAATACAATATTGGAAAATGTGAGGTTATGCACTTTGGCAGGAAAAATCAGAGAGCAAGTTATTATCTTAATGGCGAGAAACTGGAAAGTACTGCAGTACAAAGGGATCTGGGGGTCTTGGTGCAAGAAAATCAAAAAGTTATTATGCAGGTGCAGCAGGTGATCAAGAAAGCTAATGAAATGTTGGCTTTTATTGCTAGGGGGATAGAATATAAAAACAGGGAGGTATTGCTGCAGTTGAATAGGGTATTGGTGAGACCGCACCTGGAGTACTGCATACAGTTTTGGTGTCCATACTTAAGAAAAGACATACTTGCTCTCGAGGCAGTACAAAGAAGGTTCACTCGGTTAATTCCGGGGATGAGGGGGTGGACATAGGAGGAGAGGTTGAGTAGATTGGGACTCTACTCATTGGAGTTCAGAAGAATGAGAGGTGATCTTGTTGAAACATATAAGATTGTGAAGGGGCTTGATCGGGTGGACGCGGTGAGGATGTTCCCAATGATGGGTGAAACTAGAACTAGGGGACATAATCTTAGAATAAGGGGCTCCTCTTTCAAAACTGAGATGAGGAGACACTTTTTCACTCAGAGGGTAGTGGGTCTGTGGAATTTGCTACCCCAGGAAGCTGTGGAAGCTACTTCGTTAAACACATTTAAAACAGAAATAGACCGTTTCCTAGAAGTAAAGGGAATCAGGGGTTACGGGGAGCGGGCTGGAAATTGGACATAAGTTTGAGTTCGGATTGGTCAAGGCCCTGTGGGTGGTGGAGCGGGCCCAGGGGCCGAGTGGTCTGGTCCTGCTCCTACTTCTTGTGTTCTTTAGAGTTGAGGTTGGATCAGATCAGCCATGATCTTATTGAATGGCGGAGCAAGCTCGAGGGGCCGATTGGTCTACTCCTGCTCCTATTTCTTATGTTCTTATGTTCTTACCCCAGATAACCTGCCCAGGACCTGACACACTAACGGTGGAACTTGTGTCCATTCACAGTCTGTCCCTCTCCCAGTGCCCACACTATCCCAGATTCCCTGCCCAGGACCTGACACACTAACGGTGGAACTTCTGTCCATTCACAGTCTGTCCCTCTCCCAGTGCACAAACTCCCCCAGATAACCTGCCCAGGACCTGACACACTAACGGTGGAACTTCTGTCCATTCACAGTCTGTCCCTCTCCCAGTGCACAAACTCCCCCAGATAACCTGCCCACGGTCTGATACAGCAACAGCGGATCTTCTGCACATTGTCCCTCTCGGTGAGCAATCAATCCCGTTTTCCATTGCTGCAGAAGGGAAGCACCAGTGACGGTTTCAGAGATTGATCCACTAGAACTTCTAATATCTTATAAACAGGATCATGTGTGGATTTGTGATGTGATTTCTAAAGCACAGGGCTGTCCGGAAAGTATTAATCATCAGAGGGAAAATATCACCTTTATAGAAATCTCCATGTTCAGTGAATATTAGAATCAAGTGAGGATTTGAAACTTTTCTCAGCCATTGTTCACTTTCAAATGAGATTTAATTTCTACACGCACCTCTGTTGAAGCTGTGAATTAAATCTTGCAATATTTTACTGAACATTAAATATTATTGAGAAGTTGTTTTTTGTCAATACAACTAACATTGAGAACCACTTTCTGTCTGTTCTAATTGAAGATGTTCAACAGAAACACAAGGACACACTCCGGGTACAAACTGAAACACTGAGAGCGAAGACTATTCTAATAAAGGAGAAGGTTAAGATTTTCCAGCTGGTTGATCGATACGCTGAGCTAACGGTCATTTCTACTGTTCGAGATCGGAAACTTGTAGAACATGAACTGCTGGCAAGAGGGCGAGACCATGAAGAGTGGAGAGAGCAACATCTCCAGGGAGAGCTGGAGAAAATCCGAACTGATCAATTATTCCACAGCAGTTTTTCCCGGAGAGAATCCAAATCTGGGAGTTCAGGAGCAGTGAGCGGAGTCCCGGGGATTGGAAAAACAACAATGGTACAAAAGATTGTTCATGACTGGGCGACTGGGAAAATATACCCACACTTTCAATTTGTTTTCAGCTTTAAATTCCGGGATTTGAACGCTATTAACTGTAGAATAAACCTGAGGAATCTGATACTGGATCTGTATCCTTACTTTGGGAATATTCTGAGAGAGCTCTGGAAGAACCCAGAGGGATTGCTGTTTATATTGGATGGTTTGGATGAATTCAAGGACAGTATCGATTTTTCTGACAATCGGAGAAATACAGAACCTCAGCACATGTGCACAGATCCTGAAGACTGGTGTGAAGTGTCTGACATTGTGTACAGTTTAATACAGCACAAGCTGCTCCCAGGATGTTCAGTGCTAGTGACCAGCCGCCCCACTGCATTACATTTATTGAAAAAGGCTGAGATCAGTGTCTGGGCTGAAATCCTGGGATTTGTTGGTGAGGAACGGAAGGAATATTTCAACAAGGTTTTTGATGATCAGACGGTGGCAGCAGCTGTTTTCAAACACGTGGAGGAGAACGAGATCCTGTACACCATGTGCTACAACCCTTCCTACTGCTGGATCCTCGGTCTGTCACTGGGTCCCTTCTTTACACAAAGAGACAGGAAACAGCAGCGAGTTCCCAAGACCATCACCCAACTATATTCCTACTATATCTACAACATTCTGAAAAACCATGGCCGAGAGATTGAAAGCCCCCGTGATGTGTTACTGAAGCTTGGTGAGATGGCCTTCACAGGAGTCTCCGAGAAGAAGATTGTGTTTGGAAATGGAGATTTGATCAAGTACAATCTGCAACCTTCCCAGTTCCTGTCCGGGTTCATGATGGAACTTTAGGAGAGAGATGATTCCGTCCAGAGCGTGGTGTACACATTCCCGCACCTCACCATCCAAGAGTTTGTAGCCGTACTCGCACAATTCCTGACTCCAGATCCCGGGGACATCCTGAAACTCCTCAGAGAATCCCACAGCAAGAAAGATGGGCGATTTGAGATATTTCTTCGTTTTGTTGCTGGTCTCTCCTCCCCTCAGGCAGCTCGGCCCCTGGAGGAGTTTCTGGGTCCTTTTCTTCATCAAACCACCTGCCGAGTGATTGACTGGGTGAAGGAGAAGGTTGAAGGACAGATTGGAAACACAGTCAGTGAAACTGGTAAAAGGAAACTCCTGAACACATTCCACTACCTGTTTGAGTCTCAGAATAAAGGACTGGCTCGGAAAACAGTGGGATCAGTGGAATCACTTACATTTAGTGGATTGACATTGACCCCGATAGACTGTGCGGTCCTGTCTCATGTCATTGGACTCTGTGATACAATAAAAGAACTCGATCTACAGAGCTGCTACATTCAGGGTGAGGGACTCCAGCGGCTGGGACCCGTACTGCACAAATGCCGGGTGTTGAGGTAACTGTTTATTTGTCTCTAACTGTTGGGTGAATTGTAGAACACTCACGGATTGTGTTTTTGCTCCGTAATGTAGGGAAACAAACAGTTCAGTTAAACCAGAGAGAAGCAGATTCAACACAAATATGACCCATAATAAGAGGATCGGTCAGTAATTCCCTAAGAACTGGAGAATCTAAAATGGATCCTTGTGAACAAGTAGGGATGTTATAGTCTTTATCAGATCAGCAAATACAGATCACTGAGAGTCTGATAATTTAATTACAATAAATCATATTTAATAAGGGTGGACAGCGGAAGGTAAACATACAATATAATCCGGCAGTAAAGATAAAATTAATTTAAAATATTTTCCAAATCCACCATTTCAACTGGGAACAGGAGAGAAACTCGAGTTTAAATCACTAACTGTTCGATATTTACTCCAATACCGTGCAGGGTGTGTCCTGTCGAGGGGTTAGTTTCCTGGATTGGGAATACTGGGGAATCGGGAATTCTTTCAGCTGTAAATGGTTACAATTATTCACAGTCCTGAACATTGAGTAAAGATTGATATTTAGGATCTTAAACCTGCCGGTGAAAAGGTTCCAATCTAACCGGAGTACAGACACACACCGGCCAGCGGTGGGGACTCGCACACAGCGGGCTGCTCCTGGGGAAACCGGGGTCAGTGAACCCGGGAATTCCCCATAATCCGCCCCCTGTGTGTGAGGCCCCGCTCGGGGAGGGAACTTCCGAAAATTCCCCAAAAACTGTCGGGCCAGTTACATCTGAAATAAATGTAGAGCCGGTTTAATGGGAATAAAGTGAGAAACTCCCCTCCCCTATAAACTAGGAGCACAGGGACATTTAAAACACTTGTAACAGAACAGAATAAACTCTATTGCTGCTATTGACAAACATTCACTAATCGCCCTCTGACTCCCACAGCTACCTGGAATACATTTCCTCCCACCTCGCTTCCTGTAAGGACGCTGGTCCATTCTCCCAGTTTTTCTGACGATGCCACATTCCATATCAGTGCTTCCGACATGTCTTCCTTATTCCTCATCCGAGGATTCCCCTCTACTGTGGTTGACACAGCTCTTGACCGTCTCCGTTCTATTTCCCGCACTTCTGCTCTCACTCCTTCCCCTCCCACCCGGAACCACGATAGGGTTCCCCTTGTCCTCACCTTTCACCCCACCAGCCTCCACATTCAACGGATCATCCTCCGCCATTTCCGCCACCTCCAGCGTGATCCCAGCACCAAACACATCTTCCCCTCACCTCCCCTTTCAGCATTCCGAAGGGATCACTCCCTCCGCGACACCCTGGTCCACTCCTCAATAACACCCAACACCCCTTCCCCTTCCCACAGCACCTTCCCGTGCAAGCACAGGGGATGCTACACCTGCCCTTTAACCTCTTCCCTTCCCACTGTCCAGGACCCCAAACTCTCCTTCCAGGTGAAACAGCGATTTACTTGTACTTCTTGCAATTTAGTGTACTGTATTCGCTGCTCACGATGCGGTCTCCTCTACATTGGGGAGACTAAACGCAGATTGGGTGACCGCTTTGCGGAACACCTCCACTCAGTCCGTAAGTGTGACCCCGAGCTTCTGGTCGCCTGTCACTTTAATTCTCTGCTCCACTCCCACTCTGATCTCTCCATTCTCAGCCTCTTACACTCTTCCAACAAAGTACAACATAAGATCGAGGAACAGACCTCATCTTTCAATTAGGCACTTTACAGCCTTCTGGACTCAACATCGAGTTCAACAATTTCAGACTATATACTCGGCCCCTATTTAAATTTTTCATTATTGTTTTTCCTTTTCCCTTTTTTCCCCTTTATGACTGCTGTTGATGATTCTGCCATTGCCATTCACACCTCATCTAGATTCATCTTTTGATTTTTAACTTGTCGCATTACCATCACCTTTTGCTTGCACCATCATCCCTTTTGTCTTTTAATCTCTCCTGTCTTCCACCCTATCGCAGACCTTCCCTTTTGTTCTTTCCTTCGCTCCCCCCACCTTTCCTGGCCCCGACACTTGCTTAAAAACCTGTTACATCTGTAACTTTTTCCAGTTCTGGCCAAGGGTCCTCGACCTGAAACATTTACTCTGTTTCTCTCTCTATAGATGCTGCCTGACCTGCTGGGTATTTCCAGCATTTCCTGTTTTTATTTCAGAATAAATTCTCCGTGTTATATAAAATCCTGGGGGACTGATTTTACAGCAGCAGTTAGCGTTTCACAGTATAACTCACCCCGAGATATTATACAGATTAATATAATGCACAGAGTATAAAGTACAGGGAATCACCGCTTTATCATTTAATTCCGGGAAAATCGCCCCATTCCCAGAAAATCCAGGATTTAAGGAGCAGCAGAAATGAGACAAGTTTCTCCAAACATGACGGAGCCGGTCACTGAGCTCCAGGAGGGTAATTCTGATCATCAGGGAATGAGACCGGACTGAGAGACACCAGACCCGGCACCGACCCGAACCCGACCCCGACCCCACCCGGCTACACCCGACCCGACCCCACCCCCGGCCTCACCCGACCCGCCACCGACCCGACCCGACCTCACCTGACCCCGGCCCCACCCGACCCGACCCGAGCCCGCCCCCCCCACACCCCCCCCCCCCCCCCGCCCAACCCGACCCCGGCCCCACCCGCCACCAACCCCGGCCCCACACGACCCGCCCAAGGGGGAAATCGCGTGGGGAAACCGGGTGATTAATGTCCTGAAGTACTTTCAGTGATTGCTGTAATATCCGAGAGAGAAAAATATATCAGATCCGGGCTCTGATTCAGTTTGTTTCTCTCTCTGTTTGTGTTTAGACTGAGCGGCAATAAACTGAGAGACTCAGGAGTGAAACTAGTGTCTGCGGCTCTGAGGAACCCGGACTGTAAAATACAGAAACTGGGGTAAGTACCAGACTGTGTGAGATTGTGTTTATAATAACTGGATGTCTGACACTGAACATTATTATTAGTATCAGTAACAGTGTTATTAATAAACTCTGGGGATTGACTCTGATTCCTGTTATTTCTCTCACTGATCCCCAGTCTCGGGGGTGTCGGTCTCACAGATTCTGGTGCCGAGTATCTCGCCTCCGCTCTCAGTACAATCCGCTCACTGATGGATCTGGACCTGACTGATAATAAACTGGGAGATTCAGGAGTGAAACTGCTGTCTATGGCTCTGAGGAACCCGGACTGTAAAATACAGAAACTGCGGTAAGTACCAGACTGTGTGAGATTGTGTTTATAATAACTGGATGTCTGACACTGAACATTATTATTAGTATCAGTAATAGTGTTATTAATAAACTCTGGGGATTGACTCTGATTCCTGTTATTTCTCTCTCTGATCCCGAGGCTGGAGTCTGTCGGTCTCACAGATTCTTGTGCCGAGGATCTCGCCTCCGCTCTCAGTACAAACCGCTCACTGACGGATCTGGACCTGGGTGATAATAAACTGGGAGATTCAGGAGTGAAACTAGTGTCTGCGGCTCTGAGGATCCCGGACTGTAAAATACAGACACTGTAGTAAGTACCAGACTGTGTGAGATTGTGTTTATAATAACTGGATGTCTGACACTGAACATTATTATTAGTATCAGTAATAGTGTTATTAATAAACTCTGGGGATTGACTCTGATTCCTGTTATTTCCCTCTCTGATCCCCAGTCTATGGTCTGTCGGTCTCACAGATTCTTGTGCCGAGGATCTCGCCTCCGCTCTCAGTACAATCCGCTCACTGACGGATCTGAGCCTGAGAGGAAACTCCTTCACAGACCGATCTGTCCCCGCTCTCCGCCACCTCATACTGACCTGCCGGAGTCTGGAGAGGATCGAGTGAGTGTTTGTGTTAATGTTTAATGTAATAAATAAAATATCAATGGGATTCAGTCACTGTGGGTAATATTTGTCAGTAATTATTATTGAAATATTAACCCCAGTCTCGCGGTTATTTACACTGATGTTCAATCTGTTTATTTCCTGTTTAATCTTTAATCTGTTTCAGGCTGGGGGACAATCGGTTCAGTTCATCCGGAGAGAAACAGCTGGAGTTACTGGAGGGAACAAGACCCGGATTGACTGTGACCATTAATTGAATTTAATTTAATTTAAGGCTTTCCCGCTCGAGCTGATCGCGTCATCGTCCATTGTGAGGTCAGAGGCCCTGCCACAGGGTCACGTGACTCAGCCGCTCCCAGGATTCACCCCTTTCAAAATGGATGTGAGAGTGAGTGTGTGTGTCTGCAAATTGCAGAATCTGTCTGAGAGTCATTTTGGTTTTAATCTTCCAACTCGGCAGTCATCCCTCTGCAGGCTGGCCAGGCTGTGAGTTTGTGTGTGACAAGGCAGGCTGGCAGGCAGTGAGAGAAATCAAGACAACATGCTGAATAAAATACTGAAAACTGTCTGTTTGCTTTTAAACTCCCAAACAGAGCAGCGCTATGAAAGAAATCAACTTTCTTTCATTGCTGACAGTGATTTCTGGCAATTTTGCGTGTGTGTGTGTGTGTGTGTGAGATTCCGGCCTTGTCTGTGTTCAAGTTATCTGCCATGTGCGTTGGTACAGCATCTCATGTCTGAAAACAACTGAAAGTATATACCATTACATCATACTGATTTAATTCCACACTGCGCTGTGGTGGGATCTTACTTTGCCTTTCTTTCAAGAATTTTGTAAAAAGCAATTCTACATATATACATCAAGCCATTTGATAATTTACTGGACTTTATAGGGGATTGTTTGTGGAATGTTTCATGGCACATCCTGCTGTGGGATCTTGCTCTCCCCTTCAACCTAACTAAAACAAGACAAGACATTTGCTAAAAAAAAAAATTCTATATTTTTAAAATTATTTTCAGAATAATCCATTTGATTTTTTTCTGGACTGGGCTTTATTGGGGAATGTGCTTGGGATCTTTTCAGAGCAAAAGCTGCTGTGCGATCCTTCCATTCATTTTATTACACTTCAGGCAAACCACAGACAGGCAGACATTTAGTTAACAGAAGTAAAGTATATATATTAATATTTATTCCTGATTGCATTTACTTCTTTTCACCCTCCGGGCTTTCATTTCCTCTCGGGGACCCGGATTTCTGGGGCCTCGGCTTCACTTCTTCCTGTTTGATTGTCCTCATCAAACATGGCCGCACAGCCAGGAAGGGACATCATCAAACATTGACACTCCCAGGCTCCACATCTTTCAAAATGGATGTGTGTGTGTGAGGGTGAGTTTCTGCAAATGGCAGAGTCTGTGTGAGTGTGTCTGTAAGTGCGTGGGTGCCTGTGTGTCTGCAAATTGCAGAGTCTGTGAGAGTGTGTCTGTAAGTGAGTGGGTGTCTGTGTGTCTGCAAATTGCAGAGTCTGTGTGAGTGTGTGTGTCATGTTACTGTAACTTTTAGTTCTATGTGGGTGGGAGGGAGACTGTTTGAGTGACAGACAGTCAGTGAGAGAGAGAGAGACATGAAATCAAAAGGCAAGTTGCAGAATAGAAAGCCTGTTTCTGTAGGCCACAGTGAAAAGATAAGATACTGAAAAGTCTCTTGTTGGTTTTAATCTTCCAACAAAGCAGTCATCCCTCTGCAGGCTGGCCAGGCTGTGAGTGTGTGTGTGTGAGAGAGAGAGAGAGAGAGAGAGAGAGAGAGAGAGGGCAAAAGCTGGTGTTTGTGTGAGATGTAGTCTGCTGTCTTATTACCTGCTGTTGTTTTATTAAACCCTGTTGATTTCATTCTGGCCTGGTCCACATGTAATGCTGTTGTGTATCACTTCATTGCACTTTATTTCATTTCACTTCACTTCAAGACCGAGAGTCAGTCAGTGAGATCCTGAAAATGTCTTTGTGGACTGTCTGACAATAAAAGCTGCTCTGGGATCTTTGAATTCATTTTATTCCACTCTACTCAAATCAACACAAGGTAGACAGGCTGGCAGGCAGTGAGAGAGACACATGAAATCAAGACAAAATGCAGAATAGAAATAAAAACAGAAAATGCTGGAAATACTCATTATGTTAGGCAGCATCAGTGGAGATACAGAGAAACGGAGTAAATGTTTCAGCTCGATGACCTTTCGTCAGAACTTTGCCAGAATCTGACAAAAGGTAATCGAGCTGAAACATTAACTCTGTTTCTCTCTCTCTCCACAGATGCTGCCTTACCTGCAGAGTATTTCCAAAACTTTGTTTTTATTTCAGATTTCCCACATCCACAGCATTTGCATTTGATGCAGAATAGAAAGCCTGTTTCTGTTGGCTGCAAACTGAAAAGATAAAATACTGAAAACTGTCTCTTTGCTTTTAAACTGCTAAACAAAGCAGAGCAATGATGGAAATGAACTTTCTTTCATTGCTGACAGTAATTTGTGGCAATTTTTAGGCTGGCCTGTGTGTGTGTGTGAGAGAGAGAGACAGACAGGCAACAAAAGCTGGTGTGTATTCCGGGCTTTTCTGTGTTCAAGTTATCTGCCGTGTGCATTGGTACTGCATCTCATGTCTGAAAAAAACAAAGTATGTACCATTAGATCATACTGATTTCATTCCAGACTGCACTGCTGTGGGATCTTACTTTGCCTTTCTTTCAACAATTTTGTAAAAAGCAAATCTACATATATACATCAAGCCATTTGATATTTTTTCTGGTCTGGACTTTATAGGGGAATGTGCTTGGGATGTTTTCAGAGCAAAAGCTGCTGTGGGATCTTTCCATTCATTTTATTACACTCCTGGCAAACCACAGACAGGCAGACATTTAATTAACAGAAGTAAAGTATATATTATTCTTTATTCCTAATTGTATTTACTTCTTTTCACCCTCCCGGGCTTTCATTTCCTCTCGGGGACCCGGATTTCTGGGGCCTCGGCTTCACTTCTTCCTGTTTGATTGTACTCATCAAACATGGCCGGACAGCCAGGAAGGGACATCATCAAAAATGGACACTCCCAGGCTGCAAATTGTAAGAGTAAAAAATTAATTGTAATAATGTAAGAGCAAATCAGTTTAATTTTTAAGATTAGTTGAACTGCTTAAAGGACTATAGTAAAGGTCAAAGTATCTCCCGAAGGTTACAAGCCGATGGAGACAGGGGTATAATTAGATAAAAGATGAGCTTGCTTAGTCTGCGGTATAGACAATGCAGACACTGCAGAACAAAAATGTGAATCATTGTTTTCTATAATAAACTAACCTCGAAAAGGCGTAAGAATGAAACCTTGCAGTGCAGGTGGCTGACCACTATTAGACAAAAGCAGAATAAAGGATGAGTTTCGCTAACAGTGTAAGATTCTAATCAAGTTGTTTTTAGAGACCCTAAGGGTCGCTCATGATGTATAACTGTGCTGATGTTTGTATTTTCTGGCTTCTGGAAGTGTATAAAGAAGCTTGGCTGACCGCTATTATATTGAGAAGCTGGTCAGTAGCCCGCAGGCTATGACTCTTCTCCCAGAGCGCTTCGAATAATAAACTGTGATCTTTTGCTTTGAGACAGACTCGAGTGAATTAATTTTTCACCAACACAAATCTTTCAAAATAAATGTGTGTGTGTGAGTTTCTGCAAATTGCAGAGTCTGTGTGAGTGTGTGTGTCATGTTACTGTAAATTTTAGTTCAGTGTGGGTGGGATTAAGACTGAGTGAGAGACAGACAGACAGTCTATGAGAGAGAGCGACATTAAATCAAAAGGCAAGTTGCAGAATAGAAAGCCTGTTTCTGTAGGCCGCGAAGTGAAAAGATAAGATACTGAAAACTGTCTTTTTGGTTTTAATCTTCCAACACGGCAGTCATCCATCTGCAGGCTGGCCAGACTGAGAGTGTGTGTGAGACAGAAAGAGGGCAAAAACATGTGTTTGTGTGCGATGTGGTCTGCTATCTTATTACCTGCTGCTGTTGTATTGAACCCTAGTGATTTCATTCTGGCCTGGTCCACATGTAATGCTGTTGTGTATCACTTTATTGCACTTTATTTCATTTCAATTCACTTCAAGACAGCCAGTCAGTCAGTGAGATAATGAAAAATGTCTTTGTGGACTGTCTGACAGTAAAAGCTGCTGTGGAATCTTTGCATTTTTTTTTCCATTCCACTCAAATTAAGACAAGGCTGGCAGGCAGTGAGAGAGACACATGAAATCAAGAAAACATGCAGAATAGAAATAAAAACAGAAAATGCTGTAAATACTCAGTATGTTAGGCTGCATCAGTGGAGATACAGAGAAACAGAGTGAATGTTTCAGCTCGATGGCCTTTCGTCAGAACCTTTCCAGAATCTGATGAAATGTCATTGAGCTGAAACATTAACTCTGTTTCTCTCTCTCTCTCCACAGATGCTGCCTGACCTGCTGAGTATTTCCAGCATTTTCTGTTCTTATTTCAGATTTCCCACTTCCACAGCACTTCCTTTTGATGCAGATTAGAAAGCCTGTTTCTGTAGGCTGCAAAATGAAAAGATAAAATACTGAAAACTGTGTTTGCTTTTAAACTGCCAAACAGAGCAGAGGGATGGTAGAAATCAACTTTCATTGGTGACAATTTTGCAGGCTGGCCTGGTTGTGTGTGTGTGTGTGTAAGTTGGTGTGTATGCAGGGCTTGTCTCTGTTCAAATTAGCTGCCGTGTGCATTGGTACTGCATCTCATGTCTGAATAAACAAAGAATATACCATTAGATCATACTGATTTAATTTCAGTCTGCGTTGCTGTGGGATCTTACTTTGCTTTTTACAAAATTCTTGAAGGAAAGGCAAAGCTACATATATACATCAGGCCATTTGATATTTTGATGTTCTGGGGAGGTGGGACCAGTACAAACTGGATGGTTTGCACCTGGGCGGGACTGATGTCCTAGGGGGGAGTGTTTGCTAGTGCTGTTGGGGAGGGTTTAAACTAAAATGGCAGGGGGTTGGGAACCTGTGCAGGGAGACAGAGGAAAGGGAAGCAAGGATAGAAGCAAAAGGCAGGAAGGAGAAAAGCAAAAGTGGCAGTCAGAGAAATCAAGGGTAAATCAAACATGGCCACAGTAAATAATAATTCTAAAAGGTCTAAGAGTATTAAAATAGCAAGCCTAAAGGCTTTGTGTCTTACTGCGAGGAGCATTCGTAATAAGGTGGATGAATTAGCTGCGCAAATAGATGTAAATGGATATGATATAATTGGGATTACGGAGACATGGCTCCAGGGTGACCAAGGCTGGGAATTCAACATCCGGGGTATTCAATATTCAGGAAAGAGAGGCAAAAAGGAAAAGGAGTTGGGGTAGCATTGCTGGTTAAAGAGGAGATTAACACAATAGTAAGGAAGGATATTAGCTCTGATGATGTGGAGTCTGTATGGGTAGAGCTGAGAAATACCAAGAGGCAGAAAACATTAGTGGGAGTTGTATACAGACCCCCAAACAGTAATGCTGAGGTTGGGGATGGCATTAAATGGGAAATTAGAGACGTGTGCAATAAGGGCACAGCAGTTATCATGGGTGACTTTAATCCACATATAGATTGGGCTAACCAAATTACTGTGGAGGAGGAATTGCTAGAGTGTTTACGGGATGGTTTCCTGGACCAATATGTCGAGGAACCAACTAGAGATCAGGCCATCTTAGACTGGGTATTATGTAATGAGAAAGGATTAATTAGCAATCTTGTTGTGCGAGGCCCCTTGGGGAGGAGCGATCAAAATATGATAGAATTCTTCATTAAAATGGAGAGTGAAGTAGTTGACTCAGAGACTAGGGTCCTGAATTTAAATAAAGGAAACTACGATGGTATGAGGCACGACTTGGCTAGGATGGATTGGAGAATGTTACTTAAAGGGTTGATGGTGGATAGGCAATGGCAAACATTTAAAGATCGCATGGATGAACTACAGAATCTGTCCAGAGCGTGGTGTACACTTTCCCGCACCTCACCATCCAAGAGTTTGTAGCCGCACTCGCAGAATTCCTGACTCCAGATCCCGGGGACATCCTGAAACTCCTCAGAGAAGCCCACAGCAAGGAAGATGGGCGATTTGAGATATTTATCCGTTTTGTTGCTGGTCTCTCCTCCCCACAGTCAGCTCGGCCCCTGGAGGAGTTTCTGGGTCTATTTCTTCATCAAACCACCTGCCGAGTGATTGACTGGGTGAAGGAGAAGGTTGAAGGACAGATTGGAAACACAGAGAGTGAAACTGGTAAAAGGAACCTCTTGAACACATTCCACTACCTGTTTGAGTCTCAGAATAAAGCACTGGCTCGGAAAACAGTGGGATCTGTAGAATCACTTACCTTTAGTGGATTGACATTGAACCCGATTGACTGTGCGGTCCTGTCTCACGTCATTGGACTCTGTGATACAATAAAATAACTCGATATAGGAGACTGCTCCATTCAGTGTGAGGGACTCCAGCGGCTGGGACCCGTACTGCACAAATGCCGGGAGTTGAGGTAACTGTTTATTTGTCTCTCACTGTTGGGTGAATTGTAGAACAGTCACGGATTGTGTTGTTGCTCCGTAATGTAGGGAAACAAACAGTTCAGTTAAACCAGAGAGAAGCAGATTCAACACAAATATGTCCAATAATAAGAGGATCGGTCAGTAATTCCCTAAGGGCTGGAGAATCTAAAATGGATCCTTGTGAACAAGTAGGGATTTTACATTCTTTATGGGATCAGCAAATACAGGTCACTGAGAGTCTGATAATTGAATTACAATAAATCATATTTAATAAGGGCGGACAGCAGAATGTAAACATAAAATATAATCCGGCAGTAAAGATAAAATTAATTTAAAATATTTTCCAAATCCACCATTTCAACTGGGAACAGGAGAGAAACTCGAGTTTAAATCACGAACAGTTCGATATTTAATCCAATACCGTGCAGGGTATGTCATGTCGAGGGGTTAGTTTCCTGGATTGGGAATATTGGGGAATCGGGAATTCTTTCAGCTGTAAATGTTTACAATTATTCACAGTCCTGAAGATTGAGTAAAGATTGATATTCAGGATCTTAAACCTGCCGGTGAAAAGGTTCCGATCTAACCGGAGTACAGACACATACCAGCCAGCGGTGGGGCCTCGCACACAGCGGGCGGCTCCTGGGTAAACCGGGGGCAGTGAACCCGGGAATTCCCCATAATCCGCCCCCTGTGTGTGAGGCCCCGCTCGGGAAGGGACCATCCGAAAATTCCCCAAAACCTGTCCGGCCAGTTACACCTGAAATAAATTTAGAGCCAGTTTACTGGGAATAAAGTGAGAGACTCCCCTCCCCTATAAACTAGGAGCACAGGGACATTTAAAACTTGTAACAGGACAGAATAAACCCTATTGCTGCTATTGACAAACATTCACTATAAGCCCTCTGACTCCCACAGCTAACTGGAATACACTTCCTCCCACCTCGCTTCCTGTAAGGACCCTGGTCCATTCTCCCAGTTTTTCTGTCACTGCCGCATCTGCTCTGACAATGCCATGTTCCATACTAGTGCTTCCGACATGTCTTCCTTATTCCTCATCCGAGGATTCCCCTCTACCGTGGTGACACGGCTCTTGACCGTGTCCGTTCTATTTCCCGCACTTCTGCTCTCATCCCTTCCACTCCCTCCCAGAACCATGATAGGGTTCCCCCTTGTCCTCACCTTTCACCCCACCAGCCACCATATTCAACGTATCATCCTCCGCCATTTCCGCCACCTCCAGCGTGATCCAAATGCATCTTTCCCTCACATCCCCTTTCAGCATTCTGAAGGGATTGCTCCCTCCACGACACCCTGGTCCACTCCTCTATCACCACCAACACCCTTCCCCTTCCCACAGCACCTTCCCGTGCAAGCGCAGGAGTTGCTACACCTGCCCTTTTACCACTTCCCTTCCCACTGTCCAGTTCCCGAAACACTCCTTTCAGGTGAAACAGCGATTTACTTGTACTTCTTGCAATTTAGTATACTGTATTCGCTGCTCACGATGCGGTCTCCTCTACATTGGGGAGACCAAACGCAGATTGGGTGACCGCTTTGTGGAACACCTCCGCTCAGTCCGTAAGGGTGACCCCGAGCTTCTGATCGCCTATCGCTTTAATTCTCTGCTCCACTCCCACTCTGATCTCTCCATTCTCGGCCTCTTACACTCTTCCAACAAAGTACAACATAAGATCGAGGAACAGCACATCATCTTTCAATTAGGTACTTTACATCCTTCTGGACTCAACATCGACTTCAACAATTTCAGCCTATAAACTCGGCCCCTATTTAATTTTTTGATGATTCTGCTATTGCCATTCACACCTCATCTAGATTCATCTTTTGATTCTTAACTTGTCCCATTACCATCACCTTTTGTTTGCACCATCATCCCTTTTGTCTTTTAAACTCTCCTGTCTTCCACCCTATCACAGACCTTCCCTTTTGTTCTTTGCTCCGCTCCCCCCACCTTTCCCGGCCCCGACACTTGCTTCGAAATCTGTTACATCTGTAACTTTTTCCAGTTCTGACGAAGGGTCCTCGACCTGAAACATTAACTCTGTTTCTCTCTCTATAGATGCTGCCTGACCTGCTGGGTATTTCCAGCATTTCCTGTTTTTATTTCAGAATAAATTCTCCGTGTTATATAAAATCTTGGGGGACTGATTTTACAGCAGCAGTTAGCGTTTCACAGTATAACTCACCCCGAGATATTATACAGATTAATATAATGCACAGAGTATAAAGTACAGGGAATCACCGCTTTATCATTTAATTCCGGGAAAATCGCCCCATTCCCAGAAAATCCAGGATTTAAGGAGCAGCAGAAATGAGACAAGTTTCTCCAAACATGACGGAGCCGGTCACTGAGCTCCAGGAGGGTAATTCTGATCATCAGGGAATGAGACCGGACTGAGAGACACCAGACCCGGCACCGACCCGAACCCGACCCCGACCCCACCCGGCTCCACCCGACCCGACCCCACCCCCGGCCTCACCCGACCCGCCACCGACCCGACCCGACCTCACCTGACCCCGGCCCCACCCGACCCGACCCGAGCCCGCCCCCCCCACACCCCCCCCCCCCGGCCCAACCCGACCCCGGCCCCACCCGCCACCAACCCCGGCCCCACACGACCCGCCCAAGGGGGAAATCGCGTGGGGAAACCGGGTGATTAATGTCCTGAAGTACTTTCAGTGATTGCTGTAATATCCGAGAGAGAAAAATATATCAGATCCGGGCTCTGATTCAGTTTGTTTCTCTCTCTGTTTGTGTTTAGACTGAGCGGCAATAAACTGAGAGACTCAGGAGTGAAACTAGTGTCTGCGGCTCTGAGGAACCCGGACTGTAATATACAGAAACTGGGGTAAGTACCAGACTGTGTGAGATTGTGTTTATAATAACTGGATGTCTGACACTGAACATTATTATTAGTATCAGTAACAGTGTTATTAATAAACTCTGGGGATTGACTCTGATTCCTGTTATTTCTCTCACTGATCCCCAGTCTCGGGGGTGTCGGTCTCACAGATTCTGGTGCCGAGTATCTCGCCTCCGCTCTCAGTACAATCCGCTCACTGATGGATCTGGACCTGACTGATAATAAACTGGGAGATTCAGGAGTGAAACTGCTGTCTATGGCTCTGAGGAACCCGGACTGTAAAATACAGAAACTGCGGTAAGTACCAGACTGTGTGAGATTGTGTTTATAATAACTGGATGTCTGACACTGAACATTATTATTAGTATCAGTAATAGTGTTATTAATAAACTCTGGGGATTGACTCTGATTCCTGTTATTTCTCTCTCTGATCCCCAGGCTGGAGTCTGTCGGTCTCACAGATTCTTGTGCCGAGGATCTCGCCTCCGCTCTCAGTACAAACCGCTCACTGACGGATCTGGACCTGGGTGATAATAAACTGGGAGATTCAGGAGTGAAACTAGTGTCTGCGGCTCTGAGGATCCCGGACTGTAAAATACAGACACTGTAGTAAGTACCAGACTGTGTGAGATTGTGTTTATAATAACTGGATGTCTGACACTGAACATTATTATTAGTATCAGTAATAGTGTTATTAATAAACTCTGGGGATTGACTCTGATTCCTGTTATTTCCCTCTCTGATCCCCAGTCTATGGTCTGTCGGTCTCACAGATTCTTGTGCCGAGGATCTCGCCTCCGCTCTCAGTACAATCCGCTCACTGACGGATCTGAGCCTGAGAGGAAACTCCTTCACAGACCGATCTGTCCCCGCTCTCCGCCACCTCATACTGACCTGCCGGAGTCTGGAGAGGATCGAGTGAGTGTTTGTGTTAATGTTTAATGTAATAAATAAAATATCAATGGGATTCAGTCACTGTGGGTAATATTTGTCAGTAATTATTATTGAAATATTAACCCCAGTCTCGCGGTTATTTACACTGATGTTCAATCTGTTTATTTCCTGTTTAATCTTTAATCTGTTTCAGGCTGGGGGACAATCATAGATACATAGATACATAGAAGATAGGAGCAGGAGTAGGCCATCCGGCCCTTCGAGCCTGCTCCGCCATTTAATGAGATCATGGCTGATCCTTCAATTCAGTATCCCGTCCCCGCCTTCTCTCCGTAACCCTTAACCCCTTTTGCCTGTAGAAATATATCTAATTCCCTCTTAAATATATTTAATGAGCTGGCGTACACTGCCCTCTGTGGCAATGAGTTCCACAGGTTCACCACTCTCTGAGTGAAGAAATTCCCCCTCATTTCTGTCCTAAATGGTTTAGCCCTTATCCTTAAATTATGTCCTCTAGTTCTGTTCTCACCCGCCAAGGGAAACATTCCTTCTGCATCTAATCTGTCTAGACCTGTCAGAATTTTATACACTTCTATGAGGTCCCCTCTCAATCTTCTAAACTCCAGTGTGTACATCCCTAAACTACATAGTCTCTCCTCATAGGTCAATCCCGCCATTCCTGGTATCAGCCTGGTGAATCGCCGCTGCACCCCCTCCATGGCAAGAACATCTTTCCTCAGATGAGGCGACCAAAACTGTACACAGTACTCGAGGTGTGGTCTCACCAGTGCCCTGTACAGCTGCAGCAAGGTATCCCTGTTCCTGTATTCCAACCCTTTTGCTATGAAGGCCAGCATACCGTTTGCCTTCTTGACCGCCTGTTGCACCTGCATGCTCGCCTTCAGTGACTGGTGTACAAGAACACCCAGGTCTCTCTGTACTTCCCCCTCTCCCAATTTATTGCCATTTAAATAATAATTTGCCCTCCCGTTCCTGCACCCAAGGTGGATAACTTCGCACTTGTCCACATTATAGTGCATCTGCCATTTATCCGCCCAATCACCCAGTCTGTCCAAATCGCTCTGGAGCTTCCTGGTCTCCTCCTCTGAGCCCACCCCCCCTCCTAGTTTAGTGTCGTCTGCAAATTTGGAAATGCTGCATTCGACTCCCTGATCCAGGTCATTAATATAAATTGTGAACAGCTGGGGACCCAGGACAGATCCCTGTGGTACCCCACTTGTTACTGCCTGCCATTCAGAATATGAGCCGTTTATTCCAACTCTCTGTTTTCTATCTGACAGCCAGTTCTCTATCCACGTCAATACTTTCCCCTTTATCCCATGAGCTTCAATTTTCCATGCTAATCTTTTATGTGGGACCTTATCGAAGGCCTTTTGGAAGTCCAGGTACACCACATCTACTGGCTCTCCCCCATCTATTTTACCAGTTACTCCCTCAAAAAATTCCAATAGATTAGTCAAGCACGATTTACCCTTTGTAAATCCATGTTGACTCTGTCCTATCCTGTCCCCATTTGCTAAGTGCTCGGCTATTTCATCCTTAATGATGGACTCCAGCATTTTGCCCACAACTGATGTAAGGCTTACAGGTCTGTAATTACCTGCTTTTTCCCTACCCCCCTTTTTGAATAGTGGGGTAACGTTAGCTACCCTCCAATCCATGGGCACTGTTCCCGAGTCTAATGAATTCTGAAAAATCATGCTTAGTGCATCCGCTATCTCTAGGGCCACCTCCTTCAGTACCCTAGGATGCATGTTATCAGGCCCTGGGGATTTGTCCGCCTTCAATCCCTTTAGCTTCCTTAACACCATATCCTTAGAGATATTGATTTGCGTCAGTTCCTCCTTTGCCAATGTCCCTATTTTTCCCGATATCCCAGGGAGGTTTTTTGTGTCTTCCTTCGTAAAGACTGACCCAAAGTATGCATTTAGTTGGTCTGCCATTTCCTTATTTCCCATTATATATTCCCCCGTATCTGACTGCAATGGACCAACTTTGGTTTTCACCAGTCTTTTCCTCTTGATATACTTATAAAAGCTTTTGGAGTTCATCCGGAGAGAAACAGCTGGAGTTACTGGAGGGAACAAGACCCGGATTGACTGTGACCATTAATTGAATTTAATTTAATTTAAGGGTTTCCCGCTCGAGCTGATCGCGTCATCGTCCATTGTGAGGTCAGAGGCCCTGCCACAGGGTCACGTGACTCAGCCGCTCCCAGGATTCACCCCTTTCAAAATGGATGTGAGAGTGAGTGTGTGTGTCTGCAAATTGCAGAATCTGTCTGAGAGTCATTTTGGTTTTAATCTTCCAACTCGGCAGTCATCCCTCTGCAGGCTGGCCAGGCTGTGAGTTTGTGTGTGACAAGGCAGGCTGGCAGGCAGTGAGAGAAATCAAGACAACATGCTGAATAAAATACTGAAAACTGTCTGTTTGCTTTTAAACTCCCAAACAGAGCAGCGCTATGAAAGAAATCAACTTTCTTTCATTGCTGACAGTGATTTCTGGCAATTTTGCGTGTGTGTGTGTGTGTGTGTGTGTGAGATTCCGGCCTTGTCTGTGTTCAAGTTATCTGCCATGTGCGTTGGTACAGCATCTCATGTCTGAAAACAACTGAAAGTATATACCATTATATCATACTGATTTAATTCCACACTGCGCTGTGGTGGGATCTTACTTTGCCTTTCTTTCAAGAATTTTGTAAAAAGCAATTCTACATATATACATCAAGCCATTTGATAATTTACTGGACTTTATAGGGGATTGTTTGTGGAATGTTTCATGGCACATCCTGCTTTGGGATCTTGCTCTCCCCTTCAACCTAACTAAAACAAGACAAGACATTTGCTAAAAAAAAAAAATCTATATTTTTTAAATTATTTTCAGAATAATCCATTTGATTTTTTTCTGGACTGGGCTTTATTGGGGAATGTGCTTGGGATCTTTTCAGAGCAAAAGCTGCTGTGCGATCCTTCCATTCATTTTATTACACTTCAGGCAAACCACAGACAGGCAGACATTTAGTTAACAGAAGTAAAGTATATATATTAATATTTATTCCTGATTGCATTTACTTCTTTTCACCCTCCGGGCTTTCATTTCCTCTCGGGGACCCGGATTTCTGGGGCCTCGGCTTCACTTCTTCCTGTTTGATTGTCCTCATCAAACATGGCCGCACAGCCAGGAAGGGACATCATCAAACATTGACACTCCCAGGCTCCACATCTTTCAAAATGGATGTGTGTGTGTGAGGGTGAGTTTCTGCAAATGGCAGAGTCTGTGTGAGTGTGTCTGTAAGTGCGTGGGTGCCTGTGTGTCTGCAAATTGCAGAGTCTGTGAGAGTGTGTCTGTAAGTGAGTGGGTGTCTGTGTGTCTGCAAATTGCAGAGTCTGTGTGAGTGTGTGTGTCATGTTACTGTAACTTTTAGTTCTATGTGGGTGGGAGGGAGACTGTTTGAGTGACAGACAGTCAGTGAGAGAGAGAGAGACATGAAATCAAAAGGCAAGTTGCAGAATAGAAAGCCTGTTTCTGTAGGCCACAGTGAAAAGATAAGATACTGAAAAGTCTCTTGTTGGTTTTAATCTTCCAACAAAGCAGTCATCCCTCTGCAGGCTGGCCAGGCTGTGAGTGTGTGTGTGTGTGAGAGAGAGAGAGAGAGAGAGAGAGAGAGAGGGCAAAAGCTGGTGTTTGTGTGAGATGTAGTCTGCTGTCTTATTACCTGCTGTTGTTTTATTAAACCCTGTTGATTTCATTCTGGCCTGGTCCACATGTAATGCTGTTGTGTATCACTTCATTGCACTTTATTTCATTTCACTTCACTTCAAGACCGAGAGTCAGTCAGTGAGATCCTGAAAATGTCTTTGTGGACTGTCTGACAATAAAAGCTGCTCTGGGATCTTTGAATTCATTTTATTCCACTCTACTCAAATCAACACAAGGTAGACAGGCTGGCAGGCAGTGAGAGAGACACATGAAATCAAGACAAAATGCAGAATAGAAATAAAAACAGAAAATGCTGGAAATACTCATTATGTTAGGCAGCATCAGTGGAGATACAGAGAAACGGAGTAAATGTTTCAGCTCGATGACCTTTCGTCAGAACTTTGCCAGAATCTGACAAAAGGTAATCGAGCTGAAACATTAACTCTGTTTCTCTCTCTCTCCACAGATGCTGCCTTACCTGCAGAGTATTTCCAAAACTTTGTTTTTATTTCAGATTTCCCACATCCACAGCATTTGCATTTGATGCAGATTAGAAAGCCTGTTTCTGTTGGCTGCAAACTGAAAAGATAAAATACTGAAAACTGTCTCTTTGCTTTTAAACTGCTAAACAAAGCAGAGCAATGATGGAAATGAACTTTCTTTCATTGCTGACAGTAATTTGTGGCAATTTTTAGGCTGGCCTGTGTGTGTGTGTGAGAGAGAGAGACAGACAGGCAACAAAAGCTGGTGTGTATTCCGGGCTTTTCTGTGTTCAAGTTATCTGCCGTGTGCATTGGTACTGCATCTCATGTCTGAAAAAAACAAAGTATGTACCATTAGATCATACTGATTTCATTCCAGACTGCACTGCTGTGGGATCTTACTTTGCCTTTCTTTCAACAATTTTGTAAAAAGCAAATCTACATATATACATCAAGCCATTTGATATTTTTTCTGGTCTGGACTTTATAGGGGAATGTGCTTGGGATGTTTTCAGAGCAAAAGCTGCTGTGGGATCTTTCCATTCATTTTATTACACTCCTGGCAAACCACAGACAGGCAGACATTTAATTAACAGAAGTAAAGTATATATTATTCTTTATTCCTAATTGTATTTACTTCTTTTCACCCTCCCGGGCTTTCATTTCCTCTCGGGGACCCGGATTTCTGGGGCCTCGGCTTCACTTCTTCCTGTTTGATTGTACTCATCAAACATGGCCGGACAGCCAGGAAGGGACATCATCAAAAATGGACACTCCCAGGCTGCAAATTGTAAGAGTAAAAAATTAATTGTAATAATGTAAGAGCAAATCAGTTTAATTTTTAAGATTAGTTGAACTGCTTAAAGGACTATAGTAAAGGTCAAAGTATCTCCCGAAGGTTACAAGCCGATGGAGACAGGGGTATAATTAGATAAAAGATGAGCTTGCTTAGTCTGCGGTATAGACAATGCAGACACTGCAGAACAAAAATGTGAATCATTGTTTTCTATAATAAACTAACCTCGAAAAGGCGTAAGAATGAAACCTTGCAGTGCAGGTGGCTGACCACTATTAGACAAAAGCAGAATAAAGGATGAGTTTCGCTAACAGTGTAAGATTCTAATCAAGTTGTTTTTAGAGACCCTAAGGGTCGCTCATGATGTATAACTGTGCTGATGTTTGTATTTTCTGGCTTCTGGAAGTGTATAAAGAAGCTTGGCTGACCGCTATTATATTGAGAAGCTGGTCAGTAGCCTGCAGACTATGACTCTTCTCCCAGAGCGCTTCGAATAATAAACTGTGATCTTTTGCTTTGAGACAGACTCGAGTGAATTAATTTTTCACCAACACAAATCTTTCAAAATAAATGTGTGTGTGTGAGTTTCTGCAAATTGCAGAGTCTGTGTGAGTGTGTGTGTCATGTTACTGTAAATTTTAGTTCAGTGTGGGTGGGATTAAGACTGAGTGAGAGACAGACAGACAGTCTATGAGAGAGAGCGACATTAAATCAAAAGGCAAGTTGCAGAATAGAAAGCCTGTTTCTGTAGGCCGCGAAGTGAAAAGATAAGATACTGAAAACTGTCTTTTTGGTTTTAATCTTCCAACACGGCAGTCATCCATCTGCAGGCTGGCCAGACTGAGAGTGTGTGTGAGACAGAAAGAGGGCAAAAACATGTGTTTGTGTGCGATGTGGTCTTATTACCTGCTGCTGTTGTATTGAACCCTAGTGATTTCATTCTGGCCTGGTCCACATGTAATGCTGTTGTGTATCACTTTATTGCACTTTATTTCATTTCAATTCACTTCAAGACAGCCAGTCAGTCAGTGAGATAATGAAAAATGTCTTTGTGGACTGTCTGACAGTAAAAGCTGCTGTGGAATCTTTGCATTTTTTTTTCCATTCCACTCAAATTAAGACAAGGCTGGCAGGCAGTGAGAGAGACACATGAAATCAAGAAAACATGCAGAATAGAAATAAAAACAGAAAATGCTGTAAATACTCAGTATGTTAGGCTGCATCAGTGGAGATACAGAGAAACAGAGTGAATGTTTCAGCTCGATGGCCTTTCGTCAGAACCTTTCCAGAATCTGATGAAATGTCATTGAGCTGAAACATTAACTCTGTTTCTCTCTCTCTCTCCACAGATGCTGCCTGACCTGCTGAGTATTTCCAGCATTTTCTGTTCTTATTTCAGATTTCCCACTTCCACAGCACTTCCTTTTGATGCAGATTAGAAAGCCTGTTTCTGTAGGCTGCAAAATGAAAAGATAAAATACTGAAAACTGTGTTTGCTTTTAAACTGCCAAACAGAGCAGAGGGATGGTAGAAATCAACTTTCATTGGTGACAATTTTGCAGGCTGGCCTGGTTGTGTGTGTGTGTGTGTAAGTTGGTGTGTATGCAGGGCTTGTCTCTGTTCAAATTAGCTGCCGTGTGCATTGGTACTGCATCTCATGTCTGAATAAACAAAGAATATACCATTAGATCATACTGATTTAATTTCAGTCTGCGTTGCTGTGGGATCTTACTTTGCTTTTTACAAAATTCTTGAAGGAAAGGCAAAGCTACATATATACATCAGGCCATTTGATATTTTGATGTTCTGGGGAGGTGGGACCAGTACAAACTGGATGGTTTGCACCTGGGCGGGACTGATGTCCTAGGGGGGAGTGTTTGCTAGTGCTGTTGGGGAGGGTTTAAACTAAAATGGCAGGGGGTTGGGAACCTGTGCAGGGAGACAGAGGAAAGGGAAGCAAGGATAGAAGCAAAAGGCAGGAAGGAGAAAAGCAAAAGTGGCAGTCAGAGAAATCTCTATAGATGCTGCCTGACCTGCTGGGTATTTCCAGCATTTCCTGTTAATATTTCAGCATAAATTCTCCTTGTTATATAAAATCCTGGGGGACGGATTTTACAGCAGCAGTTAGCGTTTCACAATATAACTCACCCCGAGATATTCTACTGATTAATATAATGCACAGAGTATAAAGTACAGGGAATCACCGCTTTATCATTTAATTCGGGGAAAATCGCCCCATTCCCAGAAAATCCGGGATTTAAGGAGAAGCAGAAATGAGACAATTTTCTCCAAACATGACGAGGCCAGTCACTGAGCTCCAGGAGGGTAATTCTGATCATCAGGGAATGAGACCGAACTGAGGGACACCCGACCCCACCCGACCCCGGACCCACCCGATCCGGCCCGCCACCGACCCTCCACCGACCCAGCACCGACCCCACCCGACCCGAACCCGACACCACCCGACCCCGGCCTCACCCGACCCGACCCCACCCGACCCGCCACCGACCCACCACCGACCCCGGCCCCACCCGACCCGCCCCCGACCCCACCAGACCCGCCCCCGACCCCACTCAACCCGCCACCGATCCCGGCCCCACCCGACCCGCCACCGGCCCCGGCCCCACCCGACACGACCACACCCGACCCCACCCGACCCCGGCCCCAACCCACCCGACCCCGGTAATGTTGGAGTAGAGTCACCACCAGTAATGTTAGAGTACGATCACCAACAATAATATTACAGTAGGATTACCATCAGTAATATTAGAGAAGGGTCACCACCAGTAATGTTAGAGTGGAGTCATCAACAGTAATATTAGAGTAGAGACACCACCAGTAATATTAGAGTAGGGTCTCCAGAGTACTGATAGAGTAGGGTCACCACCAGTAATGATAGACTGGGAACACCATCAGTAATGTTAGAGTTGGGTCAACACCAGTAATATTAGAGTGGGGTTAACACCATTAATGTTGGACGAGTTTCACCCCCAATAATGTTGAAGTAGCGTCACCAACAGCAACGAGAGTAGGATCACAATAAGTTTTGTCCGATTAGGTTCACCAACAGTAATGCTAAATCACGATCACCACCAGTAATGTTGGAGAACGGTCACCATCAGAAACGGTAGAGTAGGGTCACCATCAGTAATGCTCGTCTAGGTTCACGACCAGTAATGTTCGACCAGGTTCACCAACAGTAATGTTAGAGTAGTTTCAACACCAGTAACGATAGAGTAGGGTCACCACCTGTTATGTTAGAGCAGGGTTAACACCAGTAATGTTAGAATAGAGTTAACACCAATAATGTTCGAATAGTGTCACCATCTGTAATGTTAGAGTACAGTCACCAGGAGTAATGTTAGAGTAAAGTAAGTCACCAGAAATGTTAGAGTGGGGCATCACCAGTAATGTTACAGAAGGATCACCACCATAAATGTTACAGTAGGATCACCATCAGTAAAGTAATCATAGAGTCACCACCAGTAATGTCAGAGTAGGGTCACCACTAGGAATATTAGAGTAGGGTCACAGTCAGTTTTGCTAGAGTAGGGTCAGCATGAGAAATGTTAAACCAGGGACACTACAAGTAATGATAGATAGTTTCGCCACCAGCAACGTTAGAGTAGTGTCATTACCAGTAATGTTAGAGTAGGATTACCGCCAATAATATTACAGTAGGGTCAAGTTAGAGTAGGGTCACCAGCATTAATGATAGAGTAGTTTCATCACCAGTTAAGTTAGGTTAGGGTCACCACCAGTCATCTTAGAGTAGGGTCACCACCAGTAATGTTAGAGTAGAGTCACCACCAGTAATGTTAGAGTAGGGTCACCACCAGTAATGTTAGAGTAGAGTCACCACCAGTAATGTTAGAGTAGGGTCACCACCAGTAATGTTAGAGAAGGGTCACCACCAGTAATGTTGGAGTAGAGTCACAACCAGTAATGTTAGAGTTGAGACACCACCAGTAATGTTGGAGTAGATTCACAACCAATAATGTAAGAGTAGGGTCACCAACAGCAATGATAGAGTAGGGTCACAATCAGTTATGTCAGAGTAGGGTAACCAAAGGTAATGTAAAATCACGTCGAACAGTAATGTTGAAGAATGGTCACCATCAGTAGTGTCAGATTAGTTTCACAAGGAGAAACTTTAGAGTAAGGTCAACAACAGTAATGTTAAAGTACGATCAACACCAGTAAGTTTAGAGTTGGGATATCACGATTAATTTTAAAGTAGGTTCACCGCTTGTAATGTAGGAGTAGGATCACTACCGACAATGTTAGCCTTGTGTAATGACATGTACACTGAGAGTACGATCAACTTCATTAATGTTAGCATAGTGTTATCTCCTGTAATGTTAGAGTAGGGTCAACACCGGCAATGAAAGACTGGGGTCGTCACCAGTAATGTTAGACTAGCGTCATCACCAGTAATGTTGCAGTCGAGACACCACCAGTTATGTTAGAGTATGGTCACCACCAGTAATGTTCGCGTAGAGTCAACAGCATTAATGTAATCACCGTGTCAAAGTCAGTAATGTTAGAGAAGAGTCACTACCAGTGATGTTAGTGTAGGAGCACCACCAATAATGACAGAGTAGTGTCACCACCAGTAATGTTAGCGTCGGTTCACCACCAGTAATGTTCGACCAGTTCAACAACAGTAGTGTTAGAGTAGTTTCAACACCAGTAACGATAGAGTAGGGTCACCACCAGTTATGTTACAGTAGCATCGCCATCATTAATGTTAGAGTTGAAAAACCATCAGTAATGTTAGAGTAGGATCACCATCAGCAATGCTAGACTAGGTTCACCACCAGTAATGTTTGACCAGGGTCAGCACCAGTAATGTTAGAGTTGAGACACCACCAGTAATGTTAGAGTAGAGTCACCACCAGTAATGTTACAGTAGAATCACCATCAGTTATGTTAGAGTAGAGTCACCAACTGTAATGTTAGAATTGAGACACCACCATTAATGTTAGAGTAGAATCACCACCAGTAATGTTAGAGTAGAGTCACCACCAGTAATGTTAGAGTAGAGTCACCACCAGTAATGTTAGAGTTGAGACACCACCAGTATTGTTAGAGCAGTGTCACCACCAGTAATGTTAGTGTAGAGTCAACACCAGCAATGTTAGAGTAGGGTCATCACCAGTAATGTTAGAGTAGAGTCACTACCAGTAATGTTAGAGTAGAGTCACCACCAGTAATGTTAGAGTAGAATCACCATCAGTAATGTTAGAGTAGAGTCACCACCTGTAATGTTAGAATTGAGACACCACCAGTAATGTTAGTGTAGGGTCACCACCAATAATGTTCGAGTCGGGTCACCACCAGTAATGTTAGAGTAGAGACACCACCAGTAATGTTAGAATTGAGACACCACCAGTAATGTTAGAGTAGGGTCACAACCAGTAATGTTAGAGTAGAGTCACCACCAGTAATGTTAGAGTAGAGTCACCACCAGTAATGTTAGAGTTGAGACACCACCAGTATTGTTAAAGTAGTGCCACCACCAGTAATGTTACTGTTGCGTCACCACCAGTAATGTTAGAGTTGAGACACCACCAGTAATGAAAGAGTAGTGTCACCACCAGTAATGTTACAGTTGAGACACCACCTGTAATGTTAGAGTTGAGACACAACCAGTATTGTTACAGCAGGTTCTCCACCAGTAATGTTACAGTTGGTTCACGACCAGTATTGTTAGAGTAGATTCACCACCAGTAATGTTAGAGTAGAGTCACCACCAGTATTGTTAGAGTAGGGTCACCACCAGTAATGTTGGAGCAGAGTCACAACCAGTAATGATAGAGTGCAGTGAGTACCAGTAATGTTAGAGTGGAGTCACCACCATTAATGTTGGAGTAGATTCACAACCAATAATGTTAGAGTAGGATCACCAACAGCATTGATGGAGTCGGGTCACAATCAGTTATGTCAGAGTAGAGTAACCAAAGGTAATGTTAAATCACGGTCACCAACAGTTATGTTGAAGAATGGTCACCATCAGTAGTGTTAGATTAGTTTCACAAGGAGAAACTTTAGAGTAAGGTCAGCAACAGTAATGTTATAGTACGCTCAACACCAGTAAGTTTAGAGTTGGGATATCACGATTAATTTTAAAGTAGTTTCACCGCTTGTAATGTAGGAGTAGGATCACTAACGGCAATGTTAGCCTTGTATAATGACATGTACACTGAGAGTACGATCAACTTCATTAATGTTAGCATAGTGATATCTCCTGTAATGTTAGAGTAGGGTCAACATCGGCAATGAAAGAGTGGGGTCGTCACCAGTAATGTTAGACTAGCGTCATCACCAGTAATATTGCAGTCGAGACACCACCAGTTATGTTAGAGTTGAGACACCACCAGTTTTGTTAGAGTAGATTCACCACCAGTAATGTTAGAGTTGAGACACCACCAGTATTGTTAGAGTAGTGTCACCTACAGTAATATTAGAGTAGAGTCACCACCAGTAATGTTAGATTTGAGACCCCACCAGTAATGTTAGAGTAGGGTCACCACCAGTAATGTTAGAGTTGAGACAGCACCGGTTATGTTAGAGTAGGATCACCTACAGTAATGTTAGAGTAGTGTCATCACCAGTAATGTTAGAGTAATGTCACCACCAGTAATGTTAGAGTAGAGTCATCACCAGTAAAGTTAGAATAGAGTCACCACCAGTAATGATGGAGTTGAGACACCACCATTATTGTGAGAGAAGTGTCAGCACCAGTAATGTTAGAGTAGAGTCACCACCAGTAATGTTAGAGTAGAGTCAACACCAGTAATGTTAGAGAAGAGTCACCAACAGTAATGTTAGAGTCGGGTCACCACCTGTAATGTTACAGTAGCATCGACATCATTAATGTCAGAGTTGAAAAACCACCAGTAATGCTACAGTAGGATCACCATCAGTAATGCTAGACTAGGTTCACCACCAGTAATGTACGACCAGGGTCACCATCAGTAATGTTAGAGTAGAGTCACCACTAGTAATGTTCGAGTAGTGTCACCACCAGTAATGTTAGAGTAGAGTCACCAACAGTAATGTTAGCGTAGGGTCATCACCAGTAATGTTACAGTAGAATCACCATCAGTTATGTTAGAGTAGGATCACCAGCTGTAATGTTAGAATTAAGACACCACCAGTAATGTCAGTGTAGGGTCACCACCAGTAATGTTAGAATTGAGATACCACCAGTAATGTTAGAATTGAGACACCACCAGTAATGTTAAAGTAGAGTCACCACCTGTAATGATAGAGTAGGGTCATCTCCAGTAATGTTAGAGAAGGGTCACCACCAGTAATGTTAGAGTAGAGTCACCACCAGTAATGTTAGAGTTGAGACACCAGCAGTAATGTTAGAGTTGAGACACCACCAGTAATGTTAGAGTAGGGTCACCACCAGTAATGTTAGAATTGAGAAACCACCAGTAATGTTAGAGTCGGGTCACCACCAGTAATGTTAGAGTTGAGACACCACCAGTAATGTTAGAGTAGGGTTACCTACAGTAATGTTAGAGTAGAGTCACCACCAGTAATGTTAGAGTAGAGTCACCACCAGTAATGTTAGAGTTGAGACACCACCAGTATTGTTAGAGTAATGTCACCTACAGTAATGTTGGAGTAGAGTCACCACCAGTAATGTTAGAGTAGAGTCACCACCAGTAATGTTAAAGTAGAGTCAACACCAGTAATGTTAGAGTAGAGTCACCACCAGTAATGTTAGAGTTGAGACACCACCAGTATTGTTAGAGTAGTGTCACCACCAGTAATGTTAGAGTAGAGTCACCAACAGTAATGTTAGCGTAGGGTCATCACCAGTAATGTTACAGTAGAATCACCATCAGTTATGTTAGAGTAGGGTCACCAGCTGTAAAGTTAGAATTAAGACACCACCAGTAATGTCAATGTAGGGTCACCACCAGTAATGTTAGAATTGAGATACCACCAGTAATGTTAGAGTACAGTCACCACCAGTAATGTTAGAGTAGAGTCATCACCAGGAATGTTAGAGTAGAGTCACCACCAGTAATGTTAGAGTTGAGACAACACCAGTAATGTTAGAGTAGAGTCACCACCAGTAATGTTAGAATTGAGACACCACCAGTAATGTTAGAGTAGAATCACCACCTATAATGATAGAGTAGGGTCATCTCCAGTAATGTTATAAAAGGTCACCACCAGTAATGTTAGAGTACAGTCACCACCAGTAATGTTAGAGTTGAGACACCAGCAGTAATGTTAGAGTTGAGACACCACCAGTAATGTTAGAGTCGGGTCACAACAGTAATGTTAGAATTGAGAAACCACCAGTAATGTTAGAGTCGGGTCACCACCAGTAATGTTAGAGTTGAGACACCACCAGTAATGTTAGAGTAGGGTCACCTACAGTAATGTTAGAGTAGAGTCACCACCAGTAATGTTAGAGTAGAGTCACCACCAGTAATGTTAGAGTTGAGACACCACCAGTATTGTTAGCGTAATGTCACCTACAGTAATGTTAGAGTAGAGTCACCACCAGTAATGTTAAAGTAGAGTCACCACCAGTAATGTTAGAGTCGAGTCACCACCAGTAATGTTAGAGTTGTGACACCACCAGTATTGTTAGAGTAGTGTCACCTACAGTAATGTTAGAGTTGAGTCACCACCAGTAATGTTAGAGTTGAGACACCACCAGTATTGTTAGAGTAGTGTCACCACCAGTAATGTTAGAGTAGTGTCACCACCAGTATTGTTAGAGTAGTGTCACCACCAGTAAAGTTAGAGTAAAGTCACCACCAGTAATGTTAGAGTAGGGTCACTACCAGTAATGTTACAGTAGACTCACCACAAGTAATGTTAGAGTTGAGACACCACCAGTATTGTTAGAGTAGTGTCACCACCAGTTATGTTAGAGTAGAGTCAACACAAGTAATGTTAGAGTAGAGTCACCACCAGTAATGTTAGAGTCGGGTCACCACCTGTAATGATACAGTAGCATCGCCATCATTAATGTTAGAGTTGAAAAACCACCAGTAACGCTACAGTAGGATCACCATCAGTAATACTAGACTAGGTTCACGACCAGTAATGTTCGACCAGGGTCACCATCAGTAATGTTAGAGTAGAGTCACCACCAGTAATGTTAGAGTAGTGTCACCACCAGTAATGTTAGAGTTGAGACACCACCAGTATTCTTCGAGTAGTGCCACCACCAGTAATGTTAGAGTAGAGTCACCACCAGTAATGTTAGAGTAGGGTCATCACCAGTAATGTTACAGTAGAATCAACATCAGTTATGTTAGAGTAGAGTCACCACCTGTAATGTTAGAATTAAGACACCACCAGTAATGTCAGTGTAGGGTCACCACCAGTAATGTTAGAATTGAGACACCACCAGTAATGTTAGAGTAGAGTCACCACCAGTAATGTTAGAGTAGAGTCATCACCAGTAATGTTAGAGTAGAGTCACCACCAGTAATGTTAGAGTTGAGACACCACCAGTAATGTTAGAATAGAGTCACCACCAGTAATGTTAGAGTTGAGACACCACCAGTAATGTTAGAGTAGAGTCACCACCTGTAATGATAGAGTAGGGTCATCACCAGTAATGTTAGAGAAGGGTCACCACCAGTAATGTTAGAGTAGAGTCACCACCAGTAATTTTAGAGTTGAGACACCAAGAGTAATGTCAGAGTAGAGTCACCATCAGTAATGTTAGAGTAGGGTCACCACCTGTAATGTTAGAGTTGAGTCACCACCAGTAATGTTAGAGTAGATTCACCACCAGTAATGCTAGAGAAGTGTCATCACCAGTAATGTTAGAGTAGAGTCACCATCAGTTATGTTAGAGTAGAATCACCATCAGTAATGTTAGAGTAGAGTCACCACCTGTAATGTTAGAATTGAGTCACCACCAGTAATGTTCGAGTTGAGACACCACCAGTAATGTTAGAGTAGAGTCACCACCAGTAATGTTAGAGTAGAGTCATCCCCATTAATGTTAGAGTAGAGTCATCACCAGTAATGTTAGAGTAGAGTCACCACCAGTAATGTTAGAATTGAGACACCACCAGTAATGTTAGAGTAGAGTCACCACCAGTAATGTTAGAAAAGAGTCACCACCAGTAATGATAGAGTTGAGACACCACCAGTAATGTTAGAGTAGAGTCACCACCTGTAATGATAGAGTAGGGTCATCACCAGTAATGTTAGAGAAGGGTCACCACCAGTAATGTTAGAGTAGAGTCACCACCAGTAATGTTAGAGTTGAGACACCACTAGTAATGTTAGAGTAGAGTCACCACCTGTAATGATAGAGTAGGGTCATCACCAGTAATGTTAGAGAAGGGTCACCACCAGTAATGTTAGAGTAGAGTCACCACCAGTAATTTTAGAGTTGAGACACTAAGAGTAATGTCAGAGTAGAGTCACCATCAGTAATGTTAGAGTAGGGTCACCACCTGTAATGTTAGAGTTGAGTCACTACCAGTAATGTTAGAGTAGATTCACCACCAGTAATGCTAGAGAAGTGTCATCACCAGTAATGTTAGAGTAGAGTCACCATCAGTTATGTTAGAGTAGAATCACCATCAGTAATGTTAGAGCAGAGTCACCACCTGTAATGTTAGAATTGAGTCACCACCAGTAATGTTAGAGTAGAGTCACCACCAGTAATGTTAGAGTAGAGTCATCCCCATTAATGTTAGAGTAGAGTCATCACCAGTAATGTTAGAGTAGAGTCACCACCAGTAATGTTAGAATTGAGACACCACCAGTAATGTTAGAGTAGAGTCACCACCAGTAATGTTAGAATTGAGACACCACCAGTAATGTTAGAGTAGAGTCACCACCAGTAATGTTAGAAAAGAGTCACCACCAGTAATGTTAGAGTTGAGACACCACCAGTAATGTTAGAGTAGAGTCACCACCTGTAATGATAGAGTAGGGTCATCACCAGTAATGTTAGAGTAGAGTCACCACCAGTAATGTTAGAGTAGAGTCACCACCAGTAATGTTAGAGTTGAGACACCACCAGTATTGTTAGAGTAGTGTCACCACCAGTAATGTTAGAGTAGTGTCACCACCAGTATTGTTAGAGTAGTGTCACCACCAGTAAAGTTAGAGTAAAGTCACCACCCGTAATGTTAGAGTAGGGTCACTACCAGTAATGTTACAGTAGACTCACCACCAGTAATGTTAGAGTTGAGACACCACCAGTATTGTTAGAGTAGTGTCACCACCAGTTATGTTAGAGTAGAGTGAACACCAGTAATGTTAGAGTAGAGTCACCACCAGTAATGTTAGAGTCGGGTCACCACCTGTAATGATACAGTAGCATCGCCATCATTAATGTTAGAGTTGAAAAACCACCAGTAACGCTACAGTAGGATCACCAGCAGTAATACTAGACTAGGTTCACGACCAGTAATGTTCGACCAGGGTCACCATCACTAATGTTAGAGTAGAGTCACCACCAGTAATGTTAGAGTAGTGTCACCACCAGTAATGTTAGAGTTGAGACACCACCAGTATTCTTCGAGTAGTGCCACCACCAGTAATGTTAGAGTAGAGTCACCACCAGTAATGTTAAAGTAGAGTCACCACCAGTAATGTAAGAGTCGAGTCACCACCAGTAATGTTAGAGTTGTGACACCACCAGTATTGTTAGAGTAGTGTCACCTACAGTAATGTTAGAGTTGAGTCACCACCAGTAATGTTAGAGTTGAGACACCACCAGTATTGTTAGAGTAGTGTCACCACCAGTAATGTTAGAGTAGTGTCACCACCAGTATTGTTAGAGTAGTGTCACCACCAGTAAAGTTAGAGTAAAGTCACCACCCGTAATGTTAGAGTAGGGTCACTACCAGTAATGTTACAGTAGACTCACCACCAGTAATGTTAGAGTTGAGACACCACCAGTATTGTTAGAGTAGTGTCACCACCAGTTATGTTAGAGTAGAGTGAACACCAGTAATGTTAGTGTAGAGTCACCACCAGTAATGTTAGAGTCGGGTCACCACCTGTAATGATACAGTAGCATCGCCATCATAAATGTTAGAGTTGAAAAACCACCAGTAACGCTACAGTAGGATCACCAGCAGTAATACTAGACTAGGTTCACGACCAGTAATGTTCGACCAGGGTCACCATCAGTAATGTTAGAGTAGAGTCACCACCAGTAATGTTAGAGTAGTGTCACCACCAGTAATGTTGGAGTTGAGACACCACCAGTATTCTTCGAGTAGTGCCACCACCAGTAATGTTAGAGTAGAGTCACCACCAGTAATGTTAGAGTAGGGTCATCACCAGTAATGTTACAGTAGAATCAACATCAGTTATGTTAGAGTAGAGTCACCACCTGTAATGTTAGAATTAAGACACCACCAGTAATGTCAGTGTAGGGTCACCACCAGTAATGTTAGAATTGAGACACCACCAGTAATGTTAGAGTAGAGTCACCACCAGTAATGTTAGAGTAGAGTCATCACCAGTAATGTTAGAGTAGAGTCACCACCAGTAATGTTAGAGTTGAGACACCACCAGTAATGTTAGAATAGAGTCACCACCAGTAATGTTAGAGTTGAGACACCACCAGTAATGTTAGAGAAGAGTCACCACCTGTAATGATAGAGTAGGGTCATCACCAGTAATGTTAGAGAAGGGTCACCACCAGTAATGTTAGAGTAGAGTCACCACCAGTAATTTTAGAGTTGAGACACCAAGAGTAATGTCAGAGTAGAGTCACCATCAGTAATGTTAGTGTAGGGTCACCACCTGTAATGTTAGAGTTGAGTCACCACCAGTAATGTTAGAGTAGATTCACCACCAGTAATGTTAGAGTAGAGTCACCACCAGTAATGTTAGAGTAGAGTCACCACCAGTAATGTTAGAGTAGAGTCACCACCAGTAATGTTAGAGTAGAGTCACCACCAGTAATGTTAGAGTAGAGTCACCACAGTAATGTTCGAGTTGAGTCACCACCAGTAATGTTAGAGTAGAGTCACCACCAGTAATGTTAGAGTAGAGTCATCCCCAGTAATGTTAGAGTAGAGTCATCACCAGTAATGTTAGAGTAGAGTCACCACCAGTAATGTTAGAATTGAGACACCACCAGTAATGTTAGAGTAGAGTCACCACCAGTAATGTTAGAAAAGAGTCACCACCAGTAATGTTAGAGTTGAGACACCACCAGTAATGTTAGAGTAGAGTCACCACCTGTAATGATAGAGTAGGGTCATCACCAGTAATGTTAGAGAAGGGTCACCACCAGTAATGTTAGAGTAGAGTCACCACCAGTAATGTTAGAGTTGAGACACCACCAGTAATGTTAGAGTAGAGTCACCACCTGTAATGATAGAGTAGGGTCATCACCAGTAATGTTAGAGAAGGGTCACCACCAGTAATGTTAGAGTAGAGTCACCACCAGTAATTTTAGAGTTGAGACACCAAGAGTAATGTCAGAGTAGAGTCACCATCAGTAATGTTAGAGTAGGGTCACCACCTGTAATGTTAGAGTTGAGTCACCACCAGTAATGTTAGAGTAGATTCACCACCAGTAATGCTAGAGAAGTGTCATCACCAGTAATGTAAGAGTAGAGTCACCATCAGTTATGTTAGAGTAGAATCACCATCAGTAATTTTAGAGTAGAGTCACCACCTGTAATGTTAGAATTGAGTCACCACCAGTAATGTTCGAGTTGAGACACCACCAGTAATGTTAGAGTAGAGTCACCACCAGTAATGTTAGAGTAGAGTCATCCCCATTAATGTTAGAGTAGAGTCATCACCAGTAATGTTAGAGTAGAGTCACCACCAGTAATGTTAGAATTGAGACACCACCAGTAATGTTAGAGTAGAGTCACCACCAGTAATGTTAGAAAAGAGTCACCACCAGTAATGTTAGAGTTGAGACACCACCAGTAATGTTAGAGTAGAGTCACCACCTGTAATGATAGAGTAGGGTCATCACCAGTAAAGTTAGAGAAGGGTCACCACCAGTAATGTTAGAGTAGAGTCACCACCAGTAATGTTAGAGTTGAGACACCACCAGCAATGTCAGAGTAGAGTCACCATCAGTAATGATAGAGTAGGGTCACCACCTGAAATGTTAGAGTAGAGTCACCATCAGTAATGTTAGAGTGGTGTCACCACCAGTAATGTTAGAGTTGAGACACCACCAGTATTGTTCGAGTAGTGTCACCACCAGTAATGTTAGAGTAGAGTCACCACCAGTAATGTTAGAGTAGGGTCATCACCAGTAATGTTACAGTAGAATCAACATCAGTTATGTTAGAGTAGAGTCACCACCTGTAATGTTAGAATTAATACACCACCAGTAATGTCAGTGTAGGGTCACCACCAGTAATGTTAGAGTTGAGACACCACCAGTAATGTTAGAATAGAGTCACCACCAGTAATGTTAGAGTAGAGTCATCACCAGTAATGTTAGAGTAGAGTCACCACCTGTAATGATAGAGCAGGGTCATCACCAGTAATGTTAGAGAAGGGTCACCACCAGTAATGTTAGAGTAGAGTCACCACCAGTAATTTTAGAGTTGAGACACCAAAAGTAATGTCAGAGTAGAGTCACCATCAGCAATGTTAGAGTAGGGTCACCACCTGTAATGTTAGAGTTGAGTCACCACCAGTAATGTTAGAGTAGATTCACCACCAGTAATGCTAGAGAAGGGTCATCACCAGTAATGTTAGAGTAGAGTCACCATCAGTTATGTTAGAGTAGAGTCACCACCAGTAATGTTAGAGTTGAGACACCACCAGTAATGTTAGAGTAGAGTCACCACCAGTAATGTTAGAGTCGAGTCACCACCAGTAATGTTAGAGTTGTGACACCACCAGTATTGTTAGAGTAGTGTCATCCCCATTAATGTTAGAGTAGAGTCATCACCAGTAATGTTAGAGTAGAGTCACCACCAGTAATGTTAGAGTAGAGTCATCCCCATTAATGTTAGAGTAGAGTCATCACCAGTAATGTTAGAGTAGAGACACCACCAGTAATGTTAGAATTGAGACACCACCAGTAATGTTAGAGTAGAGTCACCACCAGTAATGTTAGAGTCGAGTCACCACCAGTAATGTTAGAGTTGTGACACCACCAGTATTGTTAGAGTAGTGTCACCTACAGTAATGTTAGAGTTGAGTCACCACCAGTAATGTTAGAGTTGAGACACCACCAGTATTGTTAGAGTAGTGTCACCACCAGTAATGTTACAGTAGTGTCACCACCAGTATTGTTAGAGTAGTGTCACCACCAGTAAAGTTAGAGTAAAGTCACCACCAGTAATGTTAGAGTAGGGTCACTACCAGTAATGTTACAGTAGACTCACCACCAGTAATGTTAGAGTTGAGACACCACCAGTATTGTTAGAGTAGTGTCACCACCTGTAATGTTAGAATTGAGTCACCACCAGTAATGTTCGAGTTGAGACACCACCAGTAATGTTAGAGTAGAGTCACCACCAGTAATGTTAGAGTAGAGTCATCCCCATTATTGTTAGAGTAGAGTCATCACCAGTAATGTTAGAGTAGAGTCACCACCAGTAATGTTAGAATTGAGACACCACCAGTAATGTTCGAGTAGAGTCACCACCAGTAATGTTAGAAAAGAGTCACCACCAGTAATGTTAGAGTTGAGACACCACCAATAATGTTAGAGTAGAGTCACCACCTGTAATGATAGAGTAGGGTCATCACCAGTAATGTTAGAGAAGGGTCACCACCAGTAATGTTAGAGTAGAGTCACCACCAGTAATGTTAGAGTTGAGACACCACCAGTAATGTTAGAGTAGAGTCACCACCTGTAAAGATAGAGTAGGCTCATCACCAGTAATGTTAGAGAAGGGTCACCACCAGTAATGTTAGAGTAGAGTCACCACCAGTAATTTTAGAGTTGAGACACCAAGAGTAATGTCAGAGTAGAGTCACCATCAGTAATGTTAGAGTAGGGTCACCACCTGTAATGTTAGAGTTGAGTCACCACCAGCAATGTTAGTGTAGAGTCACCACCAGTAATGTTAGAGTAGGGTCACCACCAGCAATGTTAGAGTAGAGTCACTACCAATAATGTTAGAGTCGGGTCACCACCAGGAATGTTAGAGTAGAGTCACCACCAGTAATGTTAGAGTAGGGTCATCACCAGTAATGTTAGAGTCGGGTCAACACCTGTAATGTTACAGTAGCGTCGCCATCATTAATGTTAGAGTAGACTCACCACCAGTAATGTTAGAGTTGAGACATCACCAGTGTTGTTAGAGTAGTGTCACCACCAGTAATGTTAGAGTAGAGTCAACACCAGTAATGTTACATAGATGCATAGAAGATAGGAGCAGGAGTAGGCCATCCGGCCCTTCGAGCCTGCTCCGCCATTTAATGAGATCATGGCTGATCCTCCAATTCAGTTTCCCGTCCCCGCCTTCTCTCCGAAACCCTTAACCCCTTTTGCCTGTAGAAATATATCTAATTCCCTCCTAAATATATTTAATGAGCTGGCGTACACTGCCCTCTGTGGCAATGAGTTCCACAGGTTCACCACCCTCTGAGTGAAGAAATTCCCCCTCATTTCTGTCCTAAATGGTTTAGCCCTTATCCTTAAATTATGTCCTCTAGTTCTGTTCTCACCCGCCAAGGGAAACATTCCTTCTGCATCTAGTCTGTCTAGACCTGTCAGAATTTTATACACTTCTATGAGGTCCCCTCTCAATCTTCTAAACTCCAGTGTGTACATCCCTAAACTACATAGTCTCTCCTCATAGGTCAATCCCGCCATTCCTGGTATCAGCCTGGTGAATCGCCGCTGCACCCCCTCCATGGCAAGAACATCTTTCCTCAGATGAGGCGACCAAAACTGTACACAGTACTCGAGCTGTGGTCTCACCAGTGCCCTGTACAGCTGCAGCAAGGTATCCCTGTTCCTGTATTCCAACCCTTTTGCTATGAAGGCCAGCATACCGTTTGCCTTCTTGATCGCCTGTTGCACCTGCATGCTCGCCTTCAGTGACTGGTGTACAAGAACACCCAGGTCTCTCTGTACTTCCCCCTCTCCCAATTTATTGCCATTTAAATAATAATTTGCCCTCCCGTTCCTGCACCCAAGGTGGATAACTTCGCACTTGTCCACATTATAGTGCATCTGCCATTTATCCGCCCAATCACCCAGTCTGTCCAAATCGCTCTGGAGCTTCCTGGTCTCCTCCTCTGAGCCCACCCCTCCTCCTAGTTTAGTGTCGTCTGCAAATTTGGAAATGCTGCATCCGACTCCCTGATCCAGGTCATTAATGTAAATTGTGAACAGCTGGGGACCCAGGACAGATCCCTGTGGTACCCCACTTGTTACTGCCAGCCTTTCAGAAAATGAGCCGTTTATTCCAACTCTCTGTTTTCTATCTGACAGCCAGTTCTCTATCCACGTCAATACTTTCCCCTTTATCCCATGAGCTTCAATTTTCCCTGCTAATCTTTTATGTGGGACCTTATCGAAGGCCTTTTGTTAGAGTAGAGTCATCACCAGTAATGTTACAGTAGAATCACCATCAGTTATGTTAGAGTAGAGTAAACACCTGTAATGTTTGAACTGAGACACCACCATTAATATTAGAGTAGAATCACCATCAGTAATGTTAGAGTAGAGTCACCACCTGTAATGTTAGAATTGAGACACCACCATTAATGTTAGAGTAGAATCACCATCAGTAATGTTATGTTAGAGTCACCACCTCTAATGTTAGAATTGAGACACCACCATTAATGTTAGAGTAGAATCACCATCAGTAATGTTATATTAGAGTCACCACCTCTAATGTTAGATTTGAGACACCACCAGTAATGTTAGAGTAGAGTCACCACCAGTAATGTTACATTAGAGTCACCACCATTAATGTTAGAATTGAGACACCACCAGTAATGTTAGAGTAGAATCACCATCAGTAATGTTAGAGTAGAGTCACCACCTGTAATGCTAGAATTGAGACACCACCAGTAATGATAGAGTAGAGTCTCCACCAGTAATGTTAGAGTAGAGTCACCACCAGTAATGTTAGAGTAGAGTCACCACCAGCAATGTTAGAGTAGAGTCACCACCAGTAATGTTCGAGTCGAGTCACCACCAGTAATGTTAGAGTAGAGTCACCACCAGTAATGTTAGAGTAGAGTCATCACCAGTAATGTTACAGTAGAATCACCATCAGTTATGTTAGAGTAGAGTAAACACCTGTAATGTTTGAATTGAGACACCACCATTAATATTAGAGTAGAATCACCATCAGTAATGTTAGAGTAGAGTCACCACCTGTAATGTTAGAATTGAGACACCACCATTAATGTAAGAGTAGAATCACCATCAGTAATGTTAGATTAGAGTCACTACCTGTAATGTTAGAATAGAGACACCACCGGTAATGTTAGAGTAGAGTCACCACCAGTAATGTTAGAGTAGTGTCACCACCAGTAATGTTAGAGTAGAGTCACCACCAGTAATGTTAGTTTAGAGTCACCATCAGTAATGTTAGAATTGAGACACCACCAGTAATGTTAGAGTAGAATCACCATCAGTAACGTTAGTGTAGAGTCACCACCTGTAATGCTAGAATTGAGACACCACCAGTAATGTTAGAGTAGAGTCACCACCAGTAATGTTAGAGTAAAGTCACCACCAGTAATGTTAGAGTAGGGTCACCACCAGTAATGTTAGAGTAGACTCACCACCAGTAATGATGCAGTTGAGTCACCACCATTATTGTTAGAGTAGTGTCACCACCAGTAATGTTAGAGTAGAGTCACCACCAGTAATGTTAGAGTAGGGTCATCACCGGTAATGTTAGAGTAGAGTCACCACCAGTAATGTTAGAGTCGGGTCACCACCTGTAATGTTACAGTAGCATCGCCATCATTAATGTTAGAGTAGACTCACCAACAGTAATGTTAGAGTTGAGACACCACCAGTATTGTTAGAGTAGTGTCACCACCAGTAATGTTAGAGTAGACTCACCACAAGTATTGTTAGAGTAGTGTCACCACCAGTAATGTTAGAGTAGTGTCACCACCAGTAATGTTAGAGTAGAGTCAACACCAGTAATGTTAGAGTTGAGACACCACCAGTAATGTTAGACTAGAGTCACCACCAGTAATGTTAGAGTAGAGTCATCACCAGTAATGTTACAGTAGAATCACCATCAGTTATGTTAGAGTAGAGTAACCACCTGTAATGTTTGAATTGAGACACCACCATTAATATTAGAGTAGAATCACCACCAGTAATGTTAGAGTAGAGTCAACACCAGTAATGTTAGAGTAGAGTCACCACCACTAATGTTAGAGTCGGGTCACCACCTGTAATGTTACAGTAGCATCGCCATCATTAATGTTAGAGTTGAAAAACCACCAGTAATGCTACAGTAGGATCACCATCAGTAATGCTAGACTAGGTTCACCACCAGTAATGTTCGACCAGGGTCACCATCAGTAATGTTAGAGTAGAGTCACCACCAGAAATGTTAGAGTAGAGTCACCACCAGTAATGTTAGAGCTCAGACACCACGAGTATTGTTCGAGTAGTGTCACCACCAGTAATGTTAGAGTAGAGTCACCACCAGTAATGTTAGAGTAGGGTCATCACCAGTAATGTTACAGTAGAATCACCATCAGTAATGTTAGAGTTGAGACACCACCAGTAATGTCAGAGTAGAGTCACCATCAGTAATGTTAGAGTTGGGTCACCACCTGTAATGTTAGAGTAGAGTCACCACCAGTAATGTTAGAGTAGAATCACCACCAGTAATGCTCGAGAAGGGTCATCACCAGTAATGTTAGAGTAGATTCACCATCAGTTATGTTAGAGTCGAATCACCATCAGTAATGTTAGAGTAGTGTCACCACCTGTAATGTTAGAATTGAGTCACCTCCAGTAATGTTAGAGTTGAGACACCACCAGTAATGTTAGAGTAGAGTCACCACCAGTAATGTTAGAGTAGAGTCATCACCAGTAATGTTACAGTAGAATCACCATCAGTTATGTTAGAGTAGAGTAACCACCTGTAATGTTTGAATTGAGACACCACCATTAATATTAGAGTAGAATCACCATCAGTAATGTTAGAGTAGAGTCACCACCTGTAATGTTAGAATTGAGACACCACCATTAATGTTAGAGTAGAATCAACATCAGTTATGTTAGAGTAGAGTCACCACCTCTAATGTTAGAATTGAGACACCACCATTAATGTTAGAGTAGAATCACCATCAGTAATGTTATATTAGAGTCACCACCTCTAATGTTAGATTTGAGACACCACCAGTAATGTTAGAGTAGAGTCACCACCAGTAATGTTACATTAGAGTCACCACCAGTAATGTTAGAATTGAGACACCACCAGTAATGTTAGAGTAGAATCACCATCAGTAATGTTAGAGTAGAGTCACCACCTGTAATGCTAGAATTGAGACACCACCAGTAATGTTAGAGTAGGGTCTCCACCAGTAATGTTAGAGTAGAGTCACCACCAGTAATGTTAGAGTAGAGTCACCACCAGTAATGTTAGAGTAGAGTCACCACCAGTAATGTTAGAGTAGAGTCACCACCAGTAATGATAGAGTCGGGTCACCACCAGTAATGTTAGAGTAGAGTCATCACCAGTAATGTTAGAGTCGGGTCACCACCAGTAATGTTAGAGTAGAGTAAACACCTGTAATGTTTGAATTGAGACACCACCATTAATGTTAGAGTAGAATCACCATCAGTAATGTTAGATTAGAGTCACTACCTGTAATGTTAGAATAGAGACACCACCGGTAATGTTAGAGTAGAGTCACCACCAGTAATGTTAGAGTAGTGTCACCACCAGTAATGTTAGAGTAGAGTCACCACCAGTAATGTTAGTTTAGAGTCACCATCAGTAATGTTAGAATTGAGACACCACCAGTAATGTTAGAGTAGAATCACCATCAGTAACGTTAGTGTAGAGTCACCACCTGTAATGCTAGAATTGAGACACCACCAGTAATGTTAGAGTAGGGTCACCACCAGTAATGTTAGAGTCGGGTCACCACCAGTAATGTTAGAGTAGAGTCACCACCAGTAATGTTAGATTAGAGTCACCACCAGTAATGTTAGAGTAGTGTCACCACCAGTAATGTTAGAGTAGAGTCACCACCAGTAATGTTAGAGTAGTGTCACCACCAGTAATGTTAGAGTAGAGTCACCACCAGTAATTTTAGAGTAAAGTCACCACCAGTAATGTTAGAGTAGGGTCACCACCAGTAATGTTAGAGTAGACTCACCACCAGTAATGATGGAGTTGAGGCACCACCATTATTGTTAGAGTAGTGTCACCACCAGTAATGTTAGAGTAGAGTCACCACCAGTAATGTTAGAGTAGGGTCATCACCGGTAATGTTAGAGTAGAGTCACCACCAGTAATGTTAGAGTCGGGTCACCACCTGTAATGTTACAGTAGCATCGCCATCATTAATGTTAGAGTAGACTCACCACCAGTAATGTTAGAGTTGAGACACCACCAGTATTGTTAGAGTAGTGTCACCACCAGTAATGTTAGAGTAGACTCACCACCAGTATTGTTAGAGTAGTGTCACCACCAGTAATGTTAGAGTAGTGTCACCACCAGTAATGTTAGAGTAGAGTCAACACCAGTAATGTTAGAGTAGAGTCACCACCACTAATGTTAGAGTCGGGTCACCACCTGTAATGTTACAGTAGCATCGCCATCATTAATGTTAGAGTTGAAAAACCACCAGTAATGCTACAGTAGGATCACCATCAGTAATGCTAGACTAGGTTCACCACCAGTAATGTTCGACCAGGGTCACCATCAGTAATGTTAGAGTAGAGTCACCACCAGAAATGTTAGAGTAGAGTCACCACCAGTAATGTTAGAGCTCAGACACCACGAGTATTGTTCGAGTAGTGTCACCACCAGTAATGTTAGAGTAGAGTCACCACCAGTAATGTTAGAGTAGGGTCATCACCAGTAATGTTACAGTAGAATCACCATCAGTAATGTTAGAGTTGAGACACCACCAGTAATGTCAGAGTAGAGTCACCATCAGTAATGTTAGAGTTGGGTCGCCACCTGTAATGTTAGAGTAGAGTCACCACCAGTAATGTTAGAGTAGAATCACCACCAGTAATGCTCGAGAAGGGTCATCACCAGTAATGTTAGAGTAGATTCACCATCAGTTATGTTAGAGTCGAATCACCATCAGTAATGTCAGAGTAGTGTCACCACCTGTAATGTTAGAATTGAGTCACCTCCAGTAATGTTCGAGTTGAGACACCACCAGTAATGTTAGAGTAGAGTCACCACCAGTAATGTTAGAGTTGAGTCATCACCAGTAATGTTACAGCAGAATCACCATCAGTTATGTTAGAGTAGAGTAACCACCTGTAATGTTTGAATTGAGACACCACCATTAATATTAGAGTAGAATCACCATCAGTAATGTTAGAGTAGAGTCACCACCTGTAATGTTAGAATTGAGACACCACCATTAATGTTAGAGTAGAATCAACATCAGTTATGTTAGAGTAGAGTCACCACCTCTAATGTTAGAATTGAGACACCACCATTAATGTTAGAGTAGAATCACCATCAGTAATGTTATATTAGAGTCACCACCTCTAATGTTAGATTTGAGACACCACCAGTAATGTTAGAGTAGAGTCACCACCAGTAATGTTACATTAGAGTCACCACCAGTAATGTTAGAATTGAGACACCACCAGTAATGTTAGAGTAGAATCACCATCAGTAATGTTAGAGTAGAGTCACCACCTGTAATGCTAGAATTGAGACACCACCAGTAATGTTAGAGTAGGGTCTCCACCAGTAATGTTAGAGTAGAGTCACCACCAGTAATGTTAGAGTAGAGTCACCACCAGTAATGTTAGAGTAGAGTCACCACCAGTAATGTTAGAGTAGAGTCACCACCAGTAATGATAGAGTCGGGTCACCACCAGTAATGTTAGAGTAGAGTCATCACCAGTAATGTTAGAGTCGGGTCACCACCAGTAATGTTAGAGTAGAGTAAACACCTGTAATGTTTGAATTGAGACACCACCATTAATGTTAGAGTAGAATCACCATCAGTAATGTTAGATTAGAGTCACTACCTGTAATGTTAGAATAGAGACACCACCGGTAATGTTAGAGTAGAGTCACCACCAGTAATGTTAGAGTAGTGTCACCACCAGTAATGTTAGAGTAGATTCACCACCAGTAATGTTAGTTTAGAGTCACTACAGTAATGTTAGAATTGAGACACCACCAGTAATGTTAGAGTAGAATCATCATCAGTAACGTTAGTGTAGAGTCACCACCTGTAATGCTAGAATTGAGACACCACCAGTAATGTTAGAGTAGGGTCACCACCAGTAATGTTAGAGTCGGGTCACCACCAGTAATGTTAGAGTAGAGTCACCACCAGTAATGTTAGATTAGAGTCACCACCAGTAATGTTAGAGTAGTGTCACCACCAGTAATGTTAGAGTAGAGTCACCACCAGTAATGTTAGAGTAGTGTCACCACCAGTAATGTTAGAGTAGAGTCACCACCAGTAATTTTAGAGTAAAGTCACCACCAGTAATGTTAGAGTAGGGTCACCACCAGTAATGTTAGAGTAGACTCACCACCAGTAATGATGGAGTTGAGGCACCACCATTATTGTTAGAGTAGTGTCACCACCAGTAATGTTAGAGTACAGTCACCACCAGTAATGTTGGAGTAGGGTCATCACCGGTAATGTTAGAGTAGAGTCACCACCAGTAATGTTAGAGTCGGGTCACCACCTGTAATGTTACAGTAGCATCGCCATCATTAATGTTAGAGTAGACTCACCACCAGTAATGTTAGAGTTGAGACACCACCAGTATTGTTAGAGTAGTGTCACCACCAGTAATGTTAGAGTAGACTCACCACCAGTATTGTTAGAGTAGTGTCACCACCAGTAATGTTAGAGTAGTGTCACCACCAGTAATGTTAGAGTAGAGTCAACACCAGTAATGTTAGAGTAGAGTCACCACCACTAATGTTAGAGTCGGGTCACCACCTGTAATGTTACAGTAGCATCGCCATCATTAATGTTAGAGTTGAAAAACCACCAGTAATGCTACAGTAGGATCACCATCAGCAATGCTAGACTAGGTTCACCACCAGTAATGTTCGACCAGGGTCAGCATCAGTAATGTTAGAGTAGAGTCACCACCAGTAATGTTAGAGTAGAGTCACCACCAGTAATGTTAGAGCTGAGACACCACGAGTATTGTTCGAGTAGTGTCACCACCAGTAATGTCAGAGTAGAGTCACCACCAGTAATGTTAGAGTAGGGTCATCACCAGTAATGTTACAGTAGAATCACCATCAGTTATGTTAGAGTAGAGTAACCACCTGTAATGTTTGAATTGAGACACCACCATTAATATTAGAGTAGAATCACCATCAGTAATGTTAGAGTAGAGTCACCACCTGTAATGTTAGAATTGAGACACCACCATTAATGTTAGAGTAGAATCACCATCAGTAATGTTATGTTAGAGTCACCACCTCTAATGTTAGAATTGAGACACCACCATTAATGTTAGAGTAGAATCACCATCAGTAATGTTATATTAGAGTCACCACCTCTAATGTTAGATTTGAGACACCACCAGTAATGTTAGAGTAGAGTCACCACCAGTAATGTTACATTAGAGTCACCACCAGTAATGTTCGAGTAGAGTCACCACCAGCAATGTTAGAGTAGAGTCACCACCAGTAATGTTAGAGTCGAGTCACCACCAGTAATGTTAGAGTGAGTCACCACCTGTAATGATAGAGTAGGGTCATCACCAGTAATGTTAGAGTAGTGTCACCACCAGTAATGTTAGAGTAGAGTCACCACCAGTAATGTTAGAATTGAGACACCACCAGTAATGTTAGAGTAGAGTCACCATCAGTAACGTTAGAGTAGAGTCACCACCAGTAATGTTAGAGTAGAGTCACCACCAGTAATGTTAGAGTAGGGTCACCACCAGTAATGTTAGAGTCGGGTCACCACCAGTAATGTTAGAGTAGAGTCACCACCAGTAATGTTAGAGTAGAGTCACCACCAGTAATGTTAGAGTAGAGTCACCACCAGTATTGTTAGAGTAGTGTCACCACCAGTAATGTTAGAGTAGAGTCACCACCAGTAATGTTAGAGTAGGGTCATCACCGGTAATGTTAGAGTAGAGTCACCACCAGTAATGTTAGAGTAGGGTCATCACCGGTAATGTTAGAGTAGAGTCACCACCAGTAATGTAAGAGTCGGGTCACCACCTGTAATGTTACAGTAGCATCGCCATCATTAATGTTAGAGTAGACTCACCACCAGTAATGTTAGAGTTGAGACACCACCAGTATTGTTAGAGTAGTGTCACCACCAGTAATGTTAGAGTAGACTCACCACCAGTATTGTTAGAGTAGTGTCACCACCAGTAATGTTAGAGTAGTGTCACCACCAGTAATGTTAGAGTAGAGTCAACACCAGTAATGTTAGAGTAGAGTCACCACCACTAATGTTAGAGTCGGGTCACCACCTGTAATGTTACAGTAGCATCGCCATCATTAATGTTAGAGTTGAAAAACCACCAGTAATGCTACAGTAGGATCACCATCAGTAATGCTAGACTAGGTTCACCACCAGTAATGTTCGACCAGGGTCACCATCAGTAATGTTAGAGTAGAGTCACCACCAGAAATGTTAGAGTAGAGTCACCACCAGTAATGTTAGAGCTCAGACACCACGAGTATTGTTCGAGTAGTGTCACCACCAGTAATGTTAGAGTAGAGTCACCACCAGTAATGTTAGAGTAGGGTCATCACCAGTAATGTTACAGTAGAATCACCATCAGTAATGTTAGAGTTGAGACACCACCAGTAATGTCAGAGTAGAGTCACCATCAGTAATGTTAGAGTTGGGTCACCACCTGTAATGTTAGAGTAGAGTCACCACCAGTAATGTTAGAGTAGAATCACCACCAGTAATGCTCGAGAAGGGTCATCACCAGTAATGTTAGAGTAGATTCACCATCAGTTATGTTAGAGTCGAATCACCATCAGTAATGTTAGAGTAGTGTCACCACCTGTAATGTTAGAATTGAGTCACCTCCAGTAATGTTAGAGTTGAGACACCACCAGTAATGTTAGAGTAGAGTCACCACCAGTAATGTTAGAGTAGAGTCATCACCAGTAATGTTACAGTAGAATCACCATCAGTTATGTTAGAGTAGAGTAACCACCTGTAATGTTTGAATTGAGACACCACCATTAATATTAGAGTAGAATCACCATCAGTAATGTTAGAGTAGAGTCACCACCTGTAATGTTAGAATTGAGACACCACCATTAATGTTAGAGTAGAATCAACATCAGTTATGTTAGAGTAGAGTCACCACCTCTAATGTTAGAATTGAGACACCACCATTAATGTTAGAGTAGAATCACCATCAGTAATGTTATATTAGAGTCACCACCTCTAATGTTAGATTTGAGACACCACCAGTAATGTTAGAGTAGAGTCACCACCAGTAATGTTACATTAGAGTCACCACCAGTAATGTTAGAATTGAGACACCACCAGTAATGTTAGAGTAGAATCACCATCAGTAATGTTAGAGTAGAGTCACCACCTGTAATGCTAGAATTGAGACACCACCAGTAATGTTAGAGTAGGGTCTCCACCAGTAATGTTAGAGTAGAGTCACCACCAGTAATGTTAGAGTAGAGTCACCACCAGTAATGTTAGAGTAGAGTCACCACCAGTAATGTTAGAGTAGAGTCACCACCAGTAATGATAGAGTCGGGTCACCACCAGTAATGTTAGAGTAGAGTCATCACCAGTAATGTTAGAGTCGGGTCACCACCAGTAATGTTAGAGTAGAGTAAACACCTGTAATGTTTGAATTGAGACACCACCATTAATGTTAGAGTAGAATCACCATCAGTAATGTTAGATTAGAGTCACTACCTGTAATGTTAGAATAGAGACACCACCGGTAATGTTAGAGTAGAGTCACCACCAGTAATGTTAGAGTAGTGTCACCACCAGTAATGTTAGAGTAGAGTCACCACCAGTAATGTTAGTTTAGAGTCACCATCAGTAATGTTAGAATTGAGACACCACCAGTAATGTTAGAGTAGAATCACCATCAGTAACGTTAGTGTAGAGTCACCACCTGTAATGCTAGAATTGAGACACCACCAGTAATGTTAGAGTAGGGTCACCACCAGTAATGTTAGAGTCGGGTCACCACCAGTAATGTTAGAGTAGAGTCACCACCAGTAATGTTAGATTAGAGTCACCACCAGTAATGTTAGAGTAGTGTCACCACCAGTAATGTTAGAGTAGAGTCACCACCAGTAATGTTAGAGTAGTGTCACCAACAGTAATGTTAGAGTAGACTCACCACCAGTAATGATGGAGTTGAGGCACCACCATTATTGTTAGAGTAGTGTCACCACCAGTAATGTTAGAGTAGAGTCACCACCAGTAATGTTGGAGTAGGGTCATCACCGGTAATGTTAGAGTAGAGTCACCACCAGTAATGTTAGAGTCGGGTCACCACCTGTAATGTTACAGTAGCATCGCCATCATTAATGTTAGAGTAGACTCACCACCAGTAATGTTAGAGTTGAGACACCACCAGTATTGTTAGAGTAGTGTCACCACCAGTAATGTTAGAGTAGACTCACCACCAGTATTGTTAGAGTAGTGTCACCACCAGTAATGTTAGAGTAGTGTCACCACCAGTAATGTTAGAGTAGAGTCAACACCAGTAATGTTAGAGTAGAGTCACCACCACTAATGTTAGAGTCGGGTCACCACCTGTAATGTTACAGTAGCATCGCCATCATTAATGTTAGAGTTGAAAAACCACCAGTAATGCTACAGTAGGATCACCATCAGTAATGCTAGACTAGGTTCACCACCAGTAATGTTCGACCAGGGTCAGCATCAGTAATGTTAGAGTAGAGTCACCACCAGTAATGTTAGAGTAGAGTCACCACCAGTAATGTTAGAGCTGAGACACCACGAGTATTGTTCGAGTAGTGTCACCACCAGTAATGTCAGAGTAGAGTCACCACCAGTAATGTTAGAGTAGGGTCATCACCAGTAATGTTACAGTAGAATCACCATCAGTTATGTTAGAGTAGAGTAACCACCTGTAATGTTTGAATTGAGACACCACCATTAATATTAGAGTAGAATCACCATCAGTAATGTTAGAGTAGAGTCACCACCTGTAATGTTAGAATTGAGACACCACCATTAATGTTAGAGTAGAATCACCATCAGTAATGTTATGTTAGAGTCACCACCTCTAATGTTAGAATTGAGACACCACCATTAATGTTAGAGTAGAATCACCATCAGTAATGTTATATTAGAGTCACCACCTCTAATGTTAGATTTGAGACACCACCAGTAATGTTAGAGTAGAGTCACCACCAGTAATGTTACATTAGAGTCACCACCAGTAATGTTAGAGTAGAGTCACCACCAGCAATGTTAGAGTAGAGTCACCACCAGTAATGTTAGAGTCGAGTCACCACCAGTAATGTTAGAGTGGAGTCACCACCTGTAATGATAGAGTAGGGTCATCACCAGTAATGTTAGAGTAGTGTCACCACCAGTAATGTTAGAGTAGAGTCACCATCAGTAATGTTAGAATTGAGACACCACCAGTAATGTTAGAGTAGAATCACCATCAGTAACGTTAGTGTAGAGTCACCACCTGTAATGCTAGAATTGAGACACCACCAGTAATGTTAGAGTAGGGTCACCACCAGTAATGTTAGAGTCGGGTCACCACCAGTAATGTTAGAGTAGAGTCACCACCAGTAATGTTAGAGTAGAGTCACCACCAGTAATGTTAGAGTAGAGTCACCACCAGTAATGTTAGAGTAGTGTCACCACCAGTAATGTTAGAGTAGAGTCACCACCAGTAATGTTAGAGTAGGGTCATCACCGGTAATGTTAGAGTAGAGTCACCACCAGTAATGTTAGAGTCGGGTCACCACCTGTAATGTTACAGTAGCATCGCCATCATTAATGTTAGAGTAGACTCACCACCAGTAATGTTAGAGTTGAGACACCACCAGTATTGTTAGAGTAGTGTCACCACCAGTAATGTTAGAGTAGACTCACCACCAGTATTGTTAGAGTAGTGTCACCACCAGTAATGTTAGAGTAGTGTCACCACCAGTAATGTTAGAGTAGAGTCAACACCAGTAATGTTAGAGTAGAGTCACCACCACTAATGTTAGAGTCGGGTCACCACCTGTAATGTTACAGTAGCATCGCCATCATTAATGTTAGAGTTGAAAAACCACCAGTAATGCTACAGTAGGATCACCATCAGTAATGCTAGACTAGGTTCACCACCAGTAATGTTCGACCAGGGTCACCATCAGTAATGTTAGAGTAGAGTCACCACCAGTAATGTTAGAGTAGAGTCACCACCAGTAATGTTAGAGCTCAGACACCACGAGTATTGTTCGAGTAGTGTCACCACCAGTAATGTTAGAGTAGAGTCACCACCAGTAATGTTAGAGTAGGGTCATCACCAGTAATGTTACAGTAGAATCACCATCAGTAATGTTAGAGTTGAGACACCACCAGTAATGTCAGAGTAGAGTCACCATCAGTAATGTTAGAGTAGGGTCACCACCTGTAATGTTAGAGTAGAGTCACCACCAGTAATGTTAGAGTAGAATCACCACCAGTAATGCTAGAGAAGGGTCATCACCAGTAATGTTAGAGTAGATTCACCATCAGTTATGTTAGAGTCGAATCACCATCAGTAATGTTAGAGTAGTGTCACCACCTGTAATGATAGAATTGAGTCACCTCCAGTAATGTTAGAGTTGAGACACCACCAGTAATGTTAGAGTAGAGTCACCACCAGTAATGTTAGAGTAGAGTCATCACCAGTAATGTTACAGTAGAATCACCATCAGTTATGTTAGAGTAGAGTAACCACCTGTAATGTTTGAATTGAGACACCACCATTAATATTAGAGTAGAATCACCATCAGTAATGTTAGAGTAGAGTCTCCACCTGTAATGTTAGAATTGAGACACCACCATTAATGTTAGAGTAGAATCAACATCAGTTATGTTAGAGTAGAGTCACCACCTCTAATGTTAGAATTGAGACACCACCATTAATGTTAGAGTAGAATCACCATCAGTAATGTTATATGAGAGTCACCACCTCTAATGTTAGATTTGAGACACCACCAGTAATGTTAGAGTAGAGTCACCACCAGTAATGTTACATTAGAGTCACCACCAGTAATGTTAGAATTGAGACACCACCAGTAATGTTAGAGTAGAATCACCATCAGTAATGTTAGAGTAGAGTCACCACCTGTAATGATAGAATTGAGACACCACCAGTAATGTTAGAGTAGGGTCTCCACCAGTAATGTTAGAGTAGAGTCACCACCAGTAATGTTAGAGTAGAGTCACCACCAGTAATGTTAGAGTAGAGTCACCACCAGTAATGTTAGAGTAGAGTCACCACCAGTAATGTTAGAGTCGGGTCACCACCAGTAATGTTAGAGTAGAGTAAACACCTGTAATGTTTGAATTGAGACACCACCATTAATATTAGAGTAGAATCACCATCAGTAATGTTAGAGTAGAGTCACCACCTGTAATGTTAGAATTGAGACACCACCATTAATGTTAGAGTAGAATCACCATCAGTAATGTTAGATTAGAGTCACTACCTGTAATGTTAGAATAGAGACACCACCGGTAATGTTAGAGTAGAGTCACCACCAGTAATGTTAGAGTAGTGTCACCACCAGTAATGTTAGAGTAGAGTCACCACCAGTAATGTTAGTTTAGAGTCACCATCAGTAATGTTAGAATTGAGACACCACCAGTAATGTTAGAGTAGAATCACCATCAGTAACGTTAGTGTAGAGTCACCACCTGTAATGCTAGAATTGAGACACCACCAGTAATGTTAGAGTAGGGTCACCACCAGTAATGTTAGAGTCGGGTCACCACCAGTAATGTTAGAGTAGAGTCACCACCAGTAATGTTAGAGTAGAGTCACCACCAGTAATGTTAGAGTAGAGTCACCACCAGTAATGTTAGAGAAGTGTCACCACCAGTAATGTTAGAGTAGAGTCACCACCAGTAATTTTAGAGTAAAGTCACCACCAGTAATGTTAGAGTAGGGTCACCACCAGTAATGTTAGAGTAGACTCACCACCGGTAATGATGGAGTTGAGGCACCACCATTATTGTTAGAGTAGTGTCACCACCAGTAATGTTAGAGTAGAGTCACCACCAGTAATGTTAGAGTAGGGTCATCACCGGTAATGTTAGAGTAGAGTCACCACCAGTAATGTTAGAGTCGGGTCACCAGCTGTAATGTTACAGTAGCATCGCCATCATTAATGTTAGAGTAGACTCACCACCAGTAATGTTAGAGTTGAGACACCACCAGTATTGTTAGAGTAGTGTCACCACCAGTAATGTTAGAGTAGACTCACCACCAGTATTGTTAGAGTAGTGTCACCACCAGTAATGTTAGAGTAGTGTCACCACCAGTAATGTTAGAGTAGAGTCAACACCAGTAATGTTAGAGTAGAGTCACCACCACTAATGTTAGAGTCGGGTCACCACCTGTAATGTTACAGTAGCATCGCCATCATTAATGTTAGAGTTGAAAAACCACCAGTAATGCTACAGTAGGATCACCATCAGTAATGCTAGACTAGGTTCACCACCAGTAATGTTCGACCAGGGTCACCATCAGTAATGTTAGAGTAGAGTCACCACCAGTAATGTTAGAGTAGAGTCACCACCAGTAATGTTAGAGCTGAGACACCACGAGTATTGTTCGAGTAGTGTCACCACCAGTAATGTTAGAGTAGAGTCACCACCAGTAATGTTAGAGTAGGGTCATCACCAGTAATGTTACAGTAGAATCACCATCAGTTATGTTAGAGTAGAGTAACCACCTGTAATGTTTGAATTGAGACACCACCATTAATATTAGAGTAGAATCACCATCAGTAATGTTAGAGTAGAGTCACCACCTGTAATGTTAGAATTGAGACACCACCATTAATGTTAGAGTAGAATCAACATCAGTTATGTTAGAGTAGAGTCACCACCTCTAATGTTAGAATTGAGACACCACCATTAATGTTAGAGTAGAATCACCATCAGTAATGTTATATTAGAGTCACCACCTCTAATGTTAGATTTGAGACACCACCAGTAATGTTAGAGTAGAGTCACCACCAGTAATGTTACATTAGAGTCACCACCAGTAATGTTAGAATTGAGACACCACCAGTAATGTTAGAGTAGAATCACCATCAGTAATGTTAGAGTAGAGTCACCACCTGTAATGTTTGAATTGAGACACCACCATTAATATTAGAGTAGAATCACCATCAGTAATGTTAGAGTAGAGTCACCACCTGTAATGTTAGAACTGAGACACCACCGGTAATGTTAGAGTAGAGTCACCACCAGTAATGTTAGAGTAGTGTCACCACCAGTAATGTTACAGTAGAGTCACCACCAGTAATGTTAGTTGAGAGTCACCATCAGTAATGTTAGAATTGAGTCACCACCAGTAATGTTAGAGTAGAGTCACCACCAGTAATGATAGAGTCGGGTCACCACCAGTAATGTTAGAGTAGAGTCATCACCAGTAATGTTAGAGTCGGGTCACCACCAGTAATGTTAGAGTAGAGTAAACACCTGTAATGTTTGAATTGAGACACCACCATTAATATTAGAGTAGAATCACCATCAGTAACGTTAGTGTAGAGTCACCACCTGTAATGCTAGAATTGAGACACCACCAGTAATGTTGGAGCAGGGTCACCACCAGTAATGTTAGAGTCGGGTCACCACCAGTAATGTTAGAGTAGAGTCACCACCAGTAATGTTAGAGTAGAGTCACCACCAGTAATGTTAGAGTAGAGTCACCACCAGTAATTTTAGAGTAAAGTCACCACCAGTAATGTTAGAGTAGGGTCACCACCAGTAATGTTAGAGTAGACTCACCACCGGTAATGATGGAGTTGAGGCACCACCATTATTGTTAGAGTAGTGTCACCACCAGTAATGTTAGTGTAGAGTCACCACCAGTAATGTTAGAGTAGGGTCATCACCGGTAATGTTAGAGTAGAGTCACCACCAGTAATGTTAGAGTCGGGTCACCAGCTGTAATGTTACAGTAGCATCGCCATCATTAATGTTAGAGTAGACTCACCACCAGTAATGTTAGAGTTGAGACACCACCAGTATTGTTAGAGTAGTGTCACCACCAGTAATGTTAGAGTAGACTCACCACCAGTATTGTTAGAGTAGTGTCACCACCAGTAATGTTAGAGTAGTGTCACCACCAGTAATGTTAGAGTAGAGTCAACACCAGTAATGTTAGAGTAGAGTCACCACCACTAATGTTAGAGTCGGGTCACCACCTGTAATGTTACAGTAGCATCGCCATCATTAATGTTAGAGTTGAAAAACCACCAGTAATGCTCCAGTAGGATCACCATCAGTAATGCTAGACTAGGTTCACCACCAGTAATGTTCGACCAGGGTCACCATCAGTAATGTTAGAGTAGAGTCACCACCAGTAATGTTAGAGTAGAGTCACCACCAGTAATGTTAGAGCTGAGACACCACGAGTATTGTTCGAGTAGTGTCACCACCAGTAATGTTAGAGTAGAGTCACCACCAGTAATGTTAGAGTAGGGTCATCACCAGTAATGTTACAGTAGAATCACCATCAGTTATGTTAGAGTAGAGTAACCACCTGTAATGTTTGAATTGAGACACCACCATTAATATTAGAGTAGAATCACCATCAGTAATGTTAGAGTAGAGTCACCACCTGTAATGTTAGAATTGAGACACCACCATTAATGTTAGAGTAGAATCAACATCAGTTATGTTAGAGTAGAGTCACCAACTCTAATGTTAGAATTGAGACACCACCATTCATGTTAGAGTAGAATCACCATCAGTAATGTTATATGAGAGTCACCACCTCTAATGTTAGATTTGAGACACCACCAGTAATGTTAGAGTAGAGTCACCACCAGTAATGTTACATTAGAGTCACCACCAGTAATGTTAGAATTGAGACACCACCAGTAATGTTAGAGTAGAATCACCATCAGTAATGTTAGAGTAGAGTCACCACCTGTAATGATAGAATTGAGACACCACCAGTAATGTTAGAGTAGGGTCTCCACCAGTAATGTTAGAGTAGAGTCACCACCAGTAATGTTAGAGTAGAGTCACCACCAGTAATGTTAGAGTAGAGTCACCACCAGTAATGTTAGAGTAGAGTCACCACCAGTAATGATAGAGTCGGGTCACCACCAGTAATGTTAGAGTAGAGTAAACACCTGTAATGTTTGAATTGAGACACCACCATTAATATTAGAGTAGAATCACCATCAGTAATGTTAGAGTAGAGTCACCACCTGTAATGTTAGAATTGAGACACCACCATTAATGTTAGAGTAGAATCACCATCGGTAATGTTAGATTAGAGTCACTACCTGTAATGTTAGAATAGAGACACCACCGGTAATGTTAGATTAGAGTCACCACCAGTAATGTTAGAGTAGTGTCACCACCAGTAATGTTAGAGTAGAGTCACCACCAGTAATGTTAGTTTAGAGTCACCATCAGTAATGTTAGAATTGAGACACCACCAGTAATGTTAGAGTAGAATCACCATCAGTAACGTTAGTGTAGAGTCACCACCTGTAATGCTAGAATTGAGACACCACCAGTAATGTTAGAGTAGGGTCACCACCAGTAATGTTAGAGTCGGGTCACCACCAGTAATGTTAGAGTAGAGTCACCACCAGTAATGTTAGAGTAGAGTCACCACCAGTAATGTTAGAGTAGAGTCACCACCAGTAATGTTAGAGAAGTGTCACCACCAGTAATGTTAGAGTAGAGTCACCACCAGTAATTTTAGAGTAAAGTCACCACCAGTAATGTTAGAGTAGGGTCACCACCAGTAATGTTAGAGTAGACTCACCACCAGTAATGATGGAGTTGAGGCACCACCATTATTGTTAGAGTAGTGTCACCACCAGTAATGTTAGAGTAGAGTCACCACCAGTAATGTTAGAGTAGGGTCATCACCGGTAATGTTAGAGTAGAGTCACCACCAGTAATGTTAGAGTCGGGTCACCAGCTGTAATGTTACAGTAGCATCGCCATCATTAATGTTAGAGTAGACTCACCACCAGTAATGTTAGAGTTGAGACACCACCAGTATTGTTAGAGTAGTGTCACCACCAGTAATGTTAGAGTAGACTCACCACCAGTATTGTTAGAGTAGTGTCACCACCAGTAATGTTAGAGTAGTGTCACCACCAGTAATGTTAGAGTAGAGTCAACACCAGTAATGTTAGAGTAGAGTCACCACCACTAATGTTAGAGTCGGGTCACCACCTGTAATGTTACAGTAGCATCGCCATCATTAATGTTAGAGTTGAAAAACCACCAGTAATGCTACAGTAGGATCACCATCAGTAATGCTAGACTAGGTTCACCACCAGTAATGTTCGACCAGGGTCACCATCAGTAATGTTAGAGTAGAGTCACCACCAGTAATGTTAGAGTAGAGTCACCACCAGTAATGTTAGAGCTGAGACACCACGAGTATTGTTCGAGTAGTGTCACCACCAGTAATGTTAGAGTAGGGTCATCACCAGTAATGTTACAGTAGAATCACCATCAGTTATGTTAGAGTAGAGTCACCACCTCTAATGTTAGAATTGAGACACCACCATTAATGTTAGAGTAGAATCACCATCAGTAATGTTATATTAGAGTCACCACCTCTAATGTTAGATTTGAGACACCACCAGTAATGTTAGAGTAGAGTCACCACCAGTAATGTTACATTAGAGTCACCACCAGTAATGTTAGAATTGAGACACCACCAGTAATGTTAGAGTAGAATCACCATCAGTAATGTTAGAGTAGAGTCACCACCTGTAATGTTTGAATTGAGACACCACCATTAATATTAGAGTAGAATCACCATCAGTAATGTTAGAGTAGAGTCACCACCTGTAATGTTAGAACTGAGACACCACCGGTAATGTTAGAGTAGAGTCACCACCAGTAATGTTAGAGTAGTGTCACCACCAGTAATGTTACAGTAGAGTCACCACCAGTAATGTTAGTTGAGAGTCACCATCAGTAATGTTAGAATTGAGTCACCACCAGTAATGTTAGAGTAGAGTCACCACCAGTAATGATAGAGTCGGGTCACCACCAGTAATGTTAGAGTAGAGTCATCACCAGTAATGTTAGAGTCGGGTCACCACCAGTAATGTTAGAGTAGAGTAAACACCTGTAATGTTTGAATTGAGACACCACCATTAATATTAGAGTAGAATCACCATCAGTAACGTTAGTGTAGAGTCACCACCTGTAATGCTAGAATTGAGACACCACCAGTAATGTTGGAGCAGGGTCACCACCAGTAATGTTAGAGTCGGGTCACCACCAGTAATGTTAGAGTAGAGTCACCACCAGTAATGTTAGAGTAGAGTCACCACCAGTAATGTTAGAGTAGAGTCACCACCAGTAATTTTAGAGTAAAGTCACCACCAGTAATGTTAGAGTAGGGTCACCACCAGTAATGTTAGAGTAGACTCACCACCGGTAATGATGGAGTTGAGGCACCACCATTATTGTTAGAGTAGTGTCACCACCAGTAATGTTAGTGTAGAGTCACCACCAGTAATGTTAGAGTAGGGTCATCACCGGTAATGTTAGAGTAGAGTCACCACCAGTAATGTTAGAGTCGGGTCACCAGCTGTAATGTTACAGTAGCATCGCCATCATTAATGTTAGAGTAGACTCACCACCAGTAATGTTAGAGTTGAGACACCACCAGTATTGTTAGAGTAGTGTCACCACCAGTAATGTTAGAGTAGACTCACCACCAGTATTGTTAGAGTAGTGTCACCACCAGTAATGTTAGAGTAGTGTCACCACCAGTAATGTTAGACTAGAGTCAACACCAGTAATGTTAGAGTAGAGTCACCACCACTAATGTTAGAGTCGGGTCACCACCTGTAATGTTACAGTAGCATCGCCATCATTAATGTTAGAGTTGAAAAACCACCAGTAATGCTCCAGTAGGATCACCATCAGTAATGCTAGACTAGGTTCACCACCAGTAATGTTCGACCAGGGTCACCATCAGTAATGTTAGAGTCGGGTCACCACCAGTAATGTTAGAGTAGAGTCACCACCAGTAATGTTAGATTAGAGTCACCACCAGTAATGTTAGAGTAGAGTCACCACCAGTAATGTTAGAGTAGGGTCATCACCAGTAATGTTACAGTAGAATCACCATCAGTTATGTTAGAGTCGAGTAACCACCTGTAATGTTTGAATTGAGACACCACCATTAATATTAGAGTAGAATCACCATCAGTAATGTTAGAGTAGAGTCACCACCTGTAATGTTAGAATTGAGACACCACCATTAATGTTAGAGTAGAATCACCATCAGTAATGTTATGTTAGAGTCACCACCTCTAATGTTAGAATTGAGACACCACCATTAATATTAGAGTAGAATCACCATCAGTAATGTTAGAGCAGAGTCACCACCTGTAATGTTAGAGTAGTGTCACCACCAGTAATGTTAGAGTAGAGTCACCACCAGTAATGTTAGTTTAGAGTCACCATCAGTAATGTTAGAATTGAGACACCACCAGTAATGTTAGAGTAGAATCACCATCAGTAACGTTAGTGTAGAGTCACCACCTGTAATGCTAGAATTGAGACACCACCAGTAATGTTAGAGTAGGGTCACCACCATTAATGTTAGAGTCGGGTCACCACCAGTAATGTTAGAGTAGAGTCACCACCAGTAATGTTCGAGTAGAGTCACCACCAGTAATGTTAGAGTAGAGTCACCACCAGTAATGTTAGAGTCGTGTCACCACCAGTAATGTTAGAGTAAAGTCACCACCAGTAATGTTAGAGTAGGGTCACCACCAGTAATGTTAGAGTAGACTCACCACCAGTAATGATGGAGTTGAGGCACCACCATTATTGTTAGAGTAGTGTCACCACCAGTAATGTTAGAGTAGAGTCACCACCAGTAATGTTAGAGTTGGGTCATCACCGGTAATGTTAGAGTAGAATCACCACCAGTAATGTTGGAGTCGGGTCACCACCTGTAATGTTACAGTAGCATCGCCATCATTAATGTTAGAGTAGACTCACCACCAGTAATGTTGGAGTTGAGACACCACCAGTATTGTTAGAGTAGTGTCACCACCAGTAATGTTAGAGTAGACTCACCACCAGTATTGTTAGAGTAGTGTCACCACCAGTAATGTTAGAGTAGTGTCACCACCAGTAATGTTAGAGTAGAGTCAACACCAGTAATGTTAGAGTAGAGTCACCACCACTAATGTTAGAGTCGGGTCACCACCTGTAATGTTACAGTAGCATCGCCATCATTAATGTTAGAGTTGAAAAACCACCAGTAATGCTACAGTAGGATCACCATCAGTAATGCTAGACTAGGTTCACCACCAGTAATGTTCGACCAGGGTCACCATCAGTAATGTTAGAGTAGAGTCACCACCAGTAATGTTAGAGTAGAGTCACCACCAGTAATGTTAGAGCTGAGACACCACGAGTATTGTTCGAGTAGTGTCACCACCAGTAATGTTAGAGTAGAGTCACCACCAGTAATGTTAGAGTAGAGTCATCACCAGTAATGTTACAGTAGAATCACCATCAGTTATGTTAGAGTAGAGTAAACACCTGTAATGTTTGAATTGAGACACCACCATTAATATTAGAGTAGAATCACCATCAGTAATGTTAGAGTAGAGTCACCACCTGTAATGTTAGAATTGAGACACCACCATTAATGTTAGAGTAGAATCACCATCAGTAATGTTAGATTAGAGTCACTACCTGTAATGTTAGAATAGAGACACCACCGGTAATGTTAGAGTAGAGTCACCACCAGTAATGTTAGAGTAGTGTCACCACCAGTAATGTTAGAGTAGAGTCACCACCAGTAATGTTAGTTTAGAGTCACCATCAGTAATGTTAGAATTGAGACACCACCAGTAATGTTAGAGTAGAATCACCATCAGTAACGTTAGTGTAGAGTCACCACCTGTAATGCTAGAATTGAGACACCACCAGTAATGTTAGAGTAGGGTCACCACCAGTAATGTTAGAGTCGGGTCACCACCAGTAATGTTAGAGTAGAGTCACCACCAGTAATGTTAGAGTAGAGTCACCACCAGTAATGTTAGAGTAGAGTCACCACCAGTAATGTTAGAGTAGTGTCACCACCAGTAATGTTAGAGTACAGTCACCACCAGTAATGTTAGAGTAAAGTCACCACCAGTAATGTTAGAGTAGGGTCACCACCAGTAATGTTAGAGTAGACTCACCACCAGTAATGATGGAGTTGAGGCACCACCATTATTGTTAGAGTAGTGTCACCACCAGTAATGTTAGAGTAGAGTCACCACCAGTAATGTTAGAGTTGGGTCATCACCGGTAATGTTAGAGTAGAATCACCACCAGTAATGTTAGAGTCGGGTCACCACCTGTAATGTTACAGTAGCATCGCCATCATTAATGTTAGAGTAGACTCACCACCAGTAATGTTAGAGTTGAGACACCACCAGTATTGTTAGAGTAGTGTCACCACCAGTAATGTTAGAGTAGACTCACCACCAGTATTGTTAGAGTAGTGTCACCACCAGTAATGTTAGAGTAGTGTCACCACCAGTAATGTTAGAGTAGAGTCAACACCAGTAATGTTAGAGTAGAGTCACCACCACTAATGTTAGAGTCGGGTCACCACCTGTAATGTTACAGTAGCATCGCCATCATTAATGTTAGAGTTGAAAAACCACCAGTAATGCTACAGTAGGATCACCATCAGTAATGCTAGACTAGGTTCACCACCAGTAATGTTCGACCAGGGTCACCATCAGTAATGTTAGAGTAGAGTCACCACCAGTAATGTTAGAGTAGAGTCACCACCAGTAATGTTAGAGCTGAGACACCACGAGTATTGTTCGAGTAGTGTCACCACCAGTAATGTTAGAGTAGAGTCACCACCAGTAATGTTAGAGTAGGGTCATCACCAGTAATGTTACAGTAGAATCACCATCAGTAATGTTAGAGTTGAGACACCACCAGTAATGTCAGAGTAGAGTCACCATCAGTAATGTTAGAGTAGGGTCACCACCTGTAATGTTAGAGTAGAGTCACCACCAGTAATGTTAGAGTAGAATCACCACCAGTAATGCTGGAGAAGGGTCATCACCAGTAATGTTAGAGTAGATTCACCATCAGTTATGTTAGAGTCGAATCACCATCAGTAATGTTAGAGTAGAGTCACCACCTGTAATGTTAGAATTGAGACACCACCATTAATGTTAGAGTAGAATCAACATCAGTTATGTTAGAGTAGAGTCACCACCTCTAATGTTAGAATTGAGACACCACCATTAATGTTAGAGTAGAATCACCATCAGTAATGTTATATTAGAGTCACCACCTCTAATGTTAGATTTGAGACACCACCAGTAATGTTAGAGTAGAGTCACCACCAGTAATGTTACATTAGAGTCACCACCAGTAATGTTAGAATTGAGACACCACCAGTAATGTTAGAGTAGGGTCTCCACCAGTAATGTTAGAGTAGAGTCACCACCAGTAATGTTAGAGTAGAGTCACCACCAGTAATGTTAGAGTAGAGTCACCACCAGTAATGTTAGAGTAGAGTCACCACCAGTAATGTTAGAGTAGAGTCACCACCAGTAATGTTAGAGTCGGGTCACCACCAGTAATGTTAGAGTAGAGTCATCACCAGTAATGTCAGAGTCGGGTCACCACCAGTAATGTTGGAGTAGAGTCACCACCAGTAATGTTAGAGTCGGGTCACCACCAGTAATGTTAGAGTAGAGTCATCACCAGTAATGTTAGAGTAGAGTCACCACCAGTAATGTTCGAGTAGAGTCACTACCAGTAATGTTAGAGTAGGGTCACCACCAGTAATGTTGGAGTAGAATCACCACCAGTTATGTTAGAGTAGACTCACCACCAGTAATGTTAGAGTAGGGTCACCACCAGTAATGTTAAAGTAGACTCACCACCAGTAATGTTAGAGTTGATACATCACCAGTATTGTTAGAGTAGTGTCACAACCAGTAATGTTAGAGTAGAGTCACCACCAGTAATGTTAGTGTAGGGTCATCACCAGTAATGTTAGAGCAGATTCACCACCAGTAATGTTAGAGTCGGGTCACCACCTGTAATGTTACAGTCGCATCGCCATCATTAATTTTAGAGTAGACTCACCACCAGTAATGTTAGAGTAGAGTCAACACCAGTAATGTTAGAGTAGAGTCACCACCTGTAATGTTAGAATTAAGACACCACCAGTAATGTCAGTGTAGGGTCACCACCAGTAATGTTAGAGTAGAGTCATCACCAGTAATGTTAGAGTAGAGTCACCACCAGTAATGTTAGAGTTGAGACACCACCAGTAATGTTAGAGTAGAATCACCACCAGTAATGTTAGAGTAGAGTCACCATCAGTTATGTTAGAGTCGAATCACCATCAGTAATATTAGAGTAGAGTCACCACCTGTAATGTTAGAATTGAGTCACCACCAGTAATGTTAGAGTTGAGACACCACCAGTAATGTTAGAGTAGAGTCACCACCAGTAATGTTAGAGTAGAGTCATCACCAGTAATGTTACAGTAGAATCACCATCAGTTATGTTAGAGTAGAGTCACCACCTGTAATGTTAGAATTGAGACACCACCATTAATGTTAGAGTAGAATCACCATCAGTAATGTTATATTGGAGTCACCACCTCTAATGTTAGAATTGAGACACCACCATTAATATTAGCGTAGAATCACCATCAGTAATGTTAGAGTAGAGTCACCACCTGTAATGTTAGAATTGAGACACCACCATTAATGTTAGAGTAGAATCACCATCAGTAATGTTATATTGAGTCACCACCTCTAATGTTAGAATTGAGACACCACCATTAATGTTAGAGTAGAATCACCATCAGTAATGTTATATTAGAGTCACCACCAGTAATGTTAGATTTGAGACACCACCAGTAATGTTAGAGTAGAGTCACCACCAGTAACGTTAGTGTAGAGTCACCACCTGTAATGCTAAAATTGAGACACCACCAGTAATGTTAGAGTAGGGTCACCACCAGTAATGTTAGAGTCGGGTCACCACCATTAATGTTAGAGTAGAGTCACCACCAGTAATGTTAGAGTAGAGTCACCACCAGTAATGTTAGATTAGAGTCACCACCAGTAATGTTAGAGTAGGGTCACCACCAGTAATGTTAGAGTAGAGTCACCACCAGTAATGTTAGAGTAAAGTCACCCCCAGTAATGTTAGAGTCGGGTCACCACCAGTAATGTTAGAGTAGACTCACCACCAGTAATGATGGAGTTGAGACACCACCATTATTGTTAGAGTAGTGTCACCACCAGTAATGTTAGAGTAGAGTCACCACCAGTAATGTTAGAGTAGGTTCATCACCAGTAATGTTAGAGTAGAGTCACCACCAGTAATGTTAGAGTCGGGTCACCACCTGTAATGTTACAGTAGCATCGCCATCATTAATGTTAGAGTAGACTCACCACCAGTAATGTTAGAGTTGAGACACCACCAGTATTGTTAGAGTAGTGTCACCACCAGTAATGTTAGAGTAGAGTCAACACCAGTAATGTTAGAGTAGAGTCACCACCAGTAATGTTAGAGTCGGGTCACCACCTGTAATGTTACAGTAGCATCGCCATCATTAATGTTAGAGTTGAAAAACCACCAGTAATGCTACAGTAGGATCACCATCAGTAATGCTAGACTAGGTTCACCACCAGTAATGTTCGACCAGGGTCACCATCAGTAATGTTAGAGTAGAGTCACCACCAGTAATGTTAGAGTAGAGTCACCGCCAGTAATGTTAGAGGTGAGACACCACGAGTATTGTTCGAGTAGTGTCACCACCAGTAATGTTAGAGTAGAGTCACCACCAGTAATGTTAGAGTAGGGTCATCACCAGTAATGCTAGAGTAGAGTCACCACCAGTAATGCTAGAGTAGAGTCACCACCAGTAATGTTAGAGTAGGGTCACCACCAGTAATGTTAGAGTAGAATCACCATCAGTTATGTTAGAGTAGAGTCACTACCTGTAATGTTAGAATTGAGACACCACCAGTAATGTTAGTGTAGGGTCACCACCAGTAATGTTAGAATTGAGACGCCAGCAGTAATGTTAGAGTAGTGTCACCACCAGTAATGTTAGAGTAGTGTCACCACCAGTAATGTTAGAATTGAGACACCACCAGTAATGTTAGAGTAGAGTCACCACCATTAATGTTAGTGTTGAGACACCATCAGTAATGTTAGAGTCGGGTCACCACCAGAAATGTTAAGTTGAGACACCACCAGTAATGTTAGAGTTGAGACACCACCAGAAATGTTAGAGTAGGGTCACCACCTTTAATGTTAGGGTTGAGACGCCACCAGAAATGTTAGAGTAGGGTCACCACCTTTAATGTTAGAGTTGAGACACCACCAGTAACGTTAGAGTTGAGACACCACCAGTATTGTTCGAGTAGGGTCACCATCAGTAATGTTAGAGTAGAGTCACCACCAGTAATGTTAGAGTTGAGACACCACCAGTATTGTTCGAGTAGGGTCATCACCAGTAATGCTAGAGTAGAGTCACCACCAGTAATGTTAGAGTAGGGTCACCACCAGTAATGTTAGAGTAGAATCACCATCAGTAATGCTAGAGTAGAGTCACCACCAGTAATGTTGGAGTAGAGTCACCACCAGTAATGTTAGAGTAGGGTCACCACCAGTAATGCTAGAGTAGAGTCACCACCAGTAATGTTGGAGTAGGGTCACCACCAGTAATGTTAGAGTAGAGTCACCACCAGTAATGTTAGAGTAGGGTCACCACCAGTAATGCTAGAGTAGAGTCACCACCAGTCATGTTAGAGTAGGGTCACCAGCAGTAATGTTAGAGTAGGGTCACCACCAGTAATGTTAGAGTAGGATCATCACCAGTAATGCTAGAGTAGAGTCACCACCAGTAATGTTAGAGTAGGGTCACCACCAGTAATGTTAGAGTAGGGTCATCACCAGTAATGCTAGAGTAGGGTCACCACCAGTAATGCTAGAGTAGAGTCACCACCAGTAATGTTAGAGTCGGGTCACCACCAGTAATGTTAGAGTAGAATCACCATCAGTTATGTTCGAGTAGAGTCACTACGTGTAATGTTAGAGTAGAGTCACCACCAGTAATGTTCGAGTAGGGTCACCACCAGTAATGTTAGAGTAGGGTCACCATCAGTAATGTTAGAATTGAGACGCCACCAGTAATGTTCGAGTAGGGTCATCACCAGTAATGCTAGAGTAGGGTCACCACCAGTAATGCTAGAGTAGAGTCACCACCAGTAATGTTAGAGTAGGGTCACCACCAGTAATGTTAGAGTAGAATCACCAACATTTATGTTAGAGTAGAGTCACTACGTGTAATGTTAGAATTGAGACACCACCAGTAATGTTAGTGTAGGGTCACCACCAGTAATGTTAGAATTGAGACGCCACCAGTAATGTTAGAGTAGTGTCACCACCAGTAATGTTATAGTAGAGTCACCACCAGTAATGTTAGAGTTGAGACACCACCAGTAAGGTTAGAGTAGATTCAACACCAGTAATGTTAGAGTTGAGACACCACCAGTAATGTTAGAGATGAGACACCACCAGAAATGATAGAGTAGGGTCACCACCTTTAATGTTAGGGTTGAGACATCACCAGTAATGTTAGAGTAGGGTCACCACCTGTAATGTTAAAGTTGAGACACCACCAGTAATGTTAGAGTCGGGTCACCACCTGTAATGTTAGAGTTGAGACACTACCAGGAATGTTATAGTAGGTTCACCACCAGTAATGTTAGAGTAGTGTCTCCACCAGTAATGATAGAGTGGGGTCACCACGAGTAATGATAGACTAGAATCAGCACCAGTAATGTTACAGTCGGATCACCACTAATAATGTAGGAGTTCGATCACTACCAGCAATGGTAGCCTAGATTCATGACATATACAGTGAGTGTCGGATCAAATTCAGTAGTGTTAGCGTAGGGTCATCACCTGTAATGCTACAGTAGTATCAACACCATTAATGTCATCCTTCTGTCAACACCAGTAATGTAAGATTAGAATTATCGTCAGTCATGGAGCCGATTCATCATCATTCATCATCACAGTACAAAACAAATCTTTATACAATGGATGAGTGACGTGTTCACCAAATTAACATGTGACTTCAAGAACCTAATGCAGAGTCCGGGAGGGATGTTGTCTTTAGTTTTCACCAGAGATTCGCAGAGCACATTCCCTCTGGGATTACTTTCCGTTCATTGATTTTAATGAACGGAGTTTCATGGACTAAGTTGTACAATTTCCCCAGCGGCGGCCGGTGCGCACTGAAGGTGAAAATCGCCCCTTGTTTGTTAAGTGGCTGTAACTAACGCCAATTATTGTGTAACATGATTTTCTCACAGGGGCAGCGGCGGTCCTATAAAGGGGGAGCATTTACGTATCGCCGATTGACTGTAGTCGGAACCGTAAAGCCGCTCAATCTTCACACATATCTGCAAAACAATGGCACGGCCAGCAATTCTACAGATAAGGGACATTTACTATCATGTTCTCGCAGCCTTTGGCGTTCCCGGTAAGTCAATGTATCCTGTTGCCTAATAGCTGTTGTCTATCTCAATGTTAATGCAACATATTCCGAGAATGTCCTCATTGCAGATTCATTCATCCACCGGGATCAGTCGCTGAATATCAGCGGGAATCCTACCAGACCGCGCGGCCGCTGTTCCGATGGGCAGATCCTTTGTACCGGGCGCTCAACCTTCCTCCCTATACTGTGTGAGGGCGAGGCTAATTCACCGGGCTCTCCAACCGTGCATAGATCACTAAAGAACGTGTTGCTCAGTGTCTATAATATTCACCTCATTTGTGCCGTTGTTCCCTGTCTATATTAATTTGATAATTCCTAGGACTGTAGCCACCTCCACCCAACAGAGGACTTCGAAAGATATTTTGAGAAATAATTTCCACTCAGGAAGATGCTCCCCTCCCCTCGGCAGCATTTGGACATAGATTGAACGTTTTTGTCTCAGCTGAATGTTTCATTTGAATTATATCTTTTCATTAATTGCCGTGAAATTATTTTTAATATTTGACAAAGCCTGAGTGAAGTATGCTGGAAGGATGATGGAATTTCAGTCCCTCTATATTGAATGTCCAATGAATAATTTATGTTAAACAAAATACGTTAACACTCGCCTATATTCATGATAACAATCCGTGTGCATAACCCTAAGTAGGGACACATCTGAACATTTCCCCACAATATGCTGTGAGATTTATCTGAGTGACCCCGTTACTGAACTCTTGTCCCTCTTTCTCACAGCGAACCTACTGACAATCGTGATTCTCTCCAGAGGAAACTGCGGCCTTTCCAGATGTATCTCAGTCTACATGGTGGCCATGGCAACAGCAGATCTACTGGTCATGATCATCAATATATTAGTGAATCGCATTTTACGTTATCACTTTCCACATTCATTCCTGACGTTAACTGCCGTTTGTAAGTTAATTATATGTGTGCAATGTGTCGCCCTGTATTTGTCGGTGTGGTTTACAGTCTCGTTCACATTTGACCGATTTGTAGCTATATGTTGTGAGAAGTTTAAAACCAAGTATTGCACAGTGAGAACTGCGGCCGCGGTTATAACAACGGTCTCTGTCCTGAACTTTTTACAGAGCCTCTTCTTTTGGTTTGCATATGAACCTGAGCGAATAGTGAAAAATGTTCACTGGGGTTGCCGCGTTCGAGTGGACTTTTTTTCATCGCCTACAGGTGTGGCGTTCTCTTGGTTTCAAAGCATTTGTTTTTCTTGGCTTGCTTTTGTTTTGATATTACTGTTTAATTGTTTGACAGTCAGACGTATTTTAGTGGCCAGTAGAGCCCGCAGAGGACTCCGGGGTCACAGCAGTGAGAATCAGAGCGATCCAGAGATGGAGAACCGAAAGAAATCCATTATTTTACTGTTCACTGTATCGAGCAGTTTTATAATGTTGTGGCTGACAACTACCGTTAATTTTGTAACTACCAGAGTGACAAGCACCGTGCATTACAGAGGCGATTATGCAGCCCCTGCCTATATTGCCACTGAAACCGGATATATGCTCATGTATTTGAGCTCCTGCACAAACACGTGTATTTATGCAGCTACCCAAACTAAATTCAGGGAAGAGCTGAAGAATGTGGTGAAATCTCCTTGCACATTTATTGTCAAAACAATGAAAAAGTTAAACAAATATCCCGGTCCAATCTGGAGATAAATTAAAGCCCGTGTTCCATTTTGGAATAGCCAGCTTTCTGTTAGGGGGAAAGCGGTTTGTCATTGTGAAAATAAACAGGAATCAGAAAACATTTCGCCCACTTTGTGCCGTGTGTTTGATGTCTGCTGCTTTCCCCGGGTGAACATAATCGATTCCCGTAAAACAGCGCACTTCCCGCTCAAGATTCAAAGAGAACAGTCATGACTGAGCTTCAGCAGTGGAGTAGAACATGTGGCGTCAGCGTTAACTGTTTCACAACGCAGGTACTGGAATGAGACGCCGCAGTTTAATTAACAGTTAAAGTTTTCTTTAGTGTATAAACAATGTGTTACAATGGTGGTTATCTGTAATTCTGTTATCTTGGTGTGAATGTTGCAGGCGCTGGTCTCCCCATCAGACTCCGCCGCCCATTGTCTCCTGGACCAATAGAACAGGGGCCTGTCTCCTGATCAGTGTCTGATGATGGAGACAGTAGGAACTTGACGCGTCAATGTGACATTAGACATCTTTGTTCACAAATATTTACTGAAAATCTCAACTGGTCATCACAATGTTGGAATGTTATAAGAGGGGCACAATCCATTCGATCCAAACAGGCCTTGTCGGCGTCTTCACTCCATCCCCGTAATTAATTCGATTCACTTTACCCGCCCGGTTTCAACATCACTTCAACCTATTTTTATTCATCCATCTAGATAATTTAATCTTCAATACTGACATATTTCTGCCTCTGTTATTTCCAGTCTCACAACTCTCCGTGTAAAGTGGTTCCTACTACCTTTAGATCTAAATCTCTAACATATATTACATTATATTTGGCCGTTAGCTCTTGATCCCTCAACTAATGGAAGCAGTCTGCTTCTATCTATACTGTCAAGTCCCTTCTTAACTTAAATCACCTGGGTACACTAGCCAAAATATAGCAATCTGCTATCAAATCACAATCTAGTGAAAGGTGTAGTTAAGATGGATAATTGATAACTTTTTCTTGGAAATGGCTGTGTCCTTGTTTATACTGAACAATGAGAAGAATGTATTTTATAGCCTGGTCACTATCCGAAACATCAGGTCCATGCAGGGGGAGATTCTATTCAAACACCTCCACACTCCTGATCGTTCCATATGATAGCCAGAAAGGAAAGGGATGGCTTGTATTAGATGTCTCTCGCGGCATAATCGTTGGAATCGCTGTGTGTGCAGAAGTGACATGTCGAGCATAAAGCAGCCAGCATGTGATATGCTTGATGAAGAATGGATCCCAAGACATGGTCAGTCACATTGATAACACCACTACATGAAATGTTTAATCTGGCCATGGAGAGTGAGAACATATGCAAAAAATAAGGTGCAGAGACCTGTGCCATAGAATAGGTCGAGATAGATGTATGATGCTGATGAAAATTGTTTCGTGTTGACCTTAAATACTCTCACGCCAACAAAGGGGGAATTGTAAGGAAATGGTCAATCAGATCATCCGAAATTCTTCTCATGCTATACTGTTTTGGGTTGTTTTTCTATTGTAGCAATGTTAACATTTGGCCTTTTCCTGTTATGCAGGGAAGTATAAATCTACTTAAAGTACCACTGGGTTGTTTTGCCAGCGCTGACGCTGCAGCAATGGCCAGTTTCAGGATGAAGTCATATGCGATTTAATTAAACTCATGACATTGAAAAAAGATTCTTCAATTTCAGGGAACTTGAATCATTTGGTAACAGTGTGGGAAGACAGCTCGGCAACGAAAAACATCCGGGCATCCATCATCATTTTCAATTAGTACAATAGATACAGAAACAAAATTAGACTTACTACTAAATGTTTCAATTGGTACTATTGCATGCATTATCTGCTTAATAAATCTATGGCACCTCACTCCAATGATCAAAAGCCTTGTTGAAAACCTTACGCTAACCCCTTTGTACTTTAATTGTGATTGGGTTCCATTTACTAACTGTGATTAAGACTCCGCTTTACCCGTCACTCTTTAACATTCCATTTGACCCAGACGTTCTCCAAAAGCCAAAGTACATTTGGTTGCAGGTCCCCGTGGAGCCCGGGCTCTGCCAATCCGGATGGCATCCAACTTCTGGGGAAATTGCTCATTAGGTGCGGACAGTTCTGTGCAAGAGGCACATTCTCATTTATCTCGATTCAGACGACCCACAATATTTAAGGCAGGAGTCAGGCAGCAGGCAGAAGTTTTAATTCCATCATTCAGCGATGTTCTGCACCCAACTACAATCGTGAGAAGGCGACCTGCAATCAACCACATCATCCAAACTCGACAAGTAAATTAGAAAGCAAAGGCATGAATAATTAACCATTACATAACCGTGTCACATTCAATTTGATGTGGTTGTGATTCCCCGTCCCCTGTTTCTAATTAAAAAGTTGTTATACTCCCTTTGAGTTTCTCTATTCTAATAAAACAGTTATTGTTTTTCCCTGACATTCCTTGCCCTCTATTTGTTATTAAACAGTAACTCTGTACCCCTGTCAAGTAACTCTCTATATATGGGTACTATGTTCTTGCGCCCCAATTTCTGATTAAACAGTTACTGTGTTTCCCTGACATTCCCATCTCCGCTATTTCTAAACAATCAGTTACTGTCTCCCCAGTCCCCCACTTTAAAGTCAACAATTACTGTTTACCCCTATGTCGCCTTTTCTTCTATTTCTAAAGTGAGAAGTCGCACAACACCAGGTTATAGTCCAACAGGTTTATTTGAAATCACAAGCTTTCGGAGCGGCTGCTCCTTGGTCAGGTGAAGTGAAGAAATACAAATGGGCACAGCATATATAGACAGAGAACAATGCCTGTGCAGAGAACAATTCCAGACGACTGCAGTTAATCTATCTAACTGCCTTTTCTCACACCTCGTCAGAGAGACAATCACGGCAATCAAATGATCCAAAGACATTACATCAAAGACGATAGCAAAATACAACAAAGACGATGAGGTGGGGTCACAGGGGGTCTAATGTGTCAGATGCTGCAGTCTGTATGGAAAACCAAAAACTTTAAATTTTTTACTTTTTTTACTGGAAATCACATCTGTGAACAAGCCAACGACGGCTCGAGTTTGGATGACTATACGTCAGGTGGGGTTTCATGTAGCGTGACATGAACCCAAGATCCCGGTTGAGGCCGTCCTCATGGGTGCGGTACAGGGCTATCAGTTTCTGCTCGATGATTTTGCGTTGTCGTCTGTCTCGAAGGCCGCCTTGGAGAACGCTTACCCGAAGATCCATGGCTGAATGACCTTGAGTGTTGAAGTGTTCCCCGACTGGGAGGTAACACTCCTGCCTGGCGATTGTTGCGCGGTGTCCGTTCATATGTTATCGCAGTGTCTGCATGGTCTCGCCGATGTACCATGCTCCAGGGTATCCTTTCCTCCAACGTATGAGGTAGACAACGTTGGCCGAGTCACATGAGTATGCACCATGTACCTGGTGGGTAGTGTCCTCACGTGTGATGATGGTATCTGTTTAGATGATCTGGCATGTCTTGCAGAGGTTGCCGTGGCAGGGTTGTGTGGCGTCGTGTTCGCTATACTCCTGAAAGCTGGGTAATTTGCTGCGAACGATGGTACTTTTGAGGTTAGGTGGCTGTCTGAAGGCGAGTAGTGGAGGCGTGGGGATGGCCTTAGCGAGGTGTTCGTCGTCATCGATGACATGTTGAAGGCTGCGAAGAACATGGCGTAGTTTCTCCGCTCCGGGGAAGTGCTGGACGAAGTAGGGTACTCTTTTGGTTGTGCCCCGTGTTTGGCTTCTGAGGAGGTCTATGCGATTTTTCTCTGTGGCCCATCCGAACTGTCGATCGACGAGTCGAGCGTCATATCCCGTTCTTACTAGGGCGTCTTTCAGCATCTGTAGGTGTCCATCGTGTTCCTCCTCGTCTAAGCAGATCCTATGTATTCGCAGGGCTTGTCCATAGGGGATGGTTATTTAACGTGGTTAGGGTGGAAGCTGGAGATGTGGAGCATCGTGAGGTTGTCCGTCGGCTTGCGGTAGAGTGATGTGCTGAGATGTCCGTCTTTGATGGAGATTCGTGTGTCCATGAATGAAACCGATTCTGAGGAGTAGTCCATGGTGAGTTTGATGGTGGGATGGAACTTGCTGATGTTATCGTGTAATCTTTTCAGTGATCCTTTGCCGTGGGTCCAAAGGAAGAAAATGTCGTCGATGTATCTGGTGTACAGCCTTGGTTGGAGGTCCTGTGCAGCGAATAAGTCTTGCTCGAACTTGTGCATGAAGATTTTGGCGTATTGGGGTGCGAATTTGGTCCCCATGGCTGATCCGTGCGTTTGGGTAAAAAACTGGTTGTCGAAGGTGAAGACATTGTGGTCAAGGATGAAGCAGATGAGTTGTAGGATGGCGTCTGGAGATTGGCTGTTGTTGGTGTTGAGTACTGAGGATGTCGCAGTGATGCTGTCATCGTGGGCAGACTGCAGCATCTGACACATTTGACCCCTTGTGACCCCACCTCATTGTCTTTGTTGTAGTTTGCTATCGTCTTTGATTTAATGTCTTTGGATCATTTGATTGCCGTGATTGTCTCTCTTCCGAGGTGTGATAAATGGCAGTTAGAAAGATTAACTGTAGTCTTCTGGAATTGTTCTCTGCACAGGCATTGTTCTCTGTCTATATATGCTGTGCCCATTTTTATTTCTTCACTTCACCTGACGAAGGAGCAGCCGCTCCGAAAGCTTGTGTTTTCAAATAACCCTGTTGGACTATAACCTGGTGTTGTGCGACTTCTCACTTTTGTCCACCCCAGTCCAACACCGGCATCTCCGCATCATGACTTCTATTGCTAGTTAGACAGTGTGTTGATTTCCCTGAATCTCCTTGTCCTCTATTTCTAATTGAATAGTCGCTTTTCCCAATGTCCTCTACTTCTAAATGCTGGTCCCTATTTCTAATATCAGTTGCCATATTCCACTGTCATCTATTTATAATTAATCGATCACTGTGTTCCCCTATATTACCTTTATTCTATTTCTAATTAAATGTTAATTTATGGACTTAATTTTCCTGTTCTCCATTTCTAATTAAACATTTACAGTGTTCCCCTAAATTCCCCTTTATTCAAATTCTAATGTTGCTGCCCGTATTCCATGATGTGCACTGTCCTCTAGTCTTGATTTTAAAGATTAGGAAGGAAGATTGTTCCACAGATAGACAGTCGCTCACTGAAATAATCCAGAGATTAGTTTTGAATTTACCCCCTTCAATCTCAGGCCGTGTCCTCTGGTTCTACTGTTCTGGACAAGCTGAAACAGCTCGTCATGGTCCACCTTATCGAGTGAATTAAGAGCAGGGTCTCGCACACATTCAGGTCCCGGATATTCCTGTAACCTTTGTATGTTTGTCACTGCATTGGTAATACGAAAATAATAATTAAACAGCTGGTGCTGGGGTCAACTACAATTCAACAGTTTCAGTGGTTTACATTATATTTTAATTCAGAATCTAACAGCCGATATCGTCGGCCTGTATATCATCCAAAGCAGATTTGTCCTGCTATTACAATGTCAATAGGAAGTCTCACTTACAAACATTCTACTTCACTGCAAAGTCGCTAAAAAATAAACGCTGTGAGTGGCCCGCAGGGTCCCATTGGATTTAATGAGGTCCGAACCGCAAGTAAAGTCCGCATCTACCTAGTGCCTCCGTACCTTTGAAGACTCGCGCTCCTGGTCCTGCAGGCTGATGCCTGCCTAAAGGCCCACATATTCCAAGGGCGCATGCGGTACGTAACCGTCCCTGCGATCATGTGGGACGGTCCAACCAATTAAAAAGGGTGATTTCCATTATGCTTATTAGGATTCCTTTTACGTACGGAATCCCCATAAGTATGATAGGAATCCCAGCACGTTCACAACCCTCAAATATATGAATAAATGATCTCATGACCAGAATAAATTAATATACAATATAATTAAACATTTAAAAGAAATATTAATTGCATTGAAAAATAAATGTAAACATTTTTCAAGGGGCCAAAATAACATAAGGTTAAATGATTTAAAAAATATTTTAATATGTATTTAAACACTTATCCTGGTAAAAGAAGGCATTACACGTGCTTTTTCCTGTTTCTGCTTCATGGGTATTCATTATGCAGTAGTTGCGCAAAGAGCCCAATTTTGCGCCAGCGAATTTGCATTTCCTGCAGATGCGTATGTTCTGTGAAGCAAAACCTTGACAGATCGCGAGTTTCGGGTTTTCGCGCATGCGCATCACATGCGGAAACCAGGAACTTTTTGGGCACTGACAACCACGTCCGTGGTCAAAAGCCCCGGAAAATCCGCGCCAATGTTTGTTGAGTAACGTGCTCGTGGCCCAGTCAAAAGGCTAAAGGAATGAGGGCATTTATCTCAAGCGGGCTGGAATACAAAGTGCAGCTAGTTATGCTTGAGTTGTTTCATGCTTTTGTTAGACCCCAGCTGGTGTGCTTCATTCGGTGTATTGCACTTCACCCCAGGAAGGATATGTTGGGCTTGCAGTGGGTGCAGCGAAAAGATCACCTTAAATATTCAAAACCAACAGAAGCAAGAACGGGGGATGAACCCGAACTCTGCGGTTTACAAGAACGACGGCTTATCATTTGATCACTGCAACGCCTCAACGCTTTATCAATGACTTCGGACACCGCACTCCGGAAACCACACTCCAGATATCACACTCCAGATGCCACACTCCAGATTTTCAACATTGTTCAATGTTATTATATGAATTGACCTCCCCCCCACACGGAGCTGGGGTTCTGACTTCTTGTCGGAACTTTACTACCTTCCTTTGTGATGTTATTCGCCTCAACATACTCCGTGTGGTTGCGAGTTCCACATTCTAAACACTATCTGGGTAAAGAAGTGAATCCTGAATACCTTTTCGATTTATTAGTGACTATCGATATTTATCACCCCTAGTTTCGGATAACCCCACAGTCAGAAGCATGTTCTCTACGTCTACAATTCATAATTTTAGAACCTCTATTAGGTCCCACCTCAGCCTTCTCTTTTCAAATGAAAAGAGTCCCTGCCTGGTCAGTCCTTCCAGAAAGTTGTAACCTCTCAGTCAAATAGGTTTTCCCTGGTGTTGGTTCTCTCACCACCTGCTGCAAGCCCAGTCTGTTTGCACCTTCTCCAATGCCTCAATATCCATTTTTGTAAGATGGAGACCAACCTGTGTACAGTACGCCAAGTGTGTCCTAACCAAGTTTCTATACAAGTTAAATGAAAATATTCTTTCGGAGTATGTGACCACCTTATTCCTCCTACCAAAATACAGCACTTCACATTCTTGGGATCACCACCAGCAATGTTAGTATTGAGATCATCACCAGCAATGTTAGTATTGAGTTCATCACCAGCTGTCATCATAGGTGACTTTAACTTACATATAGATTGGAATAGCCTAATCAGTAAAAATAATGAGGAGGAGGAATTCCTTGAGTGTTTAAGGGATGGTTATCTGGATCAATATGTCGAGGAACCAACTCGGGAACAGGCTATATTGGACTGGGTACTGTGCAATGAGAAGGGACTAATTAGTAATCTTGTTGTACGGGGACCCTTGGGTCAGAGCGATCATAACATGATCGATTTCTCACTCGAAATGGAGAGCGAAGAAATTGACTCAGATACTAAGGTCCTGAATTTAAACAAGGGGAATTATGATGCCATTAGACGGGAACTGAGTAGGTCTGATTGGACAACGTTCCTGGGAGGACTGGAGGTAGATAAACAATGGCAAGCATTTAAAGATAGAATGACAAAATTGCAAAAATTGTTTATACCAATCTGGCATAAAAGGAAATCTAAAAAGGTGACTCAACCGTGGATAACAGGGGAAATTAGAGACAGCATAAAATCCAAAGATAGGGCGTATAAAATAGCCAAAATAAGCGCCAGTGCGGAAGATTGGGAACAGTTTAAGATAGAGCAAAGGAGGACAAAGGGCTTAATCAAGAGGGGCAAAATAGCTTACGAAAGCAAGCTGGCGGAAAATATAAAAACTAAATCCAAAAGCTTTTATAAGTATATCAAGAGGAAAAGACTGGTGAAAACCAAAGTTGGCCCATTGCAGTCAGATACGGGGGAATATATAACGGGAAATAAAGAAATGGCAGACCAACTAAATGCATACTTTGGGTCAGTCTTTACGAAGGAAGACACAAAAAACCTCCCTGGGATATCGGGAAAAATAGGGACATTTGCAAAGGAGGAACTGACGCAAGTCAATATCTCTAAGGATATGGTGTTAAGGAAGCTAAAGGGATTGAAGGCGGACAAATCCCCAGGGCCTGATAACATGCATCCTAGGGTGCTGAAGGAGGTGGCCCTAGAGATAGCGGATGCACTAAGTATGATTTTTCAGAATTCATTAGACTCGGGAACAGTGCCCATGGATTGGAGGGTAGCTAACGTTACCCCACTATTCAAAAAGGGGAGTAGGGAAAAAGCAGGTAATTACAGACCTGTAAGCCTTACATCAGTTGTGGGCAAAATGCTGGAGTCCATCATTAAGGATGAAATAGCGGAGCACTTAGCAAATGGGGACAGGATAGGACAGAGTCAACATGGATTTACAAAGGGTAAATCGTGCTTGACTAATCTATTGGAATTTTTTGAGGGAGTAACTGGTAAAATAGATGGGGGAGAGCCAGTAGATGTGGTGTACCTGGACTTCCAAAAGGCCTTCGATAAGGTCCCACATAAAAGATTAGCAGGGAAAATTGAAGCTCATGGGATAAAGGGGAAAGTATTGACGTGGATAGAGAACTGGCTGTCAGATAGAAAACAGAGAGTTGGAATAAACGGCTCATTTTCTGAATGGCAGGCAGTAACAAGTGGGGTACCACAGGGATCTGTCCTGGGTCCCCAGCTGTTCACAATTTACATTAATGACCTGGATCAGGGAGTCGGATGCAGCATTTCCAAATTTGCAGACGACACTAAACTAGGAGGGGGGGTGGGCTCAGAGGAGGAGACCAGGAAGCTCCAGAGCGATTTGGACAGACTGGGTGATTGGGCGGATAAATGGCAGATGCACTATAATGTGGACAAGTGCGAAGTTATCCACCTTGGGTGCAGGAACGGGAGGGCAAATTATTATTTAAATGGCAATAAATTGGGAGAGGGGGAAGTACAGAGAGACCTGGGTGTTCTTGTACACCAGTCACTGAAGGCGAGCATGCAGGTGCAACAGGCGATCAAGAAGGCAAACGGTATGCTGGCCTTCATAGCAAAAGGGTTGGAATACAGGAACAGGGATACCTTGCTGCAGCTGTACAGGGCACTGGTGAGACCACACCTCGAGTACTGTGTACAGTTTTGGTCGCCTCATCTGAGGAAAGATGTTCTTGCCATGGAGGGGGTGCAGCGGCGATTCACCAGGCTGATACCAGGAATGGCGGGATTGACCTATGAGGAGAGACTATGTAGTTTAGGGATGTACACACTGGAGTTTAGAAGATTGAGAGGGGACCTCATAGAAGTGTATAAAATTCTGACAGGTCTAGACAGACTAGATGCAGAAGGGATGTTTCCCTTGGCGGGTGAGAACAGAACTAGAGGACATAATTTAAGGATAAGGGCTAAACCATTTAGGACAGAAATGAGGGGGAATTTCTTCACTCAGAGGGTGGTGAACCTGTGGAACTCATTGCCACAGAGGGCAGTGTACGCCAGCTCATTAAATATATTTAAGAGGGAATTAGATATATTTCTACAGGCAAAAGGGGTTAAGGGTTACGGAGAGAAGGCGGGGACGGGATACTGAATTGGAGGATCAGCCATGATCTCATTAAATGGCGGAGCAGGCTCGAAGGGCCGGATGGCCTACTCCTGCTCCTATCTTCTATGTATCTATGTATCTATGTATTGGGATCACCACCAGCAATGTTAGTATTGCGATCATCACCAGCAATGTTAGTATTGAGATCATCACCAGCAATGTTAGTATTGAGATCAACACCAGCAATGTTAGTAATGGGATCATCACCAGCATTGTTAGTATTGAGATCACCACCAGCAATGTCAGTATTGGGATCACCACCAGCATTGTTAGTATTGAGATCACCATCAGCATTGTTAGTATTGAGATCACCACCAGCAATGTTAGTATTGGGATCATCACCAGCAATGTTAGTATTGGGATCATCACCAGCAATGTTAGTATTGAGATCATCACCAGCAATGTTAGTATTGGGATCACCACCAGCAATGTTAGTATTGAGATCATCACCAGCAATGTTAGTATTGGGATCACCACCAGCAATGTTAGTATTGAGATCATCACCAGCAATGTTAGTACTGGGATCAACACCAGCAATGTTAGTATTCGGATCACCACCAGCAATCTCAGTAGTGGGAGCTCCACCGGCAATCTGACCTTACGGTTACGGGTGCGGTTGCATATTGATTCTGTTACTGGAGTAATATTCCCGAGGACTCGACTGATGCTCTTGCTAGATTTGATTTCAAATCCTCCCAAATAATCGAAAGTAAAAAGCTACTTTCCGTAATGGTGACCATGAAAGCTACCAGATTGTTGTAAAATCCCAACTGGATCGCTGATGCCCTTAAGGTTAGGACATCTGCCGTTTTTTCCTGGTCTGGCTGATATATTTCTCTCCAGACCCACAGCAACGTGGTTGATTCATTCAGACATGGTTTAGCGAACCTTTCGGTTGCATCAAACTGCTACATTTGAATGGCTGAGCAGCCTCGAACGGCCTACTCCTGCTTCTATTTCTCATGTTTTTTAAATCCAATCCGGCCAATTATCGCCATATCAGCCTACTCTCAATCATCATCAGAGTGATGGAATATGTCGATAGTGCCATCAAGCTGCACTTAGTCACCAATAACCGGCTCACCGATGCTCAGTTTGTGTTCCACCAGGACCACTCGGCTCCAGACCTCATTACATCCTTTGTCCAAACATGGATAAAATATATAAATTCCAGAGGTGAGGTGAGAATGACTGCTCTTGACATCGAGGAAGCATTAGACCGAGTGTGGCAGTAAGACATCCAAACAAATTTGAATTCCATGGGGATCATTGTGACAACTCTCCACTGGCTATATTCATGCCTTCAGAGAGTGGTTGTTGGAGACCAATAATCTCAGCCCCATGACAAAGCTGCATAAATTCCTCATGTCAGTGTCCTCGGGCCCAAGCATCTTCAGATGCTTCTTCAATGACCTTCCCTCTGGTATAATGTCAGACTGAGCATATTTTTGGAGAAGATTTCACAGTGTTGTAATCGCTATTCCGCAGGTAAAGAAGCAGTCCGTGCCCACATACAGCATGCCCAGGACAACATCCAAGCTTGGGCTGATAATTGGCAAGTGTCATTCACGCCAAATAAGTGCCAGGCAATGACTACCTCCAAAAGAGAAAAACAGTTCATTTTGACATTCAATGGCATTACCATCGTTGAATCCCCCATAATCAACATTCCAGGGGTCACAAGTGATCAGAAATTGAACTGGACCAGCTAGATAAAAACTCTGTTTACAAGAGCAGGTCAGAGGCTGGGTATACTGCGGCGAATAGCTCACCGCCTGACTCCCCAATATCTATCCAACAACCACAAGAGAGAAACAGGAGTGTGATGAAATACTCTGCACTTGCCTGCATGGATGCAGCTCCAACAATACTGAAGAAACTCGACACAATCCAGGAAAACAGTCCGCTTAATCAGCACTCCATCCACAACCTCAACCAGTCACTCTCTCCACCACCGGCGCACCGAGGCTGCAGTATGTACCATCTGCAAGATGCACTACAGCAACTCGCCAAGGCTTATTCGACAGCACCTCCCCAACTCGCGACATCTTGCATTTAGGAACAGGGCAGCAGGCGCATTGGAACACCATCATCTCCAATTTTCACTGCAATTAACACACCATCCTGACGTGGAAATATATAGTCGTTTCGACATCGTCGCTGGTTCAAAATCCTGGAACTCCCTATCAAACAGCACTGTGGAGTACCTGCACCTAACGGACTACAGAGCTTCAAGAAGACGAGTCACCACCACATTCTCAAGGAAACCTAGTGATGGGCAATAAAGGCTGGCCTTGCCAGTGGTGGCCACATCCGAAGTGAAAAAATAAAATGAAAAATAACTATTTAATTTTCCCTGGGTGTTGCTGCTGATCTCTAGTTAATGAACATGTTGTTTCCTTGAATACCAGGTGACAACTGAGCTGGGAGACATCAGCAAATTCATTCCCAGAGCCGCCTCGTAGCCAGAACCTGTCACTACATCGTCGCTTTGGATACAGTAAAATTTAATGCGAAAGCATAACATTTTAACCCCCTAGATTAGATCAAAATATAAATGTTACTATATTGTTTTCCCTTTTAAAACCTTCCCCATTGTTGTAATTTTCAGAGACTGTGGTAATACCGTGCAGAGAACTCCGGAGCTGAAAATGAAACCAGCAAATCACACAATTTTTGCACGAAACACATATTTTGTGGTTACTAGGAAATTGGAAAACTCCGCATTGTGGAGCCCCCAAATCCAACTGTTTTTCAAGTGGTGATAAGACACCTATAGACCCGATGCACACTTCTGGGCCACGAGCCACACAATATTCCAGGCAGCATCTGCATCACCTGTTTGACAATAAGTTCTACTCTGAGATGGACAACGCAGTTGTGTCTCTAGCCTGTGTCTCTCTGACTCTCTCTCTCAGTCCCTCTCTCCTTCTGTCGGTCTCTCGCCCTTTCTGTTTGTCTGTCTCACTCCTGTCGACCTTTAAATTTCACCCCTCTCTATGACTAACTCTCTGTCGCTCTGTCTCTCTCTCTAACTCTCTCTGTCTGTCTCACTCTGCCCCTCCCTCCTTCTGTCTGTCTCTCCTCATCTCTGTCTGTTTCTCTCTCCTGTCACTCTCTGACTCTCTGTTTCTCTCTCTCTCTATCGATGACTCTCTTTCTCTGTTTACCTTTCCCTCAATCAGCTCTTTCCAATTAGCTTTACATTGTTGTATATTCTCCCAGTTACATGTTCTTTCTATCCTGCTAACTTTTTCTCATTTTTCTATCCCAGTTCTCCCTCTGTTTCTGGACTTCTGTCCCTTACCTCCAAATCAGTATTCGCACCTTCTGATTCTGCCACTTTTCAGCAATAGTATCTCTCCCTCATTCTATTTCTCTCTCCTTTCTATTTTTATTCAAATTCTCATTCTTTCTTCCATTCGCTTTGTCTGTAGTTCTCTCTTTCTCGGTCTATCTGTCTCTATCAGTCGCTCTCTGCTCTCTTTGTCTCTCTGTTTTCGTCTGTCTCTGTGGCCCTCCCAGTCTCTCTCTATCCTTCTCTCTTTCTCTCATTCTCTTCCATATCTCCTTCTTAATCTCTATATGTGTCCCTCTCTCCTTGTCTGTCTATCTGTTTGTTTCTCTCTCTGTACAATATGAACGAGAACAGTAATTAATACTGAACAAAGTTACCATGTGAGACCCGGCCCTCAGCTTAATCTTCGAACTAGGTGTCCGAGTGTTTATGGCGTGAGACTGAAGATCCAAAGAATTCGAACCCCACTCCTAATAGTTCTAATCATCGATTAGTCTGATGTTTGAATGCGTCTCTGCTGTTTGAGTGTTTGATGAGCCCGTATTTAAATAGTCAGAAAATGTAAATCTAGTGAATCTTCCATATTGTTACCTGAATGTCATAGAAACATAGAAACATAGAAACATAGAATCTAGGAGCAGGAGTAGGCCATTCGGCCCGTCGAGCCTGCTCCGCCATTCAATACGATCATGGCTGATCATCCAAATCCAGTACCCTGTCCCTGCTTTGATCCCCACAGTACACATATCCCACCCTGTCTGTTCAGATTCAATCCCACAGTCCATTATTTACTCTTATTGCTGATAATCATGAAATGGCTTTCCCAATAAATCAACAAGCCAACAAAAATTAATGAAATGGGACCTGAGCCATTTCCTGGCTGAATGTCCTGTGTAGATACAAGGACAATCAGCCCGAGACCGTCCCTGGCTATTGAGCTGGAAGATCCAACCGCTCATTTAAAGAGTTTGTGTTCAACCCAATGAACATGGAATCGAAATTTCTCACTTTTAAATTGAAACGCATTGGATTGGAAAACATGAATGTTTTGGGAAACATGAATGGATGGGGAATCTTCAATGGATCGGCCACAGCGAAAGGACTGTGAACCGCTTATAGATCGGCAAACAACAATCGATTAAAAATCGTCAATGATGTGGGGGATTCTCAATAGATTGGAAGCAATCGATGAATCAAGCAATATCAATCATTTAGAAACTACGATGAAGGAGGAAATGTTTGAGGAAATTAATTTAATTTCGTAATACCTAACATCTGGAACACGCTTTATCTATTTGGCTGTTTCCCTGCAATGGAAAAGAGAACTCAAACTGTAATGAATACAGATCGCTACTCCTGGGAAAAGGCTCAGGCAGAATAGATAAATGTTCAAAGTTTACTCAGCTAGTTTGACCTTCCAGCTTAGATGGACACGGTGCGAATGATAAGCCGAGCAAAAATTATTTGATTAATGATTGGAGTCTAAAAGCAGGTACAGACAGGGATCGACCACAGGCTCCTGGGTTCGCGGAACGGACGCCCTTCCACTTGAACTGGGAAACTGAATGGAGAGTTACCTTCAATGCTTTGGGAAAGTGAATGGACAGAAACCATCAATGCTTTGGGAAATTGAAAGGACAGATACCATCAATGCTTTGGGAAATTGAATGGACTGATGCCATCAATGGACTGGGAAACTGAATGGATAGATTCCATCAATGGATTGTAAAGGTGAATAGACAGATACCTTCAATGGATTGGGAAAGTGAATGGACAGATACCTTCAATGGATTGGGAAATTGAATGGACAGATACCATCAATGGACTGGGAAAGTGAATGAACAGATACCATCAATGGATTGGGAAAGTAAATGGACAGATACCATCAATGGGTTGGGAAAGTGAATAGACAGATACTATCAATGGATTGGGAAAGTGAATGTACAGATATCTTCAATGGATTGGGAAAGTGAATGGACAGATACCATCAATGGATTGGGAAAGTGAATGGAGAGATACCATCAATGGATTGGGAAATTGAATGGACAGATACCATCAATGGATTGGGAAAGTGAATGGAGAGATACCATAAATGGATTGGGAGATTGAATGGACAGGTACCATCAATGGATTGGGAAATTGAATGGACAGCTACCCTCAATGTATTTGGAAATTGGATGGACAGATACCATCAATAGCTTGGGAAAGTGAATGGACAGATACCTTCAATGGATTGGGAAAGTGAATGGACAGATACCTTCAATGGATTGGGAAATTGAATGGACAGATGCCAACAATTGTTTGGGAAAGTGAATGGACAGATACCATCAATAGGTTGGGAATGTGAATAGAAAGATATCATCAATGGATTGGGAAAGTGAATGGACAGATATCATCAATGGACTGGGAAATTAAATTGACAGATACCATCAATGGATTGGGAAAGTGAATGAACAGATACTATCAAAAGGGTTGGGAAAGTGAATGGACAGATACCATCAATGGATTGGGAAAGTGAATGGACAGATATCATCAATGGGTGGTAAAGTGAATCGACAGAAACCATCAATAGGTTGGGTGTAGTGGACTAGGGAACGGGAATTGATTGGGACGGATGGACGGTGTGCAAATATCCGTGGATTGGTGGACATCTGATGGATGTTCATCCACAGACCTGCAGAAATGTCGAGACTCCAATAGGCGGGCTTAGTCCTCACTGTCCATAAATCAGCCATTAAGAAAATTAACCGAGTGAAGCTACAAACTGTGGTTGTACCGGGGGCGGCGCTTTGTCTTAGGAGATGGAAGCCTTACCCCCTGATCACCATCCATGCTGAATGTTTGGATGTCACGTTCCAGGATGTAACAATTAATTGGGAAGTCTCTGCGCTGGGAAATGTAAATGTATCTGTCCCTCTCTATCTCTGTCTGTCTCCAGTCTTTCTCATTTGTGTTAGCTCCGGTTTCCTCGGTCCCCTTTATCTACCCTTGTATATGTGGGACTATAGATTACAGACCGGGAACTGGGAGGCGCGGGGTCTCCGAGTGAGGGTCGCCGTATCTCTCAACCTCTCACACCCAGAAATCTGAGACTCTGAGAGGTAAAGAAGGGGTATGGTCCGAGTATTTCAGCCGCCGTCCGATTTCAAACCAGTGAATCAAAGAACGACGAGTCTTGTAGGATTTCTCAATGTGTATCGTGTGCAAGTTTATATAGAGAGATTGTCACAGGAGCTGAGACAGTAAGAAATAACATGGCTGAGCAAGTCACTCAGAAAACACCGACTGAAATATTCAAAGCTAGCAATGGCACGGACGGGGGTCGAACCCGCGCTCTTCGGTTTACAAGACCGACATCTTACCGCTGGGCCACCGCGCCGCTTCCGCAAGAGCAAGGCACGTGATATTCCAGATGTCACACTCAAGATGTCAAATAATGTCCAATGATAATTTCGGAATTGACCTTTCACCACGGGAACCGGGGTACTGACCGATAGTCCGACCTCCAAATGACATGATATTGGCTTCGGTTTAACATTTCATTCGAAAAAGCGGCGCCTCCGACAGTGCGGCGGGCAGTGCGGCGCCGGGAGGGAGCCAACAGCCGCCTCTCTGCAATAAGTGACAATGCCGGAGTGTTGGAACAGGCCCGGCCAGCTCAGTCGGTGGAGCGTTAGATTCTCAATCACAGGCTCCTGGATTCCAGCCACACTTTGCGCTGAGTTTTATTTTGCTTTTACGGCCGAATTCCAGCTCTGAATTCCCGCGGCAGTGGCACCGCGCTGAAAACGAGTCTTTACCCAGTACCTTGTGCTTAATAATTTAATTATAGAGTCATAGCGTCTGTAGAGCAATCCAGTCAGTCCCATTCCCCCGCTCTATCCCCGTAGCCCTGCAAGTTTATTTCCCACAAGTGCCGATCCAGTCTCTCATTGAAAACATTGAGTGTGTCCGCTTCCACCGCTTCCGTCGGCAGCGAATACCAGGTCATCACCACTCGCTGTGTAAAAAGGTTTTTCCTGTATCTCTTGCCCAAAACAATAAATCTGTGTCCCCTACTCCCTGTACCATCAACTAGTGGGAACTGCCTTTCCCCATCTCGCCTATTCAAACCCGTTCCGCGTGGGGGAAGGTCAAAATTAAAGCACATGGGATTGAGGGTAACATGGATTGAAAATTGGTTAACAGACAGGAAACAGCGAGTAGGAATAACTGGTTCTTTTACGGGGTGGCAGGCGGTGACTGGTGAGGTACCGGTGGAGTCAGTGCGTGGGCCCCAGCTAATCACAATATATATCAACGATTTGGATGAGGGAACCTAATGTAATATTTCCAAGTTGCTGACGACACGAAACTTGGTGGGATTGTGAGTTGTGAGGAGAATTGAAAGAGGCTTCAAGGCGATTTAGACAAGTTGAGTGAGTGTGCAAATACATGGCAGATGCAGTATAACGTGGATAAATGTGAAGTTATCCACTTTGGTAGGAAAAACAGAAAGGCAGAGTATTATTTAAATGGTGATAGATTGGGAAATGTTGATGTACAAAGGGACCTGGGTGTCCTGGGACAGCAGTCACTGAAAGCAAACATGCAGGTGCAGCAAGCAGTAAGGAGGGCAAATGGTATGTTTGCCTTCATTGCAAGAGGATTCGAGTGCAGGAGCAAGGATGTCTTACTACAGTTATACAGGGTCTTGGTGAGCCCACACCTAGAGTACTGTGTGCAGTTTTGATCACCTTACCTAAGAAAGGATATACTTGCCATAGAGGGAGTACAGCGAACGTTCACCAGACTGATTCCTGGGATGGAATGACTGTCGTATGAGGAGAGATTGGGTCGACTAGGCCTGCATTCACTTTAGAAGAATGAGAGGGGATCTTATTGAAACGTATAACATTCTGACAGGGCTAGTCAGACTGGATGCAGGGAGGATGTTTCCCCTGGCTGGGGAGCTCTAGAACGAGGGGTCACAGTCTCAGGATACGGGGTAGGACATTCAGGACTGAGATGACGGGAATTTTTTTCACTCAGTGGGTGGTGAACCTGTAGAATTCTCTAACACAGATGGCTGTGGAGGCCAAGTCACTGAATATATTTAAGAAGGAGATATATAGATTTCTAGACACGAAAGGCATCAAGGGGTATGGGGAGAGAACAAGAATATGGTATTGAGATAGAGGATCAGCCATGATCATATTGAATGGCGGAGCAGGCTCGAAGGGCCTAATGGCCTACTCCTGCTCCTATTTTTCTATGTTTTCTATGTTTCTAACAGAATGAGTTAGGGATTCAGATATACAAACATTTCTGACGGGCCTCAGGTTTTCTCAGAGGTTACAAACTCCCCTGATGCATTGCCCTTTGCGAGGCAGGTGTGACGTTCCAGTCAAAACTCTGTCCGAACAAAACTGGCGACAGTCACTGATATAGAATGGCCACGTCCTGGGGACCGAGAGCAGCCTGTGCAGGGCGAGGAAGAACCAGAGGCGACATGAGAAAACATTTTTACACAGCGAGTTCAGGTCATTGAGGGAAAGCCCCACGAGTATGAGGCCACCTGCAGATCATTAAGGGAAAGACTGCGGACCAGATTAAGGAGGTGGAGTAGTTTGATTTACGGGTGAGTATGTGAGCGGGAAGTGTGGTGCGGGGCTGGCTGCGCTCGCATTATCGGAGGGTCAGATCCTGCGCACTATTCAATATAGCTGTAGCAATCGATCTGCAGAATACGCGGGGCTGGCAGCGTTGTTGACGGTGCTTGAAGAAGGGGCTCGGCAGAAGGAGTTGGGTATTGTGCTCGATTCAGATGATATGTTTCGGGAATGTGCGCAGCTCCTGCAATGAAGGGCGGATCACAATTTTATGGCCACAGATGATGGTGCGATGGGATTCGGTCCCAATGACAAGCTATACAGGATCGGGCCCGTCAGTACACGCGGGTGTCGCTTGTGAAAAAGAAGGCCCACAGGAACAAAGTTTGATTGTACAGGATTGATTTACGGGGCAATTGTCTGCTACCGCACGGGGTGGGGAGTATCTTTCGGTTGCTGTCGATGTATTCTCACGGCGGGCAGAGGCTTTTCCTGCCCGCATCAGACGGCTGAAACTACCGCGACTATACTTTTTTTTATGACGCCTTTACTCATAAAGTCACTGAGTCATTCGGCACCGGGGAGCCCATTCGGCCCATCGACTCCGTGCCGGCTCTCTGTAGAGCAATCCAGTCAGTCCCATTCCCCCGCTCTATTCCCAAGTTTATTTCCCTCACGTGCCTATCCAGTCTCCCCTTGAAAATATTGAGTGCCTCCGCTTCCACCACTTCCGTTGGCAGTGAGTTCCAGATCCCTACCACTCGCTGCGTAAAAAATGTTTTTCCTCACATTCTGCCTGTATCTCTTGCCGAAAACCATAAATCTGTGTCCCTTAGTCTTTGTAACATCAATTAGTTTCAACAGCCTTTCCCCGTCTAGACTATCCAAACCCGTCATAATCGCGTACACCTCTATCAAATCACCCTTCAACCTCCTTTGCTCTAATGAAAACAAATCCAGCTTCTCCAACCTGTCTTTGTAACTAAGATTCCCCATCCCTGGAACCATTCTGGTAAATCTCCTCTCCACCTTCTCAAGAGCCTTCACCTCCTTCCTAAAGTGTGGTGACCAGAACCGGACGCAATACTCCAGTTGTGGCCTAACCAGCGTTTTATAAAGGTTCAGCATAACTTCTCTACTTTTGTACTCAATACCTCTATTTATGAAGCCCAAGATCCCATATTTTTTGTTAACCACTCGCTCAATGTGTCTTGCCACCTTCAGGGACCTATGCACATTAACTCCCAGGTCCCCCTGTCCCTGCACACTCTTTAAAACTGTGTCATTAAGTATATATTGCCTCTTCCTGTTCCTTCTGCCAAAATGCATCACCTCACACTTCTCTGTATTAAATTCCATCTGCCACTTGTCTGCCCATTCTGCTAGCCTTTCTATGTCTTGTTGCAGTCGATTGGTATCATCACTGTTTGCCACACCCCCAAGTTTGGTGTCATCGGGAAATTTAGAAATTCTACTCTGAATTCCAATATCCAGGTCATTTATATATATATATATCTAAAAAAGAACTGGCCCCAGCACTGACCCTTGAGGAACACCACTGTCTACAATCCTCCAGTCTGAAAAACAGCCATTTACCACAACTCGCTATTTTCTGTCCTTAAGCCAATTCCTTATCCAAGCTGCCACTGACCCATCTATTCCTTGTGCCTCCATTTTGTTAAAGCCTTCTATGTGGTACTTTGTCAAAGGCCTTCCTAAAATCCATGTAGACAACATTCTTTGCATTCTATTCAACGAGCCTCCCTGTTATTTCATGAAAAAAATCAATTCGATAAGTGAAACACGCACCGCGGGAGATCCCTCGAATTGTTGATTGTGACAATGGACCCTCATTTGTGGAGACTGCGGGAAAAGGTGTCTTGGGGATACTTGAGATTGATCAGAATTACTCATATTTTCTTTGCTTTTTCATATTAACTAGAACCTTACTCTAAAGTGTGTCTCACTAGTTGCCCAGTGTCATGGAGAGAGGCGCCGGATCACATCAGTTATTTAATGTAACAGACACTAACGCAGATAAACACAGCCCGAGATACAGAGATTATCGGGAATCACCGGGCAATAGACAAGAGATATTGACAAGGGCAAAGCGCTTTGCTATCGGAAAATTACCTGAACCCCACTGGTTAATTAATGGTTTGATGGTTGACTTCCTTATACACCTTGGAATTTAGGAGAACCTAGTTGGAGCGGAGAAAACAACCGCCTCTCTGCGATAATGACAATGCTGCAAAGTTAAAACAGGGCTGGCTGCGATCAGTCGGTTGAGCGTTAGATTCTTAAACTCAGAGATGTGTATACGAGCCCAAGGTTAGGCGAATATTTTTATTGCGTTTTCTGTGAGTCAGGATGGCCTCTGGAGGCATGGGTTCGAATCCAACTTCTGACATGCAGATCCTTTCCCTTCTCCCTGCAATTGTACTTTGTGGAATGAGCTGCAACTGCTTCATCGGCTCGGTGGGTCTGTTTTTATCAGAAAACTAAGCCTGGCATTGTTCTCCTTCGAGTACAGAGAGCGAATAGAGTTATTCAAAATAATGAGGGCTTTGATTTGGCAAGTAGGGAGAAATGTTTCCTCGGGCGAGTGGATCGACAACCAGAGGTCATAGATTTAAATAAATTGGCAAAAAAAATCTAGAGGAGACATTAGGAGAATTCTTCTCTGTTACGATCTGGAACGCGTTACCTGAGGATGGTGGAATCAGATTCCATAGAAATTTCAACCGGCAATTGGACATGTATTTGAAGAGAACTAATTAGCAGGGTTATGGTGTAAAAGCTGGGGTGTGGGACTAAATTCGACGGTTCATTCAAAGAGCTGGCATAGGCAGGACGGGCCGAACGGCCTCATTCTGTGCGGTCAGATTCTATGATCCTAAGATTCAATGATTCTGTGACTCCGGTCTCTTCACACTACAAATAGTCTGCAATAACCGGTCCTCATTCTCTGGAATTTGCTCCCAAACCCTTCCGTCTCCTCCTTTAAGACGCTCCTTAAAACCGTTAGCTTTGAGGAGACTTTTAGACACACGCTTTAATAGCTCCTTCTTTGGATTGGGCTTCCATATTTTAGATCACACCTCTATGAAGCGCATTTGGAGATCCCCTAGAAGTGTTTATCAAGCTGTGTGTGACACTTTACTGAATAAGTGTGTTTGTGTCTGTTTGTTACAGTAAATAAATGAGGGCATCTGGCGCTTCTCTCCCTGACACTGGGCAACCAGTGAGACAGACTTTACAGCAAGGTTCTGTTTATTATGAAAAAGCAAAGAAATTATACTTCCAGAATTAAAAGAAGCTCTGATCCTGACGTGATTTGAACACGCAGCTTTACTGATGTTGATTCAGACACTCTTCCGTTCCGCCCGTGGCCTCCATTTGGACAACTGTAGGAGATGTTTCTAAATATCAATGTTTCTCAAACACCGTTTCATTCTCCCGCAGAATCACCACATCACAGGAAAATAAACCAAGAATCTGCTCAAAATACAAAGCATGTCGAGCAGCTTCCGAAAAACGATTAAACTTTTGGCGTGAAGACAATAGTTAGAACTGCAAACAAGGCCGTGTGAAAATATAAACTGTGGGTGTGTATATTGAATCATAGAAACTCACAGCACAGGAGGAGGACATTCGGCCCGTCGTAACTGTGCTGGCTCAGAAAGAGCAGCTGTGCTCAGTCCCAAACTCCGGATTTTTGTTATGTAACCCTGGAGGTTCCTCATCCTCAAGTTCCTGTCCAACTCCCTTTAAAATTATTGATGGAATCAGCTTCCACCACCTTCTCAGGTAGAGCGTTACAGATCCCGACAACTTACAAAACACATTTGGAATGAAGACAGATGCCCCCCCCCCCAATAAATGAATAAATGTTACAGATATATGTAAATACATTTGCAAGCAGCAGAATCATGAAATGCATTTACTTGTAAAACAATTTAAAAATCAATTTGCATCGAAAGCGGAGAGACTCAATGATATTGAGAATGATCCTAATGACTCCTGGCACCGTTCCCCGGGAATCTAGTTGTTGGTCATCGGCGCTGTTACCGCTCCAGCTCCTGTCCAATTACCATTGATGGGATTATCGGCGCTTTTACCGCTCCAGCTCCTGTCCAATCACCATTAATGGGATTATCGGCGCTCTTCCCGCTCCAGCTCCTGTCCAATCACCATTAATGGGATTATCGGCGCTCTTCCCGCTCCAGCTCCTGTCCAATCACCATTAATGGGATTATCGGCGCTTTTACCGCTCCAGTTCCTGTCCAATTATCATTGATGGAATTATCGGCGCTTTGACCGTTCCAGCTCCTGTCCAATTATCATTGATGGGTTTAACTCTTACAGCAGTTGTTGATTCAGAACCTTTTAAAATTAATTACACGTGAAAAATCTTTTAATCCCCATTAATTAACCTGTAATGTTCTTTTGCAAAATGAAAGAAATGCTAACATCGTTACTGAGGGACAGCCCAAGCTTCAATAACTTATTTTGCTCTTTGCATGTGATGAACATTTATCCTTATCGCCTTTCAATACTATATTTTGGATCCTGGTTTGAAATGTTCTGTGCTGATGACTCCAGGAATCTGGGGCAGAAAGTTATACAGCACAGAAAGAGGCCCTTCGGCCCATCATGTCTGCGCCAGCCATCAAGTCCTATCCATTCTAATCCCATTTTCCAGCTCTCGGTCCAAAGTGGATGAACAGACACTTCCTCACATTGAAATCCATTAATCACAGTTTTGTCCACTCACATAATCCATCAATGTCCTTTTACAATTCACTGCTCCCATCTACACTGCGTACTGTGCTCCCAACTTAGTGCCATCAGCAAACTTGGATATCTGGTTCTCTATTCCTTCATCTAAGTCATTTATCAATATAGTGAAAATCTGAGGCTGCAGTCCAGATCCCAGGGGGACACCACTCGTCACATTCTGCCAATTGGAGTACATGCCCATTATCCCTACTCTGTGTCTCCTATCTCCTAACCAATTCCCTACCCGTGTCAATACGTTGCCTCAAATTTCATGCGCTCTGATCTTTGCTAACAGACTCGTGTGAGGAACCTTATCAAATGCCTGCTGGATGTCGTTATATTAAATCGAGTCAGTCCCTCGCTATGATTGATTTTTCGTTTTCCCCATGTCTCTGGTAGTTTATAGAAACATAGAAACATAGAAACATAGAATCTAGGAGCAGGAGTAGGCCATTCGGCCCGTCGAGCCTGCACCACCATTCAATACGATCATGGCTGATCATTCAAATCCAGTACCCTGTCCCTGCTTTAATCCCCACAGTACACATATCCCACCCGACCGCCGTAACCCCACGTATTTAATTCCCCCTAACAGATCCCATCCTATCCCCATAACCCCACATATTTAATCCCCCCCTAACACTAAGGGTCAATTTATCATAGCCAAATCAACCTAACCCGCACATTTTTGGATATCCTTTCCCTCTAATTTGAAGACCGATACAATGTGATTGTTTAGCATGTCTGCCATTTCCTTATTTTCAATTACAATGTCGCCTGCGTCTGTCTTGAAGGGGTCCACATTATCCTGAGCCTCTCTGTGAGACAGTGAATAATTATGTTAATCTCCATCAATAAACCCATTATTTCTGTTGCAACTGAACGAAATGTTAATATGTTTGATGAGTGACAGTCAAAATGTAATGGTTTTTCAGCTCTGCATGTCCTGAACGTTTCCAAATAGTAAAATAGAGGTTGGGGAGGGCATCACGAGGGAAATTAGAGAAGCGTGCAATAAGAGCACAGCTGTCATCATAGGTGACTTTAACTTACATATAGATTGGAATAGCCTAATCAGTAAAAATAATGAGGAGGAGGAATTCCTTGAGTGTTTAAGGGATGGTTATCTGGATCAATATGTCGAGGAACCAACTCGGGAACAGGCTATATTGGACTGGGTACTGTGCAATGAGAAGGGACTAATTAGTAATCTTGTTGTACGGGGACCCTTGGGTCAGAGCGATCATAACATGATCGATTTCTCACTCGAAATGGAGAGCGAAGAAATTGACTCGGATACTAAGGTCCTGAATTTAAACAAGGGGAATTATGATGCCATTAGACGGGAACTGAGTAGGTCTGATTGGACAACGTTCCTGGGAGGACTGGAGGTAGATAAACAATGGCAAGCATTTAAAGATAGAATGACAAAATTGCAAAAATTGTTTATACCAATCTGGCATAAAAGGAAATCTAAAAAGGTGACTCAACCGTGGATAACAGGGGAAATTAGAGACAGCATAAAATCCAAAGATAGGGCGTATAAAATAGCCAAAAAAAGCGCCAGAGCGGAAGATTGGGAACAGTTTAAGATAGAGCAAAGGAGGACAAAGGGCTTAATCAAGAGGGGCAAAATAGCTTACGAAAGCAAGCTGGCGGAAAATATAAAAACTAACTCCAAAAGCTTTTATAAGTATATCAAGAGGAAAAGACTGGTGAAAACCAAAGTTGGCCCATTGCAGTCAGATACGGGGGAATATATAACGGGAAATAAGGAAATGGCAGACCAACTAAATGCATACTTTGGGTCAGTCTTTACGAAGGAAGACACAAAAAACCTCCCTGGGATATCGGGAAAAATAGGGACATTTGCAAAGGAGGAACTGACGCAAGTCAATATCTCTAAGGATATGGTGTTAAGGAAGCTAAAGGGATTGAAGGCGGACAAATCCCCAGGGCCTGATAACATGCATCCTAGGGTGCTGAAGGAGGTGGCCCTAGAGATAGCGGATGCACTAAGTATGATTTTTCAGAATTCATTAGACTCGGGAACAGTGCCCATGGATTGGAGGGTAGCTAACGTTACCCCACTATTCAAAAAGGGGGGTAGGCAAAAAGCAGGTAATTACAGACCTGTAAGCCTTACATCAGTTGTGGGCAAAATGCTGGAGTCCATCATTAAGGATGAAATAGCGGAGCACTTAGCAAATGGGGACAGGATAGGACAGAGTCAACATGGATTTACAAAGGGTAAATCGTGCTTGACTAATCTATTGGAATTTTTTGAGGGAGTAACTGGTAAAATAGATGGGGGAGAGCCAGTAGATGTGGTGTACCTGGACTTCCAAAAGGCCTTCGATAAGGTCCCACATAAAAGATTAGCAGGGAAAATTGAAGCTCATGGGATAAAGGGGAAAGTATTGACGTGGATAGAGAACTGGCTGTCAGATAGAAAACAGAGAGTTGGAATAAACGGCTCATTTTCTGAATGGCAGGCAGTAACAAGTGGGGTACCACAGGGATCTGTCCTGGGTCCCCAGCTGTTCACAATTTACATTAATGACCTGGATCAGGGAGTCGGATGCAGCATTTCCAAATTTGCAGACGACACTAAACTAGGAGGGGGGGTGGGCTCAGAGGAGGAGACCAGGAAGCTCCAGAGCGATTTGGACAGACTGGGTGATTGGGCGGATAAATGGCAGATGCACTATAATGTGGACAAGTGCGAAGTTATCCACCTTGGGTGCAGGAACGGGAGGGCAAATTATTATTTAAATGGCAATAAATTGGGAGAGGGGGAAGTACAGAGAGACCTGGGTGTTCTTGTACACCAGTCACTGAAGGCGAGCATGCCGGTGCAACAGGCGATCAAGAAGGCAAACGGTATGCTGGCCTTCATAGCAAAAGGGTTGGAATACAGGAACAGGGATACCTTGCTGCAGCTGTACAGGGCACTGGTGAGACCACACCTCGAGTACTGTGTACAGTTTTGGTCGCCTCATCTGAGGAAAGATGTTCTTGCCATGGAGGGGGTGCAGCGGCGATTCACCAGGCTGATACCAGGAATGGCGGGATTGACCTATGAGGAGAGACTATGTAGTTTAGGGATGTACACACTGGAGTTTAGAAGATTGAGAGGGGACCTCATAGAAGTGTATAAAATTCTGACAGGTCTAGACAGACTAGATGCAGAAGGAATGTTTCCCTTGGCGGGTGAGAACAGAACTAGAGGACATAATTTAAGGATAAGGGCTAAACCATTTAGGACAGAAATGAGGGGGAATTTCTTCACTCAGAGGGTGGTGAACCTGTGGAACTCATTGCCACAGAGGGCAGTGTACGCCAGCTCATTAAATATATTTAAGAGGGAATTAGATGTATTTCTACAGGCAAAAGGGGTTAAGGGTTACGGAGAGAAGGCGGGGACGGGATACTGAATTGGAGGATCAGCCATGATCTCATTAAATGGCGGAGCAGGCTCGAAGGGCCGGATGGCCTACTCCTGCTCCTATCTTCTATGTATCTATATGTATCTATGTATGTCATTTCGCGCAGAGTATTTTAAAAATTGGTTAAAATATTCAGTGCGTATGACACCAAGAATCTGCTGCAGCCGTTGAGGGATTGTCTCTCCTTTCACACGAGTAGAAACGTTCATGAGGAGCAAGTTCCCACAAATTGTTTCCGCCCGGGGTTTCCCCATTGAGGCCCAAAGAAAGTCTCCCTCACTCCGGTATCTGTAAATGCTGCTAGAAGGCTGAGTGACCCGGATATGATCGCCCCGCCTATTCGGGAGCCTGTGCTGGGTGTACGGGGAGATTTGGCCCGGGCCGTGGCAGCTTGCATTCAGGGATGGGCAGGAAGCCGCTGATTGAGGCTGCATTCGCAGCTTTCCGCTGGCAGCGGGTGATTGGAGAGTGCGGGGCCGGAATGTTGCTGCTTGTCCCGGCCTCACTCACTCTGGAGCTGAGGAAGAGAGAATCATTGATGGGTTTCTTCCCGGGTCTGAAATGCGGCTTAGAACTGCTGTTGTTGACCGATGCAGCGCTACAGATTCTTTAATCATCTGTCACAATTGAACTGATATCAGCCGGAATGTGCAGCTTTGAGAGGAACTTTCTGCACCATCATGGCTGGTGACGGGAGCGATTGAGAGAGCATCGGAACATAGGAACAGGAGGAGGCCATGCAGCCCCTCGAGCCTGTTCCACCATTCCAAGAGATCATGGCTGATCTGCAACCTAGCTCCACATATCCTCCTTTCATATCGCTTCATACCTTTATTTAACAAAAACTATCAATCTCAGGTTTAAACGTAATAATTGATCTAGCATCAATTGTCTTTTGCGGAAGAGTGTTGCAAAATTCAGTGATTCATAATTTCAACCTGAAATGTATGTCTCTCATTTTTAGACTATGCCCCTACTCCTATATCCCCAGCCAGCGGAAATAGTTTATCTTTATCTACCCTATCTGTTCCCCTTAATATGTTGAAAACTGCAATCAGACCACCACTGAACCTTCTAAGCGCTAGTGAATATATGCATAATATGTTTAATCTCTCCTTGTAACTTAACCCTTGAATTCCGGGTATCATTCTGGAAAACCTATGTTGCACTCCCTCCAAGGCCAATATATCCTTCCTAAGGTGTGGTGCCCAGAACTGCTTACAGTACTCCAGGTGTGGTGTAACCAGGGTTTTCTATAGTTGCAGTGATACTACATACAGAGATACAGAGAAATTGTGGAGTTTGAATGTGTACAGAAACGAACAGAGAAACAGCAAATGTAACATAGCTGTGAGATATTGGCCTAGAAATTCGCGTGGCCGGCTTGCCGCAGGGGTAAGGATCACGCGCGCTCTTACCCACCGCGTCTACCATTGTGTTTTGGGCCCACAGGAACTTCGGATCCCGGGCCTCTTCCAAGAGCCGGCGTGCAGTGTTTGCGTGTTCCAGGGGCGCAGTTTGTGCGATGCGACCCCTGGGATCACGTGGGCCTTGGAGAGCCAATGACAGCAGCCCATCTTTCATTCATAGATTTGACAGGAGACCTGTCAAATCTGTGAATTAAAATCGGCCCCAAAAGAACAGCTAAACTTCAAATAAATTTAAAAACAAACATCACATTTATAAAATAACTATAGTTAAATAAATTAAGCACTTTAAACAAAAATTTTAATTTTTGAAAAAATTAAAATACTTTTTAAAAGTTATAAAAATAAACTTACCTTTCTTTAAAGTATCTAAAAAAGATAAACATGTGGAAAAAAAAATTATACTTAATTAACTCCTTACCTTGTTCAAAAGGGGTCTTACGCATCCTTTTTACAAGCGTAGCATCTTCAATACTTACCCCCGCGTTGAAAGCTGAAAAAAAATCTAAGTGTGCTGCGTGCGCGCAGCCTCCAGCGCGCACACTGTTCACCTAGGAACCGCCGCCTTCACCATCCCGGAAGTTCCGGTTTCCCGCGCATGCGCAGTGCATGCAGGAAACCGGTACTTTGGGAATGAATACGGGTGAGTACAGAGCGCGTACTCACCCGGGAACTGCCGAATTTTTGGGCCATTGTATTTTAATATCTAAACATAAATGTGAATTATTCTATTTTCCTAATATTTAATTCAACAAGTTCTCAAAATACTTCTGCCCGGTTCCGAATCAGAGACATTTCGCGTGTTAAGCAAACATGATAAACACTGCACTACAGAAATACGGCAGCAAGATGATTTTAGGAACATCACCATCCGTGCTGCCCTTCATGAATCAGTTTTACAGAAATAGCATTTCGGTGCTCTATTGAGGAAGGCTGTAGAGAATGGCAGAAATTGATCTGTTAGTAGAATCATAGAATGACACAGCACAGAAGGAGGCAATTCGCTAATCCTGCCTGTGCCGGCTCTTTGAAAGAGCTCCAATTAATCCCACTCCCCTGCTCTTTCTCCACAGCCCTGCACATGTTTCCCTTTCAAGTAATTATCCAATTCCATTTTGAAAACTGAGAGTTTGGAAAAACAATATTGTCAGAGGTGCTGGAGCCTCGGCAGTGTCGATGCACTGTGTGTGGTGACTGACGAAGTTCCCTGATCCAGTGACATTAAAACTGGATACCGGGATTCTTATACAGTTTCTTAAAAAAAAAATTAATGAATTGATTTCAAATAGAATTTTTTAAAGATTTTATTCCGATCAAACGAGTCCTTATTTTGCTGAGTCGGTCTATACAATCCAATCACACGAACTGTATAATCTGGTACAGAGGCAGTTATACAAAGAGGAGAAAGTTTTGCTACAGTTGTACAAAGTCCTGGTTAGATCACCTCTGGAGGACTCTGTACAGTTCTGGCCACGGCACCTCAGAAAGGTTTGACATTGGCCTCAGAAGCAGTGCAGCACAGATCCACCAGAATGTTTCCAGGGTCCAATGGTTAGATTATGACGGGAGATTACATAAACTAGGCTTGTATTCCTTGGAATCTAGAAGGTTAAGCGCTGATTTCATTGAGGCTTTTAGAATTATGAAAGGAATTGATAGGGTTAAAATAGAGAAACTTTTTTTTCACTTGATCATTGTGAACACGACCCTTACTTAGAAAAATGATCGATAACTTTCAATGACGGTGGAGTAATGTCCTATTCTGCAGATTCTGTCATCACTCTACCCGCTGAAAGGCATTGAAAGGGTCTGGTAGCTCAGGTGTTGGGAAAACTCCATGTGTCATTACACAAGTCGGTTGCTTTACATGTGGTGCGTGTCCTCTCACCTTGAAATACAAGTCTGTTCAATATCCAATACAAAGTGAATTGCAAACTTGAAGGACACACATTGGAATACAAGTCACGAGTGAACACAAACCACATGGTGCTAATTTTCAAAGTCATAGCAGTCAGCTTTTATTTAAAGTGAAATAAATGCGCATTGATAAGATTTGGAAATAGATGTTACTAATATTTGTGTCTTTTGTTGTTCTATTAATTTAAACTTTCTGGCGTCTGTCTCCCGTTGAGTCTCTTCTTCCTCTACTGAATGAGAAAGGAGGGGTTTGACGTTGACTAGACCCGCACTGCGCCTGATATGTGTGAGTTTATCCTTATATTTAGTGTTTTCTCCCCTGTGATCGGCGTCAGCTTTAGCTCATTATATTATACAAATATGAAACTAGTAAGAGGGTTGACACAAACTGTTCAAAGCCTTCGGTTTTAAGGAGGGTGTGAAAGGAGGTTAGGGAGGGATAAATGTGAAGGGGTTTAGGCAGGGAGTTCCAGAGCATGACGCCTACACAAATATTGCATCATGTTCGCATGTGCGTGCTTTCAACTGCAGTGTTTTGCAACGTTTTACATTGAAAAAATACAGTTATTAGATGGAGCTAAATTATCAATACAATGGCCCAGCGTGTTTTAAATTGTTTTCCCTAATACCAGCTGTACAATAGCCACACATTCAATGTAGCCTCACACGGTGCGATGGCCTGTTCCTGTTCCAGTTCCATATATGCAGATGCAGAATCAAATTCCATCAGTTTATTTGAACACAAGAACTAAATATATTTCTAACAGGTTGGATGGAGGAACATGATCCAACGATATGTTTTTATCATTTGATTTGAAATGAGTACTCATAAAAGTATTTGGGTGGGAATTTACTGGATAACAGCACAGCTAGCAATGTGTGCGGAATATTTTCCTGCAGTCAAAGCAAATAGTGACAACTTGGAACTGTGTGTCAAAAAACCATAAAGAGAAAAAAAAATGTTAAACTCTTCGTCCCTGGGTGGGCTCGAACCACCAACCTTTCGGTTAACAGCCGAACGCGCTAACCGATTGCGCCACAGAGACGGCCGGACATGTTGTTGTAAGATTCCCTGAACCAAGGTGTCGGCGAGATAAAGTTTAAGATTTCTGCGAACGGAATAGCAATTGCCCACTGTCAGTTTAACATTTCCAATTTAAAGAATGGGACATTCATTGTGAACACACAGAGATTGTCTGGTCCCGCAAACTGCAGACACACCCATGTCACCGCGAACCAGCTCTCCTGCAACCGGTGCCGTCTCCCTTCCAGCCTATCGGTGCCTTGTTTGTTCCGAATTATTCTGATTGTCCTGAACCCGATCTTAGGTTTGAATTCCTGATCTGCAGTGACGAGAATCCTTTAAATGTCTCAGAACAGTTAATGTCACCGATAACATCAGAGAAAATCTCCCAGCGTCTGAAACCAGGGAACGGTGTCTTGACCTCCTTGGGTCAATCGAGCGGTTCGCCCTTCATTCTCCACTGATTCCCTTTCCCAAATCGTATCTAAAGATTCACAAAACTGGCGAATGTATTTTATTTTTTGGATCCTTTCGATTTTCCTGCTCCTAACTGGCAATATTTTCCAAACTTCGTCTCTTTGCATCATGTCCAGGAATGAGGGAATTCAGTTATGTGGAGAGACCAACGAAGCAGGGATTGTTCTCCTTAGAGCGAAGAAGGTTAAGCGGAGATTTAATAAAGGTGTTCCAAATTATGGGGGGGGGGGGCGGGGTAATAGAGCAGAGAGGGTGAAACTGTTACCCCTGACAAGAGGGTCGGTAACCAGAGGACACTGATTTCAGATAATTGGTAAAGTGGTGTGGGGAGATTTTTCTTTACTCAGCGAGTTGTTACGATCTGGGTGACAGTGCGTGCACTGCTTGAGGGCGGGGAAAGCAGATTCAATTGCAACTTTAAAAAGAGAAGTTACAATGAAAAGCATTGCAGGGCTATGCGGAAAGAGCAGGGGAGTGGTGATAATTGGATCTCTCTCTCAAGGAGACGGCACAGGCCCGGTGGGCCCAATGGCCTCCGACTGTGCTGTGTAATTCTATGATTCTGTATCCGGTCCTTGACAGCAGCCTCTACCCGCGGTTTCCCACCTCTCCCATGTTCCTATCGTTGTCTCAATGGCAGCAACCGTGACCTCACACTCTGGAACACCATCCAGGACACTGGAAGTGCAATTAGGAAAAAGCCATTCTAGAGCTTGATGGAGTTTCGGCAATAATCGAGAAGTGATGCAAAATTTAAACGAGGTCAACCACAGTCTAAAACTTGTATAAAGCAAGGATAAAATAAAAGGCAAATATGATAATGGAAAGTAGGCAGGTGGGTGGAGTTAAGACACAGATCAGCCGTGATCTAATTAATTGGCGGAACAGTCTCGAGTGGTTGAATTGCCTCCTCCTATGTGTCTAACAACAACAACTAGTATTGATATAGCGCCTGCAACGTATTAAAATGTCCCAAAGCGCATCACATGAGGAGATATTTGGGCAGATGACCGAAATCTTGTTTTAAGGACCGTCTTAAAGAAGGAAAGAAAGGAGAGAGAGAGGTGGAGAGGATTAAGGAGGGAATTTCGGAGCTTTGGGCCTTCTCAAAATGAAGGCACAGCCACCAATGTTGGAGTGATTAAAATCGGGGATGCACAAGTGGCCAGAATTAGAGGATTGCAGAAATCTCTGTGTGTTGAAGGGCTGGGTGAGATTACAGCGATAGGGAGAGGCGAGGCCATGGAAGGATTTGAATACGATGATAACATTTTTAATATCTTGGCATTGCTTATCCGGGAGCCAATGTAGGTCAGCGAGCACAGTCGCGATGGTTGAACGGGACTTGATGCGAGTTAGGGCGAAATTCAAATCCACGTGAACTTCAGAGAATTGATTCATAATCCGTCCCTGAGTCACTCGGCCCCGCGGCCCAACAGAACACTTACACCAGCTGCATGTGCCCAATATTCCTGAAGTTTAAATGTTAAGTGTCAGTGCCACAAAAACTTAAATAATCTTCCTCACGCACAAGCCTTCAACCAAAGCATTGATAAAGACTCACTCCACCTGGACTGTGATTCGATTAATCAAGAGAGATGAACTTGTATTATAATTACTGTTAATATAAAAGTGGGTTGAATATTGTCATGGCATTTAGAACACTATTTGGAGAATGTTGGTTTGGAAACTGAGAAAATGTTGAGTGTCGGTCATTGAAGATTTGTGATCATTTTATTCAACAACCGAGGGTCAGAACTTTCATAACTTTCAATGAAAAAAGTAGGATAATGCCAAACAATCCTCACAATAATACAGCAGCAGATGGTCGGTTCAGACTAGCTTTGACTCACTTCCAGCACTCTCATCTCCGCGTCAGAAGATCATTGAGTGAAATTGGTCTAAGCCAGCAGCGAACCGGCGGTAAACATTTGAACAGATGAAGCCCGGATCCAGTTAAAAAGTAGCTCAAGTAGATGAATGTGAAAAGTCGCACAAGACCAGGTTATAGTCCAACAGTTTTATTTGAAATCACAAGCTTTCGGAGCACTGCTCCTTCGTCACTTCACCTGACGAAGGCGCAGCGCTCCGAAAGCTTGTGATTTCAAATAAAACTGTTGGGCTATAACCTGGTGTTGCTCTTTTTGGTTGGACAAACACAAATTTACTGTAAATCAATTAAAACTTTAAATGAAACTTAACAAATCAAATCAAAATTTGGAAGTCCGGGGTGACGATGCACTCCAGTCCCCGCGGCGCCCACCGGTCGCGGAAAAACTCAAGCGTGCCGGCGGACACCGCGTGCTCCATCTCCAGGGCCACCCGGGCGCGAACATGGCCACGGAAGAGAGGCAGGCAATCGGGCCGAACGACCCCCTCGACCGCCCGCTGCCTGGACCAATTAATGGCTTTCTTGGCCAGGCCCAGGAGCAGTCCTACGAGGAGGTCCTCCGACCGACCCGCTCCCCTCCGCACCGGGTGATCGTAGATCAGGAGCGTGGGGCTGAAGTGCAACCAGAAATTGAGGAGCAGCCCCTTCAAATAATGAAAGAGGGGCTGCAACCTCTCACACTCAATATAAATGTGATAGACGGACTCCTCAAGGCCGCAGAAATGGCAAGCAGCCTGGGAGTCCGTAAACCTACTTAAAATCCTATTGCACGGGACTGCTCCGTGCAACACCCTCCAGGCCAAGTCCCCAATAGAACAAGGGAAGACTCCCGCGTAGAGAGCCTTCCAATGGGGACCTTCGCCTCCGCCGGACGGCAGGATGGTACGCCAAGGCGTGTCCGGAAGGCAGACGAAGATGGCAAAGTGGAGAGTGTGCAGGAGCAGCCCGTACAGGAAACGCCTCCGTGCGGATTGAAAGGGCACGGAGGGCATTTCTCCGAGAAGGCTCAAGTGGTGAGGCGCCGGCTCCCGAGGGAGGATTCGGGGCCGGGCGCCGAAAAGGAATTCCGTCCGAACGGGGGTCAGTTCGGACGGGATCGCCCCACGTGCTTGAGCCTCCTCGACACAGCTAGTGGAGACGGGGCCCAGTGCCACTTTTAGCGACTCGATGGCTTTGACCGCGAGCCGGACGTTGACCCAGGACATGCGCCTCGCCAACTCCTCCGGCGCCATCCAGCCCGCTCCTCCGCCATCGAGCAGGTCCCCGACTCTGGTCACCTTACCAGGCACAGCCCTGCCCTCCGCCAGCCAGCCGAACCCGCGGTCATGGAGGTGCGGATTCCTGAACAGCGGCTCCCGAAGGACGGCCGCCGCTCCTGACGGGGGAGAACTGTGCTCGGAGGCGACGCTGTTCCAAACCCATAGCAGTTCCTGGTAGAAGACAGGCAGCTCCCGCAGGCTGGCACGCGTGCCACCCACTCTCACAAACAGGAGCTGTGTGTCGTAATTGAGGCCGTGCAGCTGGCGGAAGAAATACGTCGCCAGCGCACACCACCTAGGAGGATTCTCCACGTACAGGTATCTCTGCAGCGTCTGAAGACGGAAAGTCGCTGCCTGGGTGCGAAGGCACACCAGCGCCTGACCGCCCTCCCTAAGCGGGAGACTCAAAACCGCGGCAGAGACCCAGTGCTTCCTTTTGTCCCAGAAGAAGTCGACGAGCTTCTTCTGCATCTTGGCGACAAACGCAGGGGGAGGGATCAAAGTGACCAACCGGTGCCACAACATGGCGGCCACCAGCTGGTTTATGACCAGCGCTCGACCCCTGTAGGACAACACTCGGAGCAGTCCTGTCCAGCGCCCTAGGCGAGCGGTGACTTTTGGCCTCCAGCTCTTGCCAGTTCGCCGGCCAGGCGTCCTCGGCCGGGCTGAGGTAGACTCCCAGGTAGAGGAGGTGCGTGGTGCTCCAGGCGAAAGGCCCGAACTCCTCCGGCAGGGAGTCCACCCGCCATGGGCCCACCAGGAGTCCAGAACATTTCTCCCAGTTGATCTTGGCGGAGGATGCGTCCGAGTAAATCTGCTGGCATTCTCGCATCCTCCGCAAGTCGACGGGATCCGTGACCGCGAGGAGCACGTCATCGGCGTAAGCCGAGAGGACCACATCCACGCCCGGCCCTTGCAGAGCCAGTCCCGTCAACCTCTTCCGCAAGAGGCGCAGGAAAGGCTCCACGCAAACGGCGTATAACTGACCGGACATGGGGCATCCCTGACGCACCCCCCTCCCGAAGCGAAGGGGCGCCGTCAAAGACCCGTTAACTTTAATCAGACACTCCGCGGCGGCGTACAGAAGTCGGATCCGGGCGACGAAATGCGTCCCGAACCCGAATGCGCGCAGAGTCCCGAAAAGATACTCGTGATCCACCCTGTCGAACGCCTTCTCCTGATCCAGTGAAAGGAAGGCGACCGACAGACCGGCCCTCTGGGAATGGTGGACCAGGTCCCGGACCAGATGGATGTTATCGTGGATACTCCGGCCCGGGACCGTGTAGGACTGGTCGGGGTGGATCATGCGGGCCAGCACGGTGCCAAGGCGAGCAGACATAGCCCTGGCGAAAATTTTGTAGTCCGTGCTGAGGAGGGAGACCGGGCGCCAGTTCTTAAGTAGGCGGAGATCGCTCTTCTTGGGCAGCAGGACGATGACCGCCCTGCGCCAAGAGAGGGGCATCTCCCCGGTCGCCAGACTTTCCCCCAGGACCCGCGCGTAGTCGTCCCCCACGACGTCCCAGAACGCCCTGTGGAACTCCACGGTCAGCCCGTCCAGCCCCGGGGACTTGCCCCTCGAGAGCTGGCGCAGGGCGAAGGTCAGCTCCGCCAGGCTTAGCGGAGCTTCTAAATTCTCGGCGCCCTCCGGGCCGACCTGCGGCAGGTCCTCCCACAAAACTCTGCGCGCATCATCGCTGGACGGATCCGAAGAGAACAGAGCCCCGTAATAGGCCCGGGCCTCCGCGCTGATGCCCTCCGGATCCGAGACCAGAGATCCGTCGTCGACCAGCAGCCCCAAGAGCTGCTTACGGACCCCCCGTCTTTTTTCCAGCGAGTAGAAGAAGGGGGAGCCGCGGTCCAGGTCCCGCAGGAACTGGATCCGCGACCTCACGTACGCGCCTCAGGACCCGACCAGCTGCAGGTCCTTCAGCGCGCCCTTCTTCTCTTCGTACACCTTCCGCAGGGCCGGGTCCTCGACGACCTGACCGAGACGGGACTCCAGGTCGAGCACTTCTTTCTCCAATCGCCCGACCCGGGCCTCCCGCCTCTTGGTCGACCCCTTCGCGTACTCCTGACAGAAGACGCGGACGTGAGCCTTGCCCACGTCCCACCATAGCCTCAAGGAGGGGAAGCCTCCCCGCTTCCTTCTCCAGTCGGTCCAGAACCGGCGAAACGAATCCCGGAACCGCGCGTCCTCCAGCAGCAGGTTGTTAAAATGCCAGTCGGCGGACCCCCCCGCGCGCGCAGCGGAGCGAGCTCCGCCCACACCAGGCGGTGGTCCGTGCACGGCACCGGCCGCATGGAAGCCGCCGGAACGCAGGAGACGTACGCCCGGGAAATGTAAAGGCGGTCGATTCTGGACCTTCCTCCTCCAGACCTCACGCTCGTGAAGGCGCTGGAGTCGGGATGGAGATTTCGCCAGACGTCCACCAAGTCGAAGGACCCGACCAGGTCCCGCAACTTCTCCATCGCCGCCGGGCTTCGCGGGGGACCCGACCGGTCCCGCGCCTCGAGGGTACAATTGAAATCCCCCCCGAGGATGACGCACTCGCCCACGTCGATGGAGCCCAGAAGAGCGGACACTTCTCCGAAGAAGCGCACTTGCTGCGCACCGGTCCGGGGGGCGTACACGTTCACTAAATGGAGCGGCACACCTCCCAGGCGAACAGTGACCTGGAGCAAGCGGCCCGGCACGTGCTCCTTGACCCTCAAGATCTCCGGCTGAAAATGCGGGGCCAGCAAGACAGCCACCCCACAGGAATTGTTGGAGAGGTGACTCATGCTGACCCCTCCTTGCCACTCCAGGAGCCACGTGGCCTCGTCTCCCGGAGCGGTGTGGGTTTCTTGCAGGAAGCACACCGCATATTTCCCGTCCCGAAGGACCGAGAAGTTATTGAATCTACGGCGCGCCTCCCTGCTGCCGTTGATGTTGAGGCTGGCTATGGTTATCTTCATCTCAGAAGCATAGTGCAACCTCTACCTAACGGAGGGGAGGGAGCGCGGTCACTGACGACCGCCACTCCCTCAGCAGCCCAGTGTGGAAACTCTTGAGCCGACGCAGCTCGAGCCGGCCAAAGTCCTTGTCCGCGCCCATGATTTTAACGGCGGCGCGGACGGACATGACGAGCAGCGCCAGCTCCGACCATTTGTCGAGGGCCAGCCGGATCTTCTTGTGATGACCCTGGCTCATGGCCATAAAATCCCGGAGTTCCCCTACGGGAATGAGAGGAGAGTCGGTGAAGGGCACGAGGGCGTCCATCACCTCGCTGCCGATGGACTCCAAATCGTCCTCGATGCCCACCACCGAGTCCCCGTCCTCCTCCGGGAGGTCGGCACCGGCGGCCGACCCGTCCGTCGCACGGGGTGCAGCGAACGGCTCGGCCGCACCGGCCGGCCCCGCCTCCGTCACGAACCCACCCCCAGGATCGGTGGCAGAGGAGTCCACCCTGGGCTCCTTCAGGGGCGCCGGGCCGGGAGGCGGCGGCGGTTCGGGCCCCCCCCCCCCCCGCCTCAGGCGCCGGAGCGACCGGAGAAACCGGGGAGAAAATAAACTCAAATTCCTCCAGTACGTCCGGCGCCAACATCAGAGACGGAGTCAGGGGGCTTTCTGTCTCCCTGCCACCAACCTCCGACCCAGCGGGCTGGGGATTGCTACACTCCTCCACCAGGTCGAGCAGTCCCTGGGAGATATCTGGGTTATAAAAGGCGGGCTCGGCTTCAGCCTCTTTGGCCTCGCCCGCCCCAGTCCCCAGGACGCCCGACCCGGCGAGGAGCAACGGTTCCGGAACTACATTTCCCTCCGCGGGTTGTTCCGCGCCCCCCCCCCACGGGCAGGGTCTCTTCCCCATCCCCGGGAGGCACAGGTCGGACAGACTCGGCTGTCTCACCCTCCCGAGGGACAGGCGACCCCTGCCGCTCGCGTGCGACAATGACGGTGGTGGGGTGGGGCGCAGCACCCGCGGCGGGCGACTCCCCCCCTCTGCGGAGGGACCTTCCTCCTCGCAGTCCTCCTCCTGGGGGTCTAGCTTTCTTTTTAACATATTGGGGCCCGGAGAGGGGGAGGCCTCCATGTCTGCTGGGGCCTCCCTCTCTGCCCCCTTCCGACGACTGGGTTTCTTGGGCCCCTCGGGCCCGAGCCCGGCCGCAGGTCTTGATTTAGCTGCCTCAGCAGTTGCGGTCATGGTCACGGGCCCGGGCACGAGGACCCCCCCAGTCTCATGCATCCCGATCAACTCCGCGATGTACTCGGGCGTGAGCTCGGTCAACTCGGATGTTTCCTCCACGAGGGGATCCGCCCTTAGGTGTTTAGTTTTCCTACGCGCCTTCCTTCCCCCCAGACGCTCTCCCTCCCCCCCGCCGGAGGCCGTGGTGGTGTTGGCCTCCGATTTCGACCGCGCATCCGTCGCCGTCGACGCGCGGACAGTATCAGGGGGAGGGGGGGCGGCGGCGCCAACCCTGGCCGCGCCAGGTGTCGTGGCGGCCTTGGAGGCGGGGCAGTTTTTGCGGACGTGCCCCACCTCCTTACAGGCGTAGCACCGCACGCCGTCCGAGGTCCAGAAGACGCGGTGGGCGGTCCCCCCGTGGAGCACCGTGAACGCGCCATCCGCGTCCTCCTCCCGCGCCAGCCGGACGAAATGCTGGCGCCGGAAGGAGAAGACGTGCCGAAGGCTGGTTTCCCGGAAGCCGAGCGGGATGGGTGTGATCCCCGACCTCACCTCCCCCAGTTGACGTAGGTGGGGGAGGAGGAGCTCACCCGGAACAAAGGGCGGGACGTTGGAAACCACAATCCTTTGCGCGGTGGCCTCAAGGGGGTCCACCGGCAGGAAGGTCCCGCCCACGGTGAGCCCCTTCTCGATGGCCAGGGACACCGCCCGCTCCGACCCCAGGAAGAACACAGCCTTGCCGTACATTTTAGAGGCGGCGACGATGGCTGAAGGGCCGACAACCCCAGCCATGGCTTTAACGCACGCCTCTATAGTCATGTTGGGGTGAGTGTAGCTCTTGACCCCATTCTTCCTCGTAAGGAGGGTAAAAGGTGACGGGGTAACAGGAGGACTCGTGGCTGCGGCCGTGGCCGCGGCTGCCACGCTTGCGTATGTCCACGCTGCCCCCGCCACCGGCGAAGATGTGGTCGCCATGATGGGTTGGTCTTTAAGGGCTACACTCACCCCAAGTCACAGGCCTGAAGGTGTTAATGGCCTCGGTTTTTTGTTTCTGTTTTCCCCTGAGCAGAGGGAGCTCTTAAATTGAAGGCACACCTCTCCCTTTAGTTGATTGAATTGGGAGAGGGGCCTTCTCCCCTCTGCTCAATGGGTACTTAATTATAAGTAAATTGAGTTGCCTCTTAGAGAGAGAGGCAGAGAGAGACAAGAGACAAAGAGAGAGAGAGAGGGGTGGGGGGGGTGGGAAGGAGGGAAGCCGCAAGGGCAGGGTCGCCACTCAGGATGGTGGGTGGGTGGGTGTTGGCAGGGGGGTGCACTCTCCGATGTAATAAAAGTCTTTGGTGGTGGTCTTCTGGTGGGGGGAGAAGATGTCTTCACCTGGGATAGCTGGAGATGCCCAGGCTCAGTCCTGCACCAGGTCTTAACGATGCCCAATTAGATTAAATTAATTGGGGAACTTCACCTAGGCAGCTCCAGCTGTCCCAGGTCAGGCAATGGGAAAGGGGTGTTTAATATGGTGTGTGCGGCCTAGCTTTTACAGAAGCCACACACACACACACACACATACATCCCTTAGATGTTCCGGCCCTCTTCTTTTCTTCTTTCCTCCCCCCACCTACAAAACAAAGTCTCTGGGAGAGTGCACCAGAATCACACCCACCTGTAGCTGTTCTTTCCTTCCTTCCTCCTTCCAAACAGATGATGGATGTTGTGTTGTTTTCTCCCCTCTCTCCCTCTCCTAAAATGGAGGCCAATTGAGGAGGCAGTGTGGAAAGGCCTCTCCTCTGTTGTTGATGGCCTTGGCCTTCCTTTCTTTCTCCTCTCCTCTCCTGTCCTCTCTCTCCAGGCACCTCAGTTGTGGTTGTTGGTTGTTGGTGGTGGCCTGCTGTCTGGTCTCCTTCTCCTTCTCCTCTTCCTGCTCACAGAGACCACCACTCTGCTGCTGCTGCTGCTGCTCCTTCGTCAGCAGCTCCGAAAGCTTGTGATTTCAAATAAAGCTGTTGGACTATAACCTGGTGTTGTGCGACTTCTCACATTTGTCCACCCCAGTCCAATACCGGCATGTCCACATCATGGCAAGTAGATGAAGTTTGCACGAGGGAATATCTGTGCTGTAATACACAGTATTTACAGCAGGGAAACAGGCCATTCAGCCCAACAGGTCCATGACCGTGTTTTAGTCTCCTCATGACCCTCTTCCCACCCTACTTCATTAACTTCTTCAAAATATCCAGCAGGTCAGGCAACATCTGTGGAGAGAGAATAAGAGTTAACGTTTCAGCTCGATGATAATCAGAATACTTCGGAGCAAACAAGTTACGGAAAGGCTGGAAGGGAGACCGCACCGGTTGCAGGAGAGCTGGTTCGCGGTGATATGACTTTATTTAAAAGGTTACTGATGTAAATCTGAAAACCAGCACCCTGGGATTGAAGGTTCACTGGTGATGAATTTGCAGAAAGATATATTGAGCATCTCGCTGAACAGTGTGTGTGCGGTGAAGCGCTGGTTTCCGGACTGGAGCGGTTATCACCTTCGCCTCTCACGCGGAATGTCCCGGGCCCGGGCGGGAACATTGTTTCAGAGAATATTATTGTCTGAGAAATTACCGGTCCTGTTAAATTTAACAAAAGTTGCACCAGATTCTTGGTGTCATAAGCAATGAACATTTTAAACCAGACTCCTGTGTGTGAAATGAGATGTGGGTCACAGTTCATCACAGAAAACATACTGAAGTATCGACTCTTGGTTAGTCAGCATTCTTTCAATCTGTAAAAGAAGGTCATCAGTGCATTAATGGTGATTAAATCAATAGGCTTTTTTTCTTACAGCAGATGCATGCAGATAATAGCAGGCCCCGACAATGTAAGCGCCGAATCCTAACTACTAGATCACCAAGGAAAACTAAGTTAAATCACTGCGATAATTTTATATATAATTGGGTCTATCCATTTTGGATGACATTTTATTTTGATTATTTTACATGGTTACAAATGATGTTGCAAATGTTACAAATGTTTTCCCATATACCTGTAATATTTATTCCTTTATTGGGGGACATCAGTCTTCATTCCAAATGTTTTGTGTATATATTTATTTCTCAATATGGTACTTTTAAATTACACACAAATATATTTATACATAACACAGACACACACACACATACACAAAAATGATAAATAGCACAAAAATACACACAAATATATTTATAACTAGCACACAGATACATCCAAGTACATTTAGAATGATCACAGATGCAATTATATATTTATATTTTGATAACAAGAGTTATCATGTTATAAAAATATACTTTAAACTAGTCCACATATAACGCATCGCACTCATAACATAAACACTTACTTTCTGTATAAATATCACACACAGAGGGGATGCTTGTTAAGAAGGTGGAAGCCCATGGAAGTAAGGGAAAAGTGATGGTATTGTTACAGAATTTGGCTCAGTGACAGGAAGCACAGGGCGGTGATGGATTGGTGTTTTTCAGACGGGGAGGTGGTCTCCAGTGGTGTTCCCCAAGGGTCTGCTTTGGGTCCTTTACTCTTTGTAACTTTTATAAACGAACTTGACTCGAGCAGCATTATAAGGTTTGCAAATTTCACGAAATTGGTACCTTAATAGAATTGTGTTTCAGTTATACTCCGTTGATTTTTTTAAAAAAGCGCTGTTTATTCACTGAAAACCTTTTGTACTGTGAACTGTAAATTAAAAATAAGAATAAAAGCCACAGTAAACTGGTTAAAAATTACTCACATTTTCAAGACAAAGGTTTTTCATTTTCTCCAAATGCTCCAATTCCAGTTCCTTTTATTAAAATGTATTTATATATTTTTTTTGGCAGCGGATGATGGCTGTGGAGGGACCATGCGTGGGCAGAGTGGAGTTATCTCGAGCCCCAGTTTTCCGTCAGATTATGATAATAATGTGGACTGTATTTGGTCTATTCTGGCTGAGCCTGATGATACCATTGCACTGCTCTTCACAGACTTTCAGTTGGACGATGGATATGACTTCTTGGAGGTCTGCGGGACAGAAGATTCATCAATATGGTAAGTATATGAATTTACTGTTCATGAGCTTACTGGTGCTGACAAGGGCTGTGTATTGTGCATTATTCGTATGTGGGACGATGCTTGGAAGACTAACTGTGATTTTACTGCCACTTCAATGGGTTTTTTTTTCTGTGTGATGCCACCTTTCATGATGCTTAATTTTTGTGAATTATCCTTAAACCAATACTCCCTCTCCCTCCCTCAAAAAGCAATCCTTGAAAAGTGCATGTGCTGGCATCAGAAAGGATAGTTTTATATTCCTGTAATTCCCTCTGAAATCTGTGGTTGTGTTCTTCACCGTAACTATCAGAGGCAGCCAGTCGTTCCTTGCCGAGAGCTTCCTCACCTGCCCAGTCCACTCATCCCCAACATTTTTAATGAATGAATATGAAGACCAAATGGTTGTTAAGATGATGGGTAGCAGATCTTTAATTAGTCTGGAGGTGGTATCTCCACAAGTTAATATGTGTAATGTGATCAGTTTGTTTTACAGGGCTCTGAAGGTTGTTCCTCTGTATAAACAGCGATGGTCATTGGCAGAGCTGACATTAGTACTATATTGTATTGGCTTGTTTGTAAATGTACATTCACCTGTTGCCTTAGTGTATGAAAGCTGGACACATTAATTACCTGGATTTCGTAGCAGTGCAGAAGAACGAGTTTTGCATAAAGGGAGACCATGGCATTAAGGGATATTTGCCAGCTTGAAATCTTCATACAGATGCAAAGCTCTTGATGAGTATAGTTGTCGACTTCAGGATGTATACAGACCCCCAAACAGTAATGCTGAGGTTGGGGATGGCATTAAACTGGAAATTAGAGACGCGTGCAATAATGGCACAGCAGTTATCATGAGTGACTTTAATCTACATATAGATTGGGCTAACCAAATTAGTAACAATACTGTGAAGGAGGAATTCCTAGAGTGTATAAGGGATGGTTTCCTGGACCAATATGTTGAGGAACCTTCTTGAGATCAGGCCATCTTAGACTGGGTATTACGTAATGAAAAAGGATTGCTTAGCAATCTTGTTATGCAAGGCCCCTTGGGGAGGAGCGATCATAATATGATAGAATTCTTCATTAAGACGGAGTGTAAAATAGTTGACTCTGAGACTAGGGTCCTGAATTTAAATAAAGGAAACTACAATGTTATGAGGCGCGAGTTGGCTAGGATAGATTGTGGACCATTACTTAAAAGGTTGACGGTGGATAGGCAATGGCAAACATTTAAAGATCGCATGGATGAACTACAGAATTTTTTTCATCCCTGTCTGGCATAAAAATAAAACAAAAAAGGTGGCGCAACCGTGGCCAGTAAGGGAATTTAGGGATAGCATAAGATCCAAGGAGAGGACAGATAAACTGGACAGAAAAAGCAGCATACCTGAGGATTGGAAGCAGTTTAGGATTCAGCAAAGGAGGACAAAAGGATTAATTAAGAGGGGGAAAATAGAGTATGAGAGTAAAATTGCAGGGAACATAAAAACTGACTGTAAAAGCTTCTATAGATATGCGAAGAGAAAAAGTTCGGTGAAGTCAAGCGTAGGTCCCTTGCAGTCAGAATCAGGGGAATTTGTAATGCGGAAACAAGAAATGCCTGACCAATTAAATACATACCTTTGTTCTGTCCTCACAAAGGAGGACTCAAATAACCTCCCAGAGCTGTCGGGGAATATAAGGTCTAATGAGAGGCAGGAACTGAATGAAATCAGTATTTGTAGGGAAATGGAGTTAGGGAAATTGACGGGATTGAAGGCCGATAAATCCCCAGGGCCTGATAATATACATCCTAGGGTACTTAAGGAAGAGATCCTAGAAATATTAGATGCATTACTGGTCATCTTCCAAAATTCTATGGACTCTGGCACAGTTCCCATGGATTGGAGGGTAGCTAATGTAAGCCCATTATTTAAAAAAGGTGATGGAGAGAAAATGGTGAATTATAGACCGTTAAGCCTGACATCGATGGTGTGGAAAATGCTAGAGTTCATTAAAAGAACATAAGAAAATAAGAACATAAGAAATAGGAGCAGGAGTAGACCAATTGTCCCCTCGAGCCTGCTCCGCCATTCAATGAGATCATGGCTGATCTGATCCAACCTCAACTCTAAAGAACACAAAAATTAGGAGCATGACCAGGCCACTCGGCCAGTGGGCCCGCTCCGCCACCCACAGGGCCTTGACCGATCCGAACTCAAACTCACGTCCAATTTCCAGCCCGCTCCCCGTAACCCCTAATTCCATTTATTTCTAGGAAACGGTCTATTTCTGTTTTAAATTTATTTAATGAAGTAGCTTCCACAGCTTCCTGGGGTAGCAAATTCCAAAGACCCACTACCCTCTGAGTGAAAAAGTTTCTCCTCATCTCAGTTTTGAAAGAGCAGCCCCTTATTCTAAGATTATGTCCCCTAGTTCTAGTTTCACCCATCATTGGGAACATCCTCACCGCGTCCACCCGATCAAGCCCCTTCACAATTTTATATGTTTCAATAAGATCGCCTCTCATTCTTCTGAGCTCCAATGAGTAGAGTCCCAATCTACTCAACCTCTCCTCATATGTCAACCCCCTAATCCCCGGAATTAACCGAGTGAACCTTCTTTGTACTGCCTCGAGAGCAAGTATGTCTTTTCTTAAGTATGGACACCAAAACTGTATGCAGTACTCCAGGTGCGGTCTCACCAATACCATATACAACTGCAGCAATACCTCCCTGCTTTTATATTCTATCCCCCTAGCAATAAAAGTCAGCATTCTATTAGCTTTCTTGATCACCTGCTGCACCTGCATACTAACTTTTTGATTTTCTTGCACCAAGACCCCCAGATCCCTTTGTACTGCAGGACTTTCCAGTTTCTCGCCATTAAGATAATAACCTGCTCTCTGATTTTTCCTGCCAAAGTGCATAACCTCACATTTTCCAATATTGTATTGCATCTGCCAAATCTCTGCCCACTCACCCAGCCTGTCTATATCCCCTTGTAGGTTTTTTATGTCCTCCTCACTCTCTACTTTCCCTCCCATCTCTGTATCATCTGCAAACTTTGATATGTTACACTCGGTCCCCTCCTCCAAATCGTTAATATAGATTGTAAAAAGTTGGGGACCCATCACCGACCCCTGCGGAACACCACTGGCTACTGGTTGCCAGTCCGAGAATGAAACATTTATCCCAACTCTCTGCTTCCTGTTAGATAACCAATCCTCCACCCAAGCCGGAATATTACCCCCAATCCAGTGATTTTTTATCTTGAGTAATAATCTTTTATGTGGCACCTTGTCGAATGCCTTCTGGAAGTCTAAATACACTACGTCCACTGGTTCCCCTTTATCCACCCTGTACGTTATATCCTCAAAGAACTCGAGCAAATTTGTCAGACATGACTTCCCCTTCATAAAGCCATGCTGACTTTGTCCTATTAAATTATGTTTATCTAAATGTTCCGTTACTGTCTACTTAAAAATAGTCTCCAAAATTTTACCCACCACAGATGTTAGGCTAACTGGTCTATAATTTCCAGCCTTCTGCCTACTACCCTTTTTAAATAAGGGTGTTACATTAGCTGTTTTCCAATCTGCCGGGACCTTTGCTGAGTTCAGGGAGTTTTGGAAAATTATTACCAAAGCATCCACAATCCTACTGCCACTTCCGTCAAGACCCTAGGATGTAAGCCATCAGGTCCAGGGGATTTATCCGCCTTGAGTCCCATTATTTTACTGAGTACCAATTCCTTAGTGATTTTAATCGTATTTAGCTCCTCCCCCACTAGAGCCCCCTGTTTGTCCAGTGTTGGGATATTCTTAATGTCCTCTACCGTAAAGACTGAAACAAAATATTTGTTCAGCATTTTTGCCATCTCCATGTTTCCCATCATTAATTTCCCGGTCTCATCCTCTAAGGGACCTACGTTTGCCTTAACCACCCTTTTTCTTTTTATATAACTACAGAAACTCTTGCTATCTGTTTTTATATTTTTTGCTAATTTATTTTCATAGTCTATTTTCCCTTTAGTTACGTTTTGTTGTCTTTTGAAGACTTCCCAATCTTCTATCCTCCCACTAACTTTGGCTACCTTATATGTCCTTGTTTTTAGTTGGATACTTTCTTTAATTTCTTTACTTAGCCATGGATGGCTGTCATTTCTTTTACACCCTTTTTTCATCAGTGGAATATATTTATTTTGAAAGTTGTAAAATAACTCCTTGAATGAAAACTATGCTCATGTACCGTCTTACCCTTAAATCTATTTTCCCAGTCCACTTTAATCAATTCTGCTCTCATACCATCATAGTCTCCTTTATTCAAGCTCAGTATGCTTGTTTGAGAAACAAACTTCTCACCCTCTAATTGGATATGGAATTCAACCATGTTATGGTCACTCATTCCAAGGGGATCACTAACTAGGACATTATGAATTAATCCTTACTCATTACACAGTACCAGGTCCAAGGTTGCTTGACCCCTTGTAGGATTAGTTACATACTGCTCAAGAAATCCATCCCTAAGACACTCAATAAACTCTTCCTCAAGGCTGCCCTGCCCAATCTGTTTGGTCCAGTTAATATGATAGAAAAAATCCCCCATAATAATAGCTGTTCCCTTATTACATGCAAAAACTATTTCCTGATTAATACTTCTTCCAACAGAGTTACAACTATTAGTAGGCCTATATACTACGCCCAACAGTGTTTTTTCCCCTTATTATTCCTTATCTCTACCCAAACTGTTTCATTATACTGATCATTTGACCCAATATCATTTCTCTGTATTACAGTGATTCCTTCCTTTATTAACATAGCCACCCCACCTCCCCTTCCTTCCTGCCTGTCCTTCCTGATTGTTAAATACCCTGGCATATTTAATTCCCAGACGTTGTCACCCTGCAGTCTTGTTTCTGTAATGGCCACAAGATCATACCCATACATAGTTATTTGTGCCATTAACTCGTAAATTTTGTAACGAATGCTACGTGCATTCAGATAAAGAACTTTAAACGTATTTTGCGACACTTACTTACTGCTTTTTCCTTATTTAACACTTTACCTTTTATTCCATACCTTCTGTCTCTTCCTGACATGCTATCCTCTGTCTCCCTGCTCAGGTTCCCAACCCCCTGCCACATTAGTTTAAATCCTCCCCAACAGCACTAGCAAACACTCCCCCAAGGACAGCGGTCCCGGCCCTGAACAGGTCCAGTCCGTCCGGTTTGTACTGGTCCCGCCTCCCCCAGAACCGGTTCCAATGTCCCAGGAATTTGAATCCCTCCCCCTTGCTCCATTCCTCTAGCCACGTATTCATTTGAAATATCCTCCTATTTCTACTCAGACTAGCACGTGGCAGTGGTAGCAATCCTGAGATTACTACCTTTGAGGTCCTATTTTTTATTTACCTCCTAGCTCCCTATAATCTGCTTTTAGGACCTCATCCACTTTTTTACCATTATCGTTGGTGCCTATGTGCAACACGACAGCTGGCTGTTCGCCCTCCCCCTCCAAAATGTTCGGTAGCCGCTCCGAGACGTCCTTGACCCTTGCACCAGGGAGGCAACACACCATCCTGGAGTCTCGGTTGCGGCCGCAGAAACACCTATCTATTCCCCTTACAATTGAGTCCCCTATCACTACAGCTCTTCCACTCTTTTTTCTCCCAGCCTGTGCAGCAGAGCCGCCCATGGTGCCAGGAAGTTGGCTGCTGCTGCCTTCCCCTAAGTCATCCCCCGCAACAGTATCCAAAGTGGTATATCTGTTTGAGCGGGGGATGGCCACAGGGGACCCCTGCACTACCTGCCTGCACCTCCTACTCTGCCTGGTGGTCACCCATTCACTTCCTGCCTGTACACCCTTCACCTGCGGTGTGACCAACTCTCTAAACGTGCTATCCACGAGGTTCTCAGCATCGCGAATGCTCCAATATGCATCCAGCCGCAGCTCCAGCGCCGCAATGCGGTCTGTCAGTAGCTGCAGCTGGATACACTTCCCGCACACATGGTCGTCAGGGACACCGGAAGGGTCCCTGATTTCCCATATAGAGCAGGAGGAGCACAACACGGGGCTGGGCTGTCCTGCCATGACTTACCCTTTAATTAATTGAACTTTAATTAAATCAAATCAATACCACCAAATTCACTCAATTAAATGCATTACTCAAGGGCCCTTGGTTACTAGCACTAGAAATTATAATCACAAAATTAAGATCTTTGAAACTTTATAAACTATGAACCTTAACTATCAAACTATAAAGTTGTATAAATACTAACCTGCCGTACTCACCCAATCAGCCGCTCCCTCCTGCCCACGTCACGTTTTGAATCGTGACGTGGCTCTGGAACGCCGCCGCTCCACTCACTTCTCGCCCAGGTCCGCCGCTGTAAAAGAGGGGCCTACCTGGATACCGCAGGCTTTTATAGCCTCGCTGCTCCACTCACTTCTCGCTCAGGTCCGCCGCTGTAAAAGAGGGGCCTACCTGGATACCGCAGGCTTTTATAGCCTCGCTGCTCCACTCACTTCTCGCCCAGGTCCGCCGCTGTAAAAGAGGGGCCTAACTGTATACCGCAGGCTTTATAGCCTCGCTGCTCCACTCACTTCTCGCTCAGGTCCGCCGCTGTAAAAGAGGGGCCTACCTGGATACCGCAGACTTTATAGCCTCGCTGCTCCACTCACTTCTCGCCCAGTTCCACCGCTGTAAAGGAGGGGCCTACCTGGATACCGCAGGCTTTATAGCCTCGCTGCTCCACTCACTTCTCGCCCAGGTCCGCCGCTGTAAAAAGATGTAAGAGCAGAGCACTTGGAAAACAGTGACAGGATCGGACAAAGTCAACATGGATTTACAAAAGATAAATCGTGCTTAACTAATCTAATGGAATTTTTGAGGATGTAACTGGTAGAATATATAAGGAAGAATGAGTGGATGTGGTGTATTTGGACTTTCAGAAGGCTTTCGATAAGGTCCCTCAAAAGAGGTTAAAGTTTAAAGGTAAAGCACATGGGATTGGGGGTAAGGTATTGACTTGCATAGAGAACTGTTTGGCAGACAGGAAGCAAAGAGTTCGAATATACATGTATTTTTCCGAGTGGCAGGCAGTGACTAGTGGGGTACCGCAGGGGTCTGTGCTAGGACCCTAGCTATTCACAATATATATTAATGATCTAGACGAGGGAACTGGATGTAATATCTCCAAGTTTGCAGATGACACAAAGCTGGGTGGGCGTGTGTGCTTTGAGGAGGATGCTGAGAAAATCCAGTATGATTTGGACAGGTTGGCTGATTGGGCAGATGCATGGCAGATGCAGTATAACGTGGATTAATGCGAGGTTATCCACTTTGGTGGCAAAAACAGGAAGGCAGATTATTATCTGAACGGCAATAGATTGGGAAAAGGGGAAGTGCAACGAGACCTGGGTGTCCTTGTAAACCAGTCACTGAAGGTAAGCATGCAGGTGCAGCAGGCGGTTAAGAAGACAAATGGTATTTTGGCCTTCATAGCGAGAGGATTCGAGTACAGGAGCAAGGATGTCTTGCTGCAATTTTACAGGGCCTTGGTGAGACCACACCTTGAGCAATTGTGTGCAGTTTTGGTCGGCTTATCTGAGGAAGGATGTTCTTGCCATGGAGGGAGTGCAGCGAAGATTCACCAGCCTGATATCGGGGATGGCAGGAATGATGTATGAGGAGACAGTGGGTCGATTGGGCTTATATTCGCTGGAGTTCAGAAGAATGAGAGGGGATCTCATTGAAACTTATAAAATTCTAACAGGACTAGACAGACTTGATGCAGGAAGGATGTTCCCGATGGCGGGGGAGTCCAGAACCAGGGGTCACCGTCTAAAGATAAGGGCCATGATGTGGAGATGCCGGTGTTGGACTGAGGTGGACAAATATGAGAAGTCGCACAACACCAGGTTATAGTCCAACAGCTTTATTTGAAATCACAAGCTTTCAGAGCTGCTGACGAAGGAGCAGCAGCAGCAGAGTGGTGGTCTCTGTGACCAGGAAGAGGAGAAGGAGAAGGAGATCAGACAGCAGACCACCAACAACAACCAACAACCACTACTGAGGTGCCTGGAGAGAGAGGACAGGAGAGGAGAGAGAAAAGAAGGCCAAGGCCAAGGCCATCAACAACAGAGGAGAGGCCTTTCCACACTGCCTCCTCAATTGGCCTCCATTTTAGGAGAGGGAGAGAGGGGAGAAAACAACACAACATCCATCATCTGTTTGGAAGGAGGAAGGAAGGAAAGAACAGCTACAGGTGGGTGTGATTCTGGGGCACTCTCCCAGAGACTTTGTTTTGTAGGTGGGGGGAGGAAAGAAGAAAAAGAAGAAGGCCGGAACATCCAAGGGGTGTGTGTGTGTGTGTGTGGCTTCTGTAAAAGCTAGGCCGCACACACCATATTAAACACCCCTTTCCCATTGCCTGACCTGGGACAGCTGGAGCTGCCTAGGTGAAGTTCCCCAATTAATTTAATCTTATTGGGCATCGTTAAGACCTGGTGCAGGACTGAGCCTGGGCATCTCCAGCTATCCCAGGTGAAGACATCTTCTCCCCCACCAGAAGACCACCACCAAAGACTTTTATTACATCGGAGAGTGCACCCCCCCTGCCAACACCCACCCACCCACCATCCTGAGTGGCGACCCTGCCCTTGCGGCTTCCCTCCTTCCCACCCCCTCTCTCTCTCTCTTTGTCTCTTGTCTCTCTCTGCCTCTCTCTCTAAGAGGCACCTCAATTTACTTTTTATTAAGTACCCATTGAGCAGAGGGCAGAAGGCCCCTCTCCCAATTCAATCAACTAAAGGGAGAGGTGTGCCTTCAATTTAAGAGCTCCCTCTGCTCAGGGGAAAACAAAAACAAAAAAACCGAGGCCATTAACACCTTCAGGCCTGTGACTTGGGGTGAGTGTAGCCCTTAAAGACCCGTCCATTATGGCGAGCACATCTTCGTCGGTGGCGGGGGCAGCGAGGACGTATGCGAGCGTGGCAGCCGCGGCCACGGCCGCAGCCACGAGTCCTCCTGTTACCCCGTCACCTTTTACCCTCCTTACGAGGAAGAATGGGGTCAGGAGCTACACTCACCCCAACATGACTATAGAGGCGTGCGTTAAAGCCATGGCTGGGGTTGTCGGCCCTTCAGCCATCGTCGCCGCCTCTAAAATGTACGGCAAGGCTGTGTTCTTCCTGGGGTCGGAGCGGGCGGTGTCCCTGGCCATCGAGAAGGGGCTCACCGTGGGCGGGACCTTCCTGCCGGTGGACCCCCTTGAGGCCACCGCGCAAAGGATTGTGGTTTCCAACGTCCCGCCCTTTGTTCCGGGTGAGCTCCTCCTCCCCCACCTACGTCAACTGGGGGAGGTGAGGTCGGGGTTCACACCCATCCCGCTCGGCATCCGGGAAGCCAGCCTTCGGCACGTCTTCTCCTTCCGGCGCCAGCTTTTCGTCCGGCTGGCGCGGGAGGAGGACGCGGATGGCGCGTTCACGGTGCTCCACGGGGGGACCGCCCACCGCGTCTTCTGGACCTCTGACGGCGTGCGGTGCTACACCTGTAAGGAGGTGGGGCATGTCCGCAAAAACTGCCCCGCCTCCGAGGTCGCCACGACACCTGGCGCGGCCAGGGCTGGTGCCGCCGCCCCCCCTCCCCCTGATACTGTCCGCGCATCGACGGCGACGGATGCGCGGTCGAAATCGGAGGCCAACACCATCACGGCCTCCGGCGGGGGGGAGGGAGAGCGTCCGAGGGGAAGGAAGGCGCGTAGAAAAAATAAACACCTAAGGGCGGATCCCCTCGTGGAGGAAACATCCGAGTTGACCGAACTCACGCCCGAGTACATCGCGGAGTTGATCGGGACGCATGAGACTGGGGGGGTCCTCGTGCCGGGGCCCGTGACCATGACCGCAACTGCCAAGGCAGCTGAATCAAGACCTGCGGCCGGGCTCGGGCCCGAGGGGCCCAAGAAACCCAGTCGTCAGAAGGGGGCAGAGAGGGAGGCCCCAGCAGACATGGAGGCCTCCCCCTCTCCGGGCCCCAATATGTTAAAAAGGAAGCTCGACCCCCAGGAGGAGGACTGCGAGGAGGAAGGTCCCTCCGCAGAAGGGGAGTCGTCGCCCGCCGCGGGTGCTGCGCCCCACCCCACCACCGCCATCATCGCGCGCGAGCGGCAGGGGTCGCCTGTCCCTCGGGAGGGTGAGACAGCCGAGTCTGTCCGACCTGTGCCTCCCGGGGATGGGGAAGAGACCCTGCCCGTGGGGGGGGGCGCGGAACAACCCGCGGAAGAAAATGTCGTTCCGGAACCGTTGCTCCTCGCCGGGTCGGGCGTCCTGGGGACTGGGGCGGGCGAGGCCAAACAGGCTGAAGCCGAGCCCGCCTTTTACAACCCAGATATTTCCCAGGGACTGCTCGACCTGGTGGAGGAGTATAACAATCCCCAGCCCGCTGGGTCGGAGGTTGGTGGCGGGGAGACAGAAAGCCCCCTGACTCCGTCTCTGATGTTGGCGCCGGACGTGCTGGAGGAATTTGGGATTATTTTCTCCCCGGTTTCTCCGGTCGCTCCGGCGCCTGAGGCGGTGGGGGGGGCCCCGAACCGCCGCCGCCTCCCGGCCCGGCGCCCCTGAATGAGCCCAGGTTGGACTCCTCTGCCACCAATCCTGGGGATGGGATCGTGACGGAGGCGGGGCCGGCCGGTGCGGCCGAGCCGTTCGCTGCACCCCGTGTGACGGACGGGTTGGCCGCCGGTGACGACCTCCCGGAGGAGGACGGGGACTCGGTGTTGGGCACCGAGGACGATTTGGAGTCCATCAGCAGCGAGGCGATGGACGCCCTCGTGCCCTTCACCGACTCTCCCCTCATCCCCGTGGGGGAACTCCGGGATTTTATGGCCACGAGCCAGGGTCGTCACAAGAAGATCCGGGTGGCCCTCGACAAGTGGTCGGAGCTGGCGCTGCTCGTCGTGTCCGTCCGCGCCGCCGTTAAAATCATGGGCGCGGACAAGGACGTTGGCCGGCTCGAGCTGCGTCGGCTCAAGAGTTTCCACACTGGGCTGCTGAGGGAGTGGCGGTCGTCAGTGACCGCGCTCCCTCACCTCCATTAGGTAGAGGTTGCACTATGCTTCTGAGATGAAGATAACCATAGCCAGCCTCAACATCAACGGCAGCAGGGAGGCGCGCCGTAGATTCAATAACTTCTCGGTCCTTCGGGACGGGAAATATGCGGTGTGCTTCCTGCAAGAAACCCACACCGTTCCGGGAGACGAGGCCACGTGGCTCCTGGAGTGGCAAGGAGGGGTCAGCATGAGTCACCTCTCTACCAATTCCTGCGGGGTGGCTGTCTTGCTGGCCCCGCATTTTCAGCCGGGGATATTGAGGGTCAAGGAGCACGTGCCGGGCCGCTTGCTCCAGGTCACTGTTCGCCTGGGAGGCGTGCCGCTCCATTTAGTGAACGTGTACGCCCCCCGGACCGGTGCGCAGCAAGTGCGCTTCTTCGGAGAAGTGTCCGCTCTTCTGGGCTCCATCGACGTGGGCGAGTGCGTCATCCTCGGGGGGAATTTCAATTGTACCCTCGAGGCGCGGGACCGGTCGGGTCCCCCGCGAAGCCCGGAGGCGATGGAGAAGTTGCGGGACCTGGTCGGGTCCTTCGACTGGTGGACGTATGGCGAAATCTCCATCCCGACTCCAGCGCCTTCACGAGCGTGAGGTCTGGAGGAGGAAGGTCCAGAATCGACCGCCTTTACATTTCCCGGGCGTACGTCTCCTGCGTTCCAGCGGCTTCCATGCGGCCGGTGCCGTGCATGGACCACCACCTGGTGTGGGCGGAGCTCGCTCCGCTGCGCGCGCGGGGGGGGTCCACGTACTGGCATTTTAACAACCTGCTGCTGGAGGACGCGCGGTTCCGGGATTCGTTTCGCCGGTTCTGGGCCGACTGGAGAAGGAAGCGGGGAGGCTTCCCCTCCTTGAGGCTATGGTGGGACGTGGGCAAGGCTCACGTCCGCGTCTTCTGTCAGGAGTACGCGAAGGGGTCGACCAAGAGGCGGGAGGCCCGGGTCGGGCGATTGGAGAAAGAAGTGCTCGACCTGGAGTCCCGTCTCGGTCAAGTCGTCGAGGACCCGGCCCTGCGGAAGGTGTACGAAGAGAAGAAGGGCGCGCTGAAGGACCTGCAGCTGGTCGGGTCCCGAGGCGCGTACGTGAGGTCGCGGATCCAGTTCCTGCGGGACCTGGACCGCGGCTCCCCCTTCTTCTACTCGCTGGAAAAAAGACGGGGGGTCCGTAAGCAGCTCTTGGGGCTGCTGGCCGACGACGGATCTCTGGTCTCGGATCCGGAGGGCATCAGCGCGGAGGCCCGGTCCTATTACGGGGCTCTGTTCTCTTCAGATCCGTCCAGCGAGGATGCGCGCAGAGTTTTGTGGGAGGACCTGCCGAAGGTCGGCCTGGAGGGCGCCGAGAATTTAGAAGCTCCGCTAAGCCTGGCGGAGCTGACCGGCGCCCTGCGCCAGCTCTCGAGGGGCAAGTCCCCGGGGCTGGACGGGCTGACCGTGGAGTTCCACAGGGCGTTCTGGGATGTCTTGGGGGACGACTACGCGCGGGTCCTGGGGGAAAGTCTGGCGACCGGGGAGATGCCCCTCTCTTGGCGCAGGGCGGTCATCGTCCTGCTGCCCAAGAAGGGCGATCTCCGCCTACTTAAGAACTGGCGCCCGGTCTCCCTCCTCAGCACGGACTACAAAATTTTCGCCAGGGCTATGTCTGCTCGCCTTGGCACCGTGCTGGCCCGCATGATCCACCCCGACCAGTCCTACACGGTCCCGGGCCGGACAATCCACGACAACATCCATCTGGTCCGGGACCTGGTCCACCATTCCAGAGGGCTGGTCTGTCGGTCGCCTTCCTTTCCCTAGATCAGGAGAAGGCGTTCGACAGGGTGGATCACGAGTATCTTTTCGGGACTCTGCGCGCATTCGGTTTCGGGACGCATTTCGTCGCCCGGATCCGACTTCTGTACGCCGCCGCGGAGTGTCTGATTAAAGTGAACGGGTCTTTGACGGCGCCCCTTCGCTTCGGGAGGGGGGTGCGTCAGGGATGCCCCATGTCCGGTCAGTTATACGCCGTTTGCGTGGAGCCTTTCCTGCGCCTCTTGCGGAAGAGGTTGACGGGACTGGCTCTGCAAGGGCCGGGCGTGGAGGTGGTCCTCTCGGCTTACGCCGATGACGTGCTCCTCGCGGTCACGGATCCCGTTGACTTGCGGAGGATGCGAGAATGCCAGCAGATTTACTCGGACGCATCCTCCGCCAAGATCAACTGGGAGAAATGTTCTGGACTCCTGGTGGGCCCATGGCGGGTGGACTCCCTGCCGGAGGAGTTCGGGCCTTTCGCCTGGAGCACCACGCACCTCCTCTACCTGGGAGTCTACCTCAGCCCGGCCGAGGACGCCTGGCCGGCGAACTGGCAAGAGCTGGAGGCCGAAGGGCGCTGGACAGGACTGCTCCGAGTGTTGTCCTACAGGGGTCGAGCGCTGGTCATAAACCAGCTGGTGGCCGCCATGTTTTTGCTTCTTGGGACACTGGCACCAGTACTGGGGCAGGAGAGAGCTGTTCCGTTGGGACGGACTTCACTTGGCCAGTGCTGGGACTAGTGTCCTGGCGAATCGAATAACTAGGGCTGTGGAGAGGGCTTTAAACTAATTAGTGGGGGGGAGGTTTCAAGAGAGCAAAAAATAAAAATGACAACAGAGAGGGTCATAGACATAGGTAGCAGTAGGGGAATCACAAATCAGAGCGTGGCAGGAAGGGACAGAGTGTGTGGAGTAAAAGGTAAACTGGTAAAAAGTGAAAAAGCAGGAACTAAGTGCCACAAAGCATATTTGAAAGTTCTCTATCTGAATGCACATAGCATTCGTAACAAAATAGACGAGTTAATGGCACAAATAACTACATATGGTTATGATATTGTGGCCATTACAGAAACATGGCTGCAGGGTGACAATGCCTGGGAATTAAACATACCAGGTTATTTAACGATCAGGAAGGACAGGCAGGAAGGAAGGGGAGGTGGGGTGGCTATGTTAATAAAGGAAGGAATCACTGTAATACAGAGTAATGATATTGGGTCAAAAAATCATGATAATGAAACAGTTTGGGTGGAGATAAGGAATAATAAGGGGAAAAAAACATTAGTGGGCGTAGTCTATAGGCCTCCGAACAGTTGCAACTCTATTGGACGGAGTATCAATCAGGAAATAGTTGAGGCATGTAATAAGGGAACATCTATAATTATGGGGGATTTTAACTATCATATTAATTGGACAAATCAAATGGGGCAGGGCTGCCTTGAGGATGAGTTCATTGAGTGTATTAGGGATGGGTTTCTTGAGCAGTATGTAACTGAACCGACCAGGGGGCAAGCAACCTTAGATCTGGTCCTGTGTAACGAGACAGGATTAATTAAAAATGTCCTAGTAAAGGATCCCCTTGGAATGAGTGACCATAACATGGTTGAATTCCATATTCAATTAGAGGGTGAGAAGGTTGGATCTCAAACAAGCGTGCTAAGCTTGAATAAAGGAGACTATGAAGGTATGCGAGCGGAATTGAGTAGAGTGGATTGGGAAAATAGATTAAAGGGTAAGACGACACATGATCAGTGGTGTACATTCAAGGAGTTATTTTACAACTTCCAAAAAAATATATTCCACTGAAAAGAAAAGGGTGTAAAAGAAAGGACAGTCATCCGTGGCTAAGTAAAGAAATTAAGGATAGTATTCGACTAAAAACAAGGGCATATAAGGTAGCGAAATCTAGTGGGAGGACAGAGGATTGGGAAAACTTTAAAAGGCAGCAAAAAATAACAAAAAGATTGATTAAGAAAGGGAAGATAGATTATGAAAGTAAATTAGCAAAAAATATAAAAACAGATAGTAAGAGTTTTTATAGTTATATAAAAAGAAAAAGGGTGGCTAAAGTAAATGTTGGTCCCTTAGAGGATGAGACCGGGAAATTAATGGTGGGAAATATGGAGATGGCAAAAACACTGAATGAATATTTTGTATCAGTCTTTACAGTAGAGGACACTAAGAATATCCCAACACTGGACAAACAGGGGGCTATAGGGGGAGAGGAGCTAAACACGATCAAAATCACTAAGGAAGTGGTACTCGGTAAAATAATGGGACTCAAGGCGGATAAATCACCTGGACCTGATGGCTTACATCCTAGAGTCTTGAAGGAAGTGGCGGTAGGGATTGTAGATGCATTGGTAATAATTTTTCAAAACTCCCTGGATTCCGCTAAGGTCCCGGCAGACTGGAAAACTGCTAATGTAACACCCTTATTTAAAAAGGGCAGTAGACAGAAGGCTGGTAACTATAGACCGGTTAGCCTAACATCTGTGGTAGGTAAAATTTTGGAGTCCATTATTAAGGAAACAGTAACAGGACATTTGGATAATCATAATTTAATAGGACAAAGTCAGCATGGTTTTACGAAGGGGAAGTCATGTTTGACAAATTTGCTGGAGTTCTTTGAGGAAGTAACATATAGAGTGGATAAAGGGGAACCAGTGGACGTAGTGTATTTAGACTTCCAAAAGGCATTTGACAAGGTGCCACACAAAAGATTATTGCTTAAGGTAAAAAATCACGGGATTGGGGGTAATATTCTGGCATGGATAGAGGATTGGCTATCTAACAGAAAGCAAAGAGTTGAGATAAATGGTTCATTCTCAGACTGGCAATCAGTAACTAGTGGTGTTCCACAGGGGTCAGTGCTGGGTCCCCAACTCTTCACAATCTATATTAACGATTTGGAGGAAGGGACCAAGTGTAACATATCAAAATTTGCAGATGATACAAAGATGGGAGGGAAAGTACTGAGTGAGGAGGACATAAAAAACCTGCAAGGGGACATAGACAGGCTAAGTAAGTGGGCAGAGATTTGGCAGATGGAATACAACACTGGAAAGTGTGAGGTGATGCACTTTGGCAGGAAAAATCCTAGAGCAATTTATTATCTTAATGGCAAGAAACTGGAGAGTACTGAAGTGCAAAGGGATCTGGGGGTCCTGGTGCACGAAACTCAAAAGGTTAGTATGCAGGTGCAGCAAGTGATTAAGAAGGCAAATGGAATGTTGGCTTTCATTGCTAGGGGGATAGAATATAAAAATAGGGAGGTATTGCTTCAGTTGTACAAGGTATTGGTGAGACCGCACCTGGAATACTGCATACAGTTTTGGTGTCCTTACTTAAGGAAAGACATCCTTGCTCTCGAGGCAGTGCAAAAAAGGTTCACTCGGTTAATCCCGGGGATGAGGGGGTGGTCATATGAGGAGAGGTTGGGTAGATTGGGACTCTACTCAATGGAGTTCAGAAGAATGAGAGGCGATCTTATTGAAACATATAAGATTGTGAAGGGGTTGGATCGGGTGGATGCGGGGAGGATGTTCCCGATGACGGGTGAGACGAGAACTAGGGGACATAGTCTTAGAATAAGGGGCTGCTCTTTCAAAACTGAGATGAGGAGGAACTACTTCACTCAGAGGGTGGTAGGTCCATGGAATATGCTGCCACAAAAAGCTGTAGAAGCTACAACATTAATTAAATTTAAAACAGAAATAGACAGTTTCCTAGAAGTAAAGGGCATTAAGGGTTACGGGGAGCGGGCAGGAATTTGGACATGAGTCTAGGTTCGGATCGGTCATGGCCCTGTGGGTAGTGGAGCGGGCCCAGGGACTGTGTAGCCTGATTCTGCTCCTATTTCGTGTGTGCAAATCTGTTAGATGCAGGAGATGGTTCTGTGATAGATAGTAGATTGGCGGTTAGGATCAGATCAGCCATGATCTTATTGAATGGCGGAGCAGGCTCGAGGGGCCGATTGGCCTACTCCTGCTCCTATTTCTTATGTTCTTATGTTCTTATGTTGTGGTAGCGGTTGGTCACTTTGATCCCTCCCCCTGCTTTTGTCGCCAAGATGCAGAAGAAGCTCGTCGACTTCTTCTGGGACAAAAGGAAGCACTGGGTCTCTGCCGCGGTTTTGAGTCTCCCGCTTAGGGAGGGCGGTCGGGCTCTGGTGTGCCTTCGCACCCAGGCGGCGACTTTCCGTCTTCAGACGCTGCAGAGATACCTGTACGTGGAGAATCCTCCTAGGTGGCGTGCGCTGGCGACGTATTTCTTCCGCCAGCTGCACGGCCTCAATTACGACACGCAGCTCCTGTTTGTGAGAGTGGGTGGCACGCGTGCCAGCCTGCGGGAGCTGCCTGTCTTCTACCAGGAACTGCTATGGGTTTGGAACAGCGTCGCCTCCGAGCGCATTTCTCCCCCGTCAGGAGCGGCGGCCGTCCTTCGGGAGCCGGTGTTCAGGAATCCGCACCTCCACGACCGCGGGTTCGGCAGGCTGGCGGAGGGCAGGGCTGTGCCCGGTAAGGTGACCAGAGTCGGGGACCTGCTCGATGGCGGAGGAGCGGGCTGGATGGCGCCAGAGGAGTTGGCGAGGCGCATGTCCTGGGTCAACGTCCGGCTCGCGGTCAAAGCCATCGAGTCGCTAAAAGTGGCACTGGGCCCCGTCTCCACTAGGTGTGTCGAGGAGGCTCAGGCACGTGGGGCGATCCCGTCCGAACTGACCCCCGTTCGGACGGAATTCCTTATCGGCGCCCGGCCCCGAATCCTCCCTCGGGAGCCGCCGCCTCACCACTTGAGCCTTCTCGGAGAAATGCCCTCCGTGCCCTTTCAATCCGCACGGAGGCGTTTCCTGTACGGGCTGCTCCTGCACACTCTCCACTTTGCCATCTTCGTCTGCCGTCCGGACATGCCTTGGCGTACCATCCTGCCGTCCGGTGGAGGCGAAGGTCCCCATTGGAAGGCTCTCTACGCGGGAGTCTTCCCTTGTTCTATTGGGGACTTGGCCTGGAGGGTGTTGCATGGAGCAGTCCCGTGCAATAGGATTTTAAGTAGGTTTACGGACTCCCAGGCTGCTTGCCATTTCTGTGGCCTGGAGGAGTCCATCTATCACATTTATATTGAGTGTGAGAGGTTGCAGCCCCTCTTTCATTATTTGAAGGGGCTGCTCTTCAATTTCTGGTTGCACTTCAGCCCCACGCTCCTGATCTACGGTCACCCGGTGCGGAGGGGAGCGGGTAGGTCGGAGGACCTCCTCGTAGGACTGTTCCTGGGCCTGGCCAAGAAAGCCATTAATTGGTCCAGGCAGCGGGCGGTCGAGGGGGTCGTTCGGCCCGATTGCCTGCCTCTCTTCCGCGGCCATGTTCGCGCCCGGGTGGCCCTGGAGATGGAGCACGCGGTGTCCGCCGGCACGCTTGAGTTTTTCCGCGACCGGTGGGCGCCGCGGGGGCTGGAGTGCATCGTCACCCCGGACTTCCAAATTTTGATTTGATTTATTAAGTTTCATTTAAAGTTTTAATTGATTTACAGTAAATTTTGATTTGTCCAACCAAAAAGAGCAACACCAGGTTATAGTTCAACAGGTTTATTTGAAATCACAAGCTTTCGGAGCGCTGCTCCTTCGTCAGGTTAACGGGTAAGCCATTTAGGACTGAGATGAGGAGGAATTTCATCACCAGAGAGTGGTGAACCTGTGGAATTCTCTGCCACAGAAGGCAGTTGAGGCCAATTCATTAAATATATTCAAGAAGGACTTAGATATATTTCATAAGGCTGAAGGGATCAAGGAACATGGGGAGAAAGCAGGGACAGGGTACTGAATTTGGATGATCAGCCACGATCTCATTAAATGAAGGAGCAGGCTCGAGGGGCCGAATGGCCTACTCCTGCTCCCATCTTCTATGTTTCTTAGATGGTGAAATGGGCGGAATCATGGCAGATGGAGTTCAATGCAGAGAAGTGTGAAGTGATGCACTTTGGGAGGACTAATGTGGAAATATAGCACGGCTGCTCTTTCTGAGCCAGCACAGGCACGACGGGTCGAATGTCCTCCTTCTGTGCTGTGAATTTATATGATTCTATATACACAACCACCGTTTATATTTTCACACGGCCTTGTTTGTAGTTCTAACTATTGTCTACACGCCGAAAGTTTAATTGTTTTTAGAAAGCTGCTCTACCTGTACATGTATTCTGAGCAGTTTGCTGCTATTGTGACTCCGTGGCGCAACGGCAGCGCGTCTGACTCCAGCTCTGAAGGCTGCGTGTTTAAATCACGTCGGCGTCAAAACTGATTTTAGCTTTGATTGGAGTGGGGATTATTCCGCAACAATATTTCCTTTGCTTTTTCACAATAAACAGAACCTTGCTGTAAAGTCTGTCTCACTAGTTCACCAGTGTTAGGGAGAGAAGCGCCAGATGCCCTCATTTATTTACTGTAACAAACTGACACCTCCGTTTTCACATCTGAGCCCGCTGTTAAAGAGCGTGTCCTTTGTGGGAGGGACACTGTTCCTGAAGTGAAGCCGGTGGGGGCAGTCAGTCTGCGTTTGTGAGAGAAATGCGCTGTGCAGGGGGGATGACTGGAGAAGCAAATGCAATTGGTTGGGTGTGTAATGCAATACCTGAGCCAATTAAAGTCGTTGTATGACCCACCCATAACGAAGCCCGGATGGCTCAGTCGACAGAGCATCAGACTTTTAATTTGAGGGTTCAGAGTTCAAGTCCCTATTCGAGCTTTCTTTTTAATCGCGATTCTCATCTCCACTTGCGTGCAGCACCTTGAAACACGATCATTTCACACTCATTATAGGAACAGGAGTGAGCCATTTACCCCCTCGTGCCTGTTCCGCCATTTAATGAGATCATGTGTGATCTGTGACCCAGCTCCGTTTATATCCCTTTTCCCGCTATCCCGGAGGTTAACAAAAAACGATCAGTCTCATGTTTAAAATTAACATTTGACTCAGCATCAACTGTAGATTGCGGAAGTGAGTTACACATTTCTACCACCCATTGCATGTAGGAGTGTTTCCTAACTTCACTCCTGAAAGGTCTGGCTCTGTTCCTGAGTCTCTGCCCCCTCGTCCAAGACTCGCCAACCATCGGAAAAAGCTTTTCTCTATCTACCCTATCAGTTCGCTTTAATATCTTGAATATTTCAATCAAATCACCCCTTAAGCTTTTAAATTCCAGGTAATACAACCTTGTTTGAGTAATCGCTCCTCGTAATTTAACCCTGGGAGTCTATGTATCATTGCGGTAAATCTAGACTTTACTTCCTCCAAGGCTGAAAAACACTTCCTAAGGTGTGGTGACCTGAACTGAACACTTCCAACCACATCCTTCTCCTCATCCGGCGCTTTAGCAAAACTCTTCAGCAGCACCAACTCACTCTATCTCAAAGCTGTCCTGGTCCGCAGTACCTTTTCATCCTTTGCCTCATCCGGCGCTTTAACAAAAAACTTGTTTTCTTCCTTTCAGGTTTAAAGGATCGCAAGCTTCAACAACCCTTGGACACCAGCATCCCTCCGGAACATTCTTCCACTTCTCGTTCCTCTGACCCCATCCCTTCTTCCAATCTCACCCCCTGTCATGTTTTCACTAGCCCCTCTGACATTCCCCTCTCTGACCCCGAACGATCAGTCCTTAGCAAAGGCCTGAGCTAAATCCCCTTACGCCCCCACCTGGAGGAATTTCGAGCTCGGCACGATGCTGAGCACTTTTTCCGCCACCTTCATCTCCGTGCCCACTTCTTTGGCCAGGGGTCTTCCCCCTGCACAGCTACCCCTTTATCCCGTTTTCAGAATTCTGGTTCTACCTGGCCCCCTCCCTCTGGCCTCTTACCCTCTCTAGATCTTTTCATTGCTAACTGCCAGCGTGACATCGGCCGTCTCAATTTCTCTGTTCCCCTTACCCACTCCAACCTACCTTCCTCTGAACTTGAAGCATTCCATTCTCTCAGATCCAACCCCAACATTGTAATTAAACCTGCTGACCAGGGTGGTGCTGTTGTTGTTTGGCGAACCGACCTCTACCTAGCAGAGGCTGAACGCCAACTCACCGACACCGCCTCCTACATCCGCCTGGAGCATGACCCCACTCCCGAACATCAAGCCACCGTTTCCAAGACTGTCACTGATCTCATCTCCTCTGGAAAACTTCCCTCCACGGCCGCCAACTTCATAGATCCCCAACCCCGCACAGCCCGCTTCTACCTTCTCCCCAAGATCCACAAACAGGACTGCCCTGGTAGACCCACCGTTTCAGCCTGCTCTTGCCCCACGGAACTTATCTCTTCCTATCTCGACTCTATTTTTTCTCCCCTTGCCCAGTCACTTCCCACCTAAATCTGCGACTCTTCGGACACTCTCCGCCAGTTTAACAGTTTCCAGTTTCCTGGACCCAACCTTCTCCTTTTCACTATGGACGTCCAATCCCTCAACACCTCCATCCCCCACCAGGACAGCCTGAGGGCGCTCCGCTTCTTCCTTGAACAGAGGCCCAACCAGTCCCCATCCACCACCGCCCTCCTCCGCCTGGCTGAGCTTGTTCTCATGTTGAACAACTTCTCCTTTGACACCACTCACTTCCTCCAAATTAAAGCTGTTGCTATGGGAACCCGCATGGGACCCAGCTATGCCTGCCTTTTCGTGGGATATGCGGAACATTGTTTGTTGCAGTGCTACGCAGGTCCCCTCCCTTACCTCTTTTTCAGAAACATTGATGACTGTATCGGTGCTGTTTCCTGCTCTCGCCCTGAACTAGAAAATTTCATTCACTTTGCTTAAAATTTCCACCCTTCCCTCACCTTCCTATCTCCATCTCCGACTCTTCCCTTCCCTTCCTCGACTTGTCTGACTCCATCTCTGGGGATAGGTTACTGACAAACATTCGCTACAAGCCCACTGACTCCCACAGCTACCTGGACTACACTTCCTCCCACCCCGATTCCTGTAAGGACTCTATTCCATAATCCCAGTTTCTCCATCTCTGCCACATCTGCTCTGACGATGCCACCTTCCATACCAGTGCTTCCGACATGTCTTCCTTTTTCCTGAACGAGGATTCCCCTCTACTGTGGCTGACACGGCCCTTGACCGATTCCGTTCTATTTCCCGCACTTCTGCTCTCACCCCTTCCCCTCCCTCCCGGAACCAGGATAGCGTTCCCCTTTTCCTCATCTTTCACCCCACCAGCCTCCATATTCAACGGCTCATCCTCCACCATTTCTGCCACCTCCAGCGTGATACCACCACAAAAACATCTGCCCCTCAACTTTCAGCAGTCCCAAGGGACCGCTCCCTCCGCGACACCCTAGTCCACTCCTCTATCAACCCCAACATCCATTGCCCTTCATCCGGCACCTTCCTGTGCAAGCACAGGAGATGGAACACATGCCCTTTTACCTCCACCCTTCCCAATGTCCACGGCCCCAGACAATCCTTCCAGGTGAAACAGCGATTTACTTGTACATCTTGAAATTTAGCATACTGTATTCGCTGCTCACGATGCGGTCTCCTCTACATTGGGGACACCAAACGCAGATTGGGTGACCGCTTTGCGGAACACCTCCGTTCAGTCCGTAAGGGGGACCTCGAGCTTCCGTTCGCCTGTCGCATTAATTCTCCGCTCCACTCCCACTCTGACCTCTCCGTCATCGGACTCTTACACTGTTCCAATGAAGCTGAACGTAAGCTCGAGGAACAGCACCTCATCTTTCGATTAGGCACTTTACAGCCTTCTGGACTCAAAACAGTTTTCAACAATTTCAGACCTTACCCTCTGCCCCTATCCGTTTTTTGCATTTACTTTAAATGTTTTCTCTCTCCCACATGGCAGCTGTGCATCATTCTGCCAGTGCCATTTGCACTTCATCTAGAGCCATCTTTTGTTTCTTAACTTGTCCAATTAAAATCTCTTTCTGTCTTGCACCAACTCTTAATCTCTCTTAATGTCTCTTAATCTCTCCTGCCATCCATCCTATCACAGATCTTCCCTTTTTTTCTTTCCTCCCCTTCCCGCCTTTCCCTGCCCCTACACTTGCTTAATATTTGTTACATCTCCAGCTTTGTTCCAGTTCTGACGAAGGGTCACCGACCTGAAAAGTGAACTCTGTTACTCTCTTCACAGATACTGCCTGACCGGCTGAGTATTTCCAGCATTTTCTCTTTTTATGACAGGTTTCTGCCCGTGGTCATGCCCCATCAGTGGTGTGTTACTGTGGGCGGAGCTCGAGTTGGCAGCTGATATTGTGAGTGTGTTCAGTCACTATAAACAGGGGCTCGGAAAGAAAAGAACAATCTAATATTAAAGTAAGTAATTCAACCAACTGTCATTAATTGTAAATATATTCAAATTAAATATATTGATAGACGCAAAATTAGTCCCATTGTATTTGAGTAACAGAATCCAGAATTAATGAATCATTTTGATATTAAAATATTCTCGGCGAGAGCATTATCTCAGGAAGGTGGAGAGAACAATGTCGAATCAGCACCACACTAACTGCGACTCGAGAATGGTCGCTGGTTTCACAGAGTAGATCTGATGGGACCAAAACTGTCATTGAACAAGACGGGATTAATCAGGAAGCATCATGAATGATTGGAAAGGCGAGGAGCTCCACTGAGAATCTCATCAGTACAGGGTTTTTTCAAGGTGAGAGTCTAACAAGCTATTGGGTGCCGTTTAATTACTGGCAAAACACTCGGCATTTGATGCGGCAATTTGACTGGGTATTCACTGATATGTAAATGTCGCCCATACCTTACCTGGGAGGAAATGATGCTTACATGTACAGGGATTTCTGTTCCGTATTCATACCATGCCTTACATAAGAACATAAGAACATAAGAAATAGGAGCAGGAGTAGGCCAATCGGCCCCTCGAGCCTGCTCCGCCATTCAATAAGATCATGGCTGATCTGATCCTAACCGCCAATCTACTATCTATCACAGAACCATCTCCTGCATCTAACAGAATTGCACACACGAAATAGGAGCAGAATCAGGCTACACGGTCCCTGGGCCCGCTCCACTACCCACAGGGCCATGACCGGATCCGAACCGAGACTCATGTCCAAATTCCTGCCCGCTCCCCGTAACCCTTAATGCCCTTTACTTCTAGGAAACTGTCGATTTCTGTTTTAAATTTATTTAATGATGTAGATTCTACAGCTTTTTGTGGCAGCATATTCCATGGACCTACCACCCTCTGAGTGAAGTAGTTCCTCCTCATCTCAGTTTTGAAAGAGCAGCCCCTTATTCTAAGACTATGTCCCCTAGTTCTAGTCTCACCCGTCATCGGGAACATCCTCCCCGCATCCACCCGATCCAACCCCTTCACAATCTTATATGTTTCAATAAGATTCCCTCTCATTCTTCTGAACTCCAATGAGTAGAGTCCCAATCTACCCAACCTCTCCTCATATGAACACCCCCTCATCCCCGGGATCAACCGAGTGAACCTTTTTTACACTGCCTCGAGAGCAAGGATGTATTTCCTTAAGTAAGGACACCAAAACTGTATGCAGTATTCCAGGTGCGGTCTCACCAATACCTTGTACAACTGAAGCAATACCTCCCTATTTTTATATTCTATCCCCCTAGCAATGAAAGCCAACATTCCATTTGCCTTCTTAATCACTTGCTGCACCTGCATACTAACCTTTTGAGTTTCGTGCACCAGGACCCCCAGATCCCTTTGCACTTCAGTACTCTCCAGTTTCTTGCCATTAAGATAATAAGTTGCTCTAGGATTTTTCCTGCCAAAGTGCATCACCTCACACTTTCCAGTGTTGTATTCCATCTGCCAAATCTCTGCCCACTTACTTAGCCTGTCTATGTCCCCTTGCAGGTTTTTTATGTCCTCCTCACGCACTACTTTCCCTCCCATCTTTGTATCATCTGCAAATTTTGATATGTTACACTTGGTCCCTTCCTCCAAATCGTTAATATAGATTGTAAAGAGTTGGGGACCCAGCACTGACCCCTGTGGAACACCACTAGTTACTGATTGCCAGTCTGAGAATGAACCATTTATCCCAACTCTTTGCTTTCTGTTAGATAGCCAATCCTCTATCCTTGCCAGAATATTACCCCCAATCCCGTGATTTTTTACCTTAAGCAATAATCTTTTGTGTGGCACCTTGTCAAATGCCTTTTGGAAGTCTAAATACACTACGTCCACTGGTTCCCCTTTATCCACTCTATATGTTACTTCCTCAAAGAACTCCAGCAAATTTGTCAAACATGACTTCCCCTTCGTAAAACCATGCTGACTTTGTCCTATTAAATTATGATTATCCAAATGTCCTGTTACTGTTTCCTTAATAATGGACTCCAAAGTTTTACCTACCACAGATGTTAGGCTAACCCGTCTATAGTTACCAGCCTTCTGTCTGCTGCCCTTTTTAAATAAGGGTGTTACATTAGCAGTTTCCCAGTCTGCCGGGACCTTAGCGGAATCCAGGGAGTTTTGAAAAATTATTACCAATGCATCTACAATCCCTACCGCCACTTCCTTCAAGACTCTCGGATGGTGTGCTTCATTGGATATTTTCAGCGAAGCTGCACACTGCATTTTTCACATGCTGTATCTGAGTTCACTGTGCTTGATGAACGATAACACAGTGAGAATTACACGGTATCTAACCCCTGTCTACCTACTCTGGGAGTTTCAGATGGGACAGTGTTGAGGGGACTTTGCTTTGTATTTACCCATACTGTACCTAACCTGGGTGTGTTTGATGGGACAATTTAGAGGGAACATTGCTCAGCATCTATTTCGTGATTGACTTGAAGTGGGAGTGTTTTATTGGTACTTTAAATATGTTTTACAATGTATGTAAGCCATGCTGTTCCTGAACGGTGAGTGTTTGATGGGACAGTGTAGCGGTTGATTTAATCTGCATGTCTGTCGTGCCGTACCTGGACTGCGAGTGTTTGATGGGACAGTGTAGACGGAGCTTTAACTATTATTGCCCATGATTTCCCCTCCAATTATTGTTCATATGGCCCCAACCATTTATAGCCCTGATGATCCCTACAATGTGCCTCTGACGCCCCTTCCTGTTACAGGGAATAGACTTGTTTTAGAACACAGATGAGGTGGTTGTTATATCTTAATCAACGCACCATGACGTCAAGCTGCATTTCACTGTCGAGAAAGGAGGGAGACGCACTACTTCATATTATGTGAGGGAGTGTTTGGGGTGTATAAATCAAAAGGTGGAAATGTGGGCCAATGAATCGTGGGACCTCATATTTGGAGGATGGGAAGGAGAATGAGTAAGGGGTAATTTTGCATGGTTCTGCTCCTTGCCTGGGATTTCAGTAGATTGTGCGGGTCGGAGACGGGACTGAATGAACAACATGTATTCATCCCCAGTGAGACTGCACGCCAGGTGCAGTGCATGGTCATGTGACCCTACGACACCTCAACTGGGCGGAGCTCCGGCTGCTTTGTGGCATTGTTACTGGCTGCTGTATGATTGGCTTCTGGCTCCTTTGTGAAGTCACCTGGAAACAGGTTTCCGCCCCTGGTTATGCCCCATCAGTGGTGAGTTATTGTGGGCGGAGCTGGAGTTGGCAGTAGATATTGTTAGTGAGTACAACCCCTATAAATAGGGGTAAGGACAGAAAAGAACATGTTAATATTAAAGTAAGTTATTCAACCAAATTTAATTAATTGTAAATATATTCAAATTTAATATATTCATAGTCACAAAGTTAGTCCCATTGTATTCCGATCACAGTTTATGGAATTCACATGAAGCATTTTTATATATTGGTGGTTCCTCGGAGTCAGCAGTACCTCAGGACGGTGGATAGTGAGAGAAGGCGAATCATCACCACACTAACTGGGATCGGAGAAATGTCATTGGTTTCACACAACATATCTGGTGGTACCATGGCCCCCAGAATCAAAGATAGGATAAAACAGAAAGCTTCAGCAATGATTTCATAGATGGGGAACTTTGCTGAGAATCCAATCAGTCCAGGATTTTGCCGAGTTGAGAGTCGAACCTGGTATCAGCAGTTGTTCAACATTTGCCGTAAGGCTCGGCCTTTGATGCCGCAATTTGACTGGGGAATCACTCTTGTGTGAATCTTGCCCATACCTCACCTGGGAGAGCTTGAAAATTACATGTACACGGAGTTTTATTCTGTATCCGTACCGTGCTGTACCTGAGTTGATTTGATTCATTGGATAGTTTCTGAGGAGCTTTACACGGCATTGAGCACATGCTGTATCTGAGTTGACTGTGCTTGATGAACCAAAATACAGCGAGTTTTACACTGTATTTAACCCCTGCCGTACCTTGCCTGGGAATATTTGACGGGACAGTCGAAAGGACGCTTAATACTGCATCTAACCCGTACTGTACCTGCCTGGGAGTATATGATGGAATATTGTAGCGGGAGCTTTTCTCTATATCTAACAATTGCTGTACCTGTCTTGGAAGTATTTGATGGGCCAGTGTAGTGGGAGCTTTACTCTGTATCTAACCGGTTCTGTACCTGCCATGGGAGTATATGATGGGACAGTGTAGCGGGAGCATTACTTTGTATCTAATCCGTCCTTTACATGCAGTGGGAGTGTTTGAGGGGAGACTGTAGAGGGAGCTTTACTCTGGAATAAACCCGTGCTGTACCTGCCCACGGATGAGTTGTTAGCACGTTGTAGATAGAGCTTTACTCTGTGTCTAACCCATGCCATACCTGCCCAGCGAGTGTCTGATGATACAATGTTAAGGGAACTTTACCGTATATCTTACCCGTGTTGTTCCTAACCCGATGATTAAACCACTTGATACAACTGATGATCCCCCCACATGTTGTCTCTGATGCTGCTTATTGTTAAAGCGAGTAGACTACTTTAAGAACACAGAGGTGGTTGTAATATCACTGCCTCATCTCAGCAATAATACCTCAAACTGCCTCTCACTGCCAAAGCAGAAGGGAGACACACTGCCTGATATAGAGAGAAGGGGGACTTTAACATTTATAAACAAGTGTTGGACGTGGGGTCCATTAAATAGTGGGACTTCGCATTTGGATGATGGGAAGGAGAATGCGTAAGGGGTAATTCTGGAGGCTGTGCTCCCTACTTCGAGTCACAGTAAATGGGGGGCGGGATCGTAGACAGGAGTGATAGCACAACATGTGTTCATGCCCAGTGAGAGTGCGCACCAGGAGCAGAGCATGGTCATGTGACACTGGAACACATCGAGGGGGAGGGGCTCTGGCTGCTTTGTGTCATCGTTACTGGCTGATGTGTGACTGTCTCCTGTCTCCTTTGTGATGTCACCTGGAGACAGCTTACCGCCCCTGGTTATGCCCCATCAGTGGTGTGTTACTGTGGGCGGAACCGGAGTTGGCAGCAAATATTGTGAGTGAGTACAGCCTTTATAAATAGGGTCAATCAAAGGAGCTATTCATTATTAAAGTAAGTAACTCAAACAATTTGTAAATATTTTCAAACTGTATATATTTACACTCCCAAAAATAGTCCCATCGTTTTCCTGTAACATATTCACTAATTAAGATTAATCATGTTTATATTAAACATTTCTATGATTCAGCAGTATCGCAGGAAGGTGGAGAGACAGACTTCGAATTATCACTGCACTAACTGGGACTGGAGAAAGGTTGCTATGTTCAGAGAGGAGATCTGGTGGGATCAAAACCCGGGATTGAAGACCGGCATCGGGAAGCTTCCGTTGTAATTGATGTGATTGCAAATGTGAAGAAGTTTACTGAGAATCTCTTCAGTCGATGCTTTTGCCGAGGTGAGAGTCGAACAAGCTATCGGGAGAAGTTAAGCGTTGGGCGTAAAACTTAGTCTTTGATGCGACGAATTGCCTGCGGATTTACTGATATGTAAAGCTCGCCAATATCGTTAGTTCTTTACCCACTCGCCAGAGGGAATCGTTTTTCTCCATCAAACCACACATCATCTTGTAAAACTCCATTAGTTTTTTTTATTCGTTCACTGGATCTGGGCGTCGCTGGCAAATCCAGCATTTATTGCCCAACCCTAACTGCCCTTGAAAAGGTGGTGGTGAGCCGCATTCTTGAACCGCTGCAATCCGTGTAGTGAAGGTGCTGTTAGGGAGGGAGTCCAAGGATTTTGACCCAGCGACGATGAAGGAACGGCGATAAACTTCTAAGTCAGGATGGTCTGTGACTTGGAGGGGAACTTGGAGGTGGTGTTGTTCCCACGCGCCTGATGCTCTTGTACTTCTAGGTCGTAGAGGTCGCGGGTTTGGGAGTTGCTGTGGAAGAAGCCTTGGCGAGTTGTTGCAGTGCATCATGTAGATGATACGATGGTGGTGGAGGGAATGAATGTTTAAGGTGGTGGATGGGGTGCCAGTCAAGCGGGCTGCTTTGCCCTGGATGGTGTTGAGCTTCTTGAGTGTTGTTGGAGAGGCACTCATCCAGGCAAGTGGAGAGTATTCCATCACACTCCTAACTTGTGCCTTGTTGATGCCGGAAAGGCTTTGGGGAGTCAGGAGCTGAGACACTTGCCGCAGAATACCTAGCATCTGACCTGCTCTTGTTGCCACAGTATTTATGTGGATAGTCCAGTTAAGTTTCTGCTCAATGGTGACCCCGAGGATGTTGATGGTGGGGGATTCGGCGATAGAAATGCCATTGAATGTCAAGGGGCGGTGGTTAGACTCTCGCTTGTTGGAGATAGTCATTACCTGGCACTTGTGTGGCGCAAATGTTACCTGCCATTCATTAGCCCAACGCTGAATGTCGTCCATGTCTTGTTGCATGCGGCTATGGACTGCTTCATTTGTCTTGCTTTTTTTGGACACGACATACCTGGGCAATTTTCAACATTGTCGGATAGATGCCAGTGCTGTAGCTGTACTGGAACAGCTTGGTTGCAGGCGCGGCTAGTTTGGTAACACAAGTCATCAGCACAACAGCCGGGATATTGTCGGTGCCCATAGCCTTTGCTCCTCTTAACATTCTCTGTTCCAAGGAGAACAGTCCTAACTTTTCCAAACTCTCCTCATAACTGAAGTTCCTCATCCCTGTTAACATCCTGGTAAACCTCCTCAGTTCCCTTTCTAAGGCCTTCACATCTTTCCTGAAGTGTGGTGCCCAGAATTGTCAACAATACTCCAGCTGAGGATTTACCAGTGATTTATAAAATTCCTGCATGATCGCTTTGCTTTTATATTATATTCCATTATTTATAGACCCAATTAAATCGTGTAATTTTTAACCAACTTTTCAACCTGCCCTGCCACATTTAAGGATGTGTGTATGGACACCAAGGTTCCTCTGCACATTTAAAGTTTTCTATTTTGTACCATTGACAGTACACTGTCTTTCCATTGTAGTCCTCCCAAAGTGCATCACTTCACACTTCTCCGCATTGAACTCCATCTGTTCTTCTTCCCATTTCACCCGCCTTGTTCTGTCAGCCTGAAGCCTGTAAGTACCCTCATCACAATCTACTTATTTCCCAAGATTCGTATAATTTGCTAAATGTGTAATGTTGCTGCCTATGTTGTTTATAAAAAATGAATTGAGTAATGGACCCAAAATGACTCTTGGTGAACAGCACAGCAAACTACCTCCAAGTCTGAAAAACATCCATCCACGACCACCATTTGCTTCCTATCCCCGAGCATATTTTGTAGCCATACGCCACTTTCCACTTCATGCCATTGGTTTCCATCTTCTTAACAAGCCGCAGATCCAAACCAGATAGCCAGGTTTGCCGATGGCTCAAAGATAGGCGGCATTGTAAAAAATGTAGATGGAAGCATGAAATTACAAAGAGACATTAATAGATTAACTGACTGCACAAAACTGTGCAAATGATTTTTAATCTAGGTGAGTGTGAGATTATCGACATTGGATCTAAATAAGATAGATCAGAGTGATAAACAGTGAGAGGCTAGAAACAGTGGAGGTCCAAAGAGTCTTAAGGTTCCATGTACATATGTCATTAAATATCATGGACAGGTACAGAAAATAATCAAAAAAGGTTAATGCAATGCTGATATTTATATCTAGAGAACTACAGTATCAGGGGAAAAGTTATGCTGCAGCTATTCAAAGTGCTGGTTAGACAGTATTCAGTTCCAGGCACCACACATTAGGTAGGAGGTATTAGCCTTAAAGAGTGAAGCGTAGATAAAGAGAGATCAGAATACATTCTAAACGAAGTAAACCTGGAACCAGTGGATGTCCAAAGAGAATTAAATGTCCATGTACATTTATCATTAAATTGTCATGGACAGGTACAGAAAATAAACAAAAAGGCTAATTGAATGCTGATCTTTATATCTATAGGATTACAATATAAGGGGGAGAATTTATGCTATGCCAGAGCCATAACAGCTCAGAAGGAGGCCATTCGGCCCATCGAGTCCGTGCTGGCTCTTTGTAGAGCGATCCAGTCAGTCCCATTTCCCGGCTCTATCCCCGTAGCCCTGCAAGTTTATTTCCCTCAAATGCCTATCCAGTCTCCCCTTGAAAACATTGAGTGTCTCCACTTCCACCACATCCATCGGCAGCGAATTCCAGGTCTTCACCACTCGCTGCGAACATTTTTTTTCCTCACATCCCCCCTGTATCCCTTGCCCAAAACCTTAAATATGTGACCCTAGCCCTTGTACCATCAACTAGTGAGAACAGCCTTTCTCCGTCTAGCCTGTCCAAACCCGTCATAATCTTGTACATCTCTAACAAACCACCCCTCAACCTCCTTTGCTCTAATGAAAACAAAACCAGCTTCTCCAACCTGTCCTTGTAGCTAAGATCCCCCATCCCTGGAAACATTCTAGTAAATTTCATCTGCACCCTCTCAATGGCCTTCACATCCTTCCTAAAGTGTGGTGAACAGAACTGGACGCAATACTCCAGTTGTGGACTCGCCAGCATTTTATAAAGGTTCAGCATAACTTCTCTACTTTTGTGCTCAATACCTCTGTTTATGAAGCCCAAGATCCCATATGCTTTGTTAACCACTCTCTCTATGCCCTGCCACCTTCAGGGAACTATTCACATTAACTCACAGGTCCCTCTGTCCCTGCACACTCTTTAGAACTGTGCCATTTAGTGTATATTGTCTTTCCCTGTTCCTTCTGCCAAAATGCATCACCTCACACTTCTCTGTATTAAATTCCATCAGCCATTTGTCTGTTAGCCTTCTGTGTCCTGTAAAAATGGATCGGCTGGACAAGGGACGTGTCATTTGGAAAGCATCGCCTGAATTATTCAAAAATAGCTGCGCTCTTCGGTTTACAAGACCGACGCCTTACCGCTTGACCACGGCGCCCACTTACATAGCCATCTACATTTATCATTAAATTGTCATGGACAGGAAGATAAACGAATCAAAAAGGCTAATTGAATGGTGGTATTTATATCTATAGGATTACAATATAAGGGGGAGAAATTAAGCTGCAGCTATACAAAGCCTTGTTTAGACCACACCTGGAATACTGTGTTCACTTATGGGCATTACACCTTTGGAAGGTAGTATTAGGATTAAAGAATGAAGCGTAGATTTACCAGAATGATACATAGGCCCAAAAATTCGGCTGAATACGGGAGATTACGCATTGTGTACTCTCGCGTGTTCAGTCCCGAAGTGCCGGTTTCCTGCATGCACTGCGCATGCGCGGGAAACCGGCACTTCGGGTATGGCGGAGGGGGCAGTTCCTAAGTGAAATGCGTGCGCACTACAGGCTGTGCGCACGCAGCACACTTAAGCTTTTTTTCAGTTTTCAACGCGAAGGTTAGTGTGGAAGATTTTACACATGAAAAAAGGAGGCGTAAGACCCCCTTTTAACAAGGTCAGTAGTTAATTAAGTATTATTTTACATTTTTTTCAACAGGTTTATCTTTTTTAGAGACTTTAAAGAAAGGTAAGTTTATTTTTATAACTTTTAAAAAGAATTTAAATTTTTTCAAAAATTTCAATTTTTGTTTAACGTGGTTAATTTATTTAACTATAGTTATTTTATTAATGTGATGGTTTTAAAAAAAATAATTGAGGTTTAGCTGTTCTTTTGGGGGCAAGTTGTATTCCTAGTTTTGACAGCTCTTTCTGTCAAAACTATGAATGAAAGATGGTGTGCTGCCATTGGCTCTAACTGGCCCACGTGATCCCAGAGGTCGCATCGAACTAACTGCGCCTCTGGGACACGCACACACTGCGCGCCGGCAACAGGGAGAGGCCCAGGAACTGAAGTTCGTGTGGGCCCGAACCATAAAAGCAGGTGCGGTAGGTAAGATCGCGCACGATCCTTACCCCCGCGGCAACCATCGAAGTCTAATTTCTGGGCCATAGAGTCCAAGGGTTCAATTACATAAGGGAGCTTACAAAAAACTAGGGTTGTAATCATTTGAATTTAGAAGCTTAAGGAATGATATGATTCAAGTGTTCACGATATTAAGGGGAACTGATAGGGTAGATAGAGAGAAGCTATTTCCGATAACTGGCGAGTCTAGGACTAGGGGACACCGCCTACAAATTAGGTCCAAGCCTTTGCAGGAGTGAAATTAGGAAAGACTTCTCCATGGAATGGGTGGTAGAAATTTGTATCTCACTTCCACAAACAGCAGCTAATGTTGGGTCAATTGTTAAACTTTGATTGATTGATGTTAACCACAGATATTAAGGAATCTGGTGCAAAGGGAGTTTGGTCACAGATCGCATTGAATGGCAGAACAGAATCGAAGGCTTAAATGGAGTACTCCTGTTGCCATTATTAAATAATCAGAGTTTTACGTTACTGCATGAATGTGGGGGATGATTACTTGTACGCTGGACTGTTAGATTACAAGGTCTGATATTCTACCAATTGTGCTATCCGGGCTCCTGTAGAACCAGCGTCACCAAAGGACCTTCACTGGTTGCCCTGCATCATTACACTCTCAGATAGATCAGTCAAATATTTTGCACATGAAAAGAAAATAATCAAAAAGTCCAATAGCATACTGGCATTTATGCCTAGAGGTCAAGAATACAAGGGGTAGAAGTTATGCTGCAGCTATACGAAGACCTGTTTAGACCACACCTGGAGTACTGTGAGCAGTTCTGGGCACAACACCTTAAGAAGGATATGTTGGCCTTGCAGGGAGTGCAACGAAGGTTTACCAAAATGATACCCAGATACCAAGGGTTCAATTATGATGAAATATTACACAAATTAGGATTGTATTGCCTAGAATTTAGAAGGTTGAGCAGTGATTTGATTTACGTTTTCAAGATATGAATAGGAACAGATAAGGTAGATAGAGAGAAGCTATTTCCGCAGGCTGGGGATTCTAGGTCTAGGGAGCATAATCTAAATATTAGAGCCAGGCTTTTCAGGAGTGTAATTAGGAAACTCTTCTAAACACAGAACAGTCATTCATAATGGCATTCAGCTTTTGATCCATAAAAGGCCACCACATCGGTTGCAGTAGCCTTTGAACTGGCTGTCACCCTGTGGTGTCCAATAGAGCTGTGGGCCCAATGGATGAGCTCATTACGGGGTGACTGCGAGACTACCCATTTTCCCTGATTAAATTAAAAGTTATCCTGTGCTGTAAAATTGTCCTTTCTGTTCAAGGCATCTTTGGGCCATGAGCCCTAATCTTATATGACTGCCTGGACTTATTTAATCAAAGGGACCTCACCCTGCACCCTTGCAAGGGCTAAAGGGAAATGTTTCACTTCAACCTTTATTTACCTGGCCCTGGAAGGCTTACGTGGCGGATTCCACAGTTTTGGGGCTCTTTCAAACTCCTGGGCTAGCTGCTGTGCCTCACTTTTACCACTGGCCCAGGGGCGATTTTAACTGGGAACCGGATTTGACCTATGGCCTTTAATTTATCTTCTCTGAACTTATGTACACCACGTTCTACAATCACTCCTAGATACTGGACTGTGGGCTGTACTAACCCAGCATTCTTTGGTTTTACTTTAATCCCGCTATCCCATAATAGAACCAATTATTCTCCGAGCAAGATGCAATGCTCTTCATTAGTTTCCGTAAGGAGCAATATATCCTCTACCAACTCGACCAGGGAACCGGTCAGCATAACCTTTGTAACACCTTCTTCAGTAACTGATGGAATAGAGACGGTGAGTTGTGGAAACCCTGAGTTCAACAGTTCCAAGTATAAGTGTTGTTCACGGAATGTAAATGCAAATGTCTATTGGCATCCAGGGGTTGGGAGTACTGACCAAAAATCATTCGATATTTCAAAAACTAAACATACAGCTCGCCGAGTTACACGTGAGGTTATCAGGTGAGGGCTGGCGAGGGTGTGTACTTATTCACGTCTTGATAATCAATAGTAAGTCATTGGCAAATGGACCAGAGAGGAGTTCATGAGTTTTTTAATCAAATAGCGAACTGTTATGATCTGGAATGAATTGTCCGAAAGGGTCATGGAAGCAAATTCAATAATAACAAAATAAAGACTTGCCTGTATACAGCACCGTTCACCACCTCAGGACGTCACAAAGCGCTTTAAGGCAAAATAAGTATTTTTGAGGTGTGGACACTGTTGTAATGTTGGAAGCGGGACAGACAATGTGAGCACAACAACATCTCAGAAGAGCAATGAGATAAAGACCACTGAATCTGCTTTAGTGTTGCTGGTTGAGGGATGAATATTGTCCAGGACACTATGGAGACCTCCCCTGCTCTTCTCCGTAATAGTGATGTGGGCTCTTTTATGTCTTGCTGAGAGCTTGGCTTAATGTCCCATCCTAAAGACGGCAGCTCCGACAATGCAGCACACACTCAGCGCTGCACTGAAGTGTCAGCATAGATTTTTTGTTCAAGTCTCTGGAGCGGGACTTTAACCCACTGCCATCTGATTCAGAGTCGAGAATGCTAACACAGAGCCATTGCTCACACCCTTATAAAAATAGTAACTTCAAAAGGGAACTGGATATTTACTTGAACAGGAAAGGGTTGCTGGTCTGTGGGGGAAGAGCAGTGGTGTTGGACAAATTTCAGAGAGCCGCGTGAGAGACTATAGGCCGCATGGCCTCCTTATGTGCTTTCTGATTCTATGATTCTAGGCCGCTTATGTTGCCCGCCCATTAATGTGAATGGAATGAAAGCTGAGGGAGCGCTTCAATAATTTTCTGATAATTCGCCCGCTGTGCTTGTGAGATTGCGGCCGTGGGGCAGGTCTGGGAGATCCCAGCGCTGGAGCAGACAAGCGGAAAGTAGTTGAGGAAGAGCTAGTGGGGGTGGAATAAAAATGTATTCATCCATTTGAAAGATAATAGGAGGCACAGTGGGCTCCAAGTCATTATGTCGGGAGCAGTGTTAAGGATTAAGAAAAAGCTTTTTAATTATCCAACGAATCTAGCAGGTAGATAGCAAGGACTAGCAAAGGCCGTTTGTTAAATATTCTAGTAGAAAACAAGGGATTCATTGAAGGAGTGCTTGCAACAGCGGTTTCTAAATGTAGTTACAGTGTTTAACCACATAAAATGGGAATCTGATCTCCAGGGACCCAGACACCGCGAGATCGAGGAATGGGAACTGACAGGAGTGACGGTTTACTGACACTGCTGCAAGTTTCCACAATTAGAGAAGATTCCTGAGGATCTGACAGCAGCTGAAATAATCCCAGTGTTTAAAATAAGGCCAGGAGAGATTCAGAGTGTGAGCACCTGGGAGAGGAGCAATGTAAAAGGGAATTATATTGGTTTCAGGGGCGATGTGTCATCTTTAACTACCCTGCTGGAGTTTCTGAAACACATCACTGGCCTGTAGGGCAGGGGACATGCAGCTGGAATGACCCAGTCTGATTTTAACGAAGCAGCGGACAAGGTTCACATCTACAAACGGTGAGGAATTATGGGATGGGTGGGAGATCTGGCACCGCACAGACAGCTCATTACAAAATGAAAGTAGGTTATCGTCAAATGGGAACCTGCAAGGGAAGGGTGACTATTGAACCTCTGGGATCTTCCTTGCTACCAGTTTATTTTTAATGTTTTATTTAATCGAATCTCAACGGGGATGAGGGTATCTTAGAAACAAAATAAATGATAATGAGTCCAACATAGGTATAAAACCATAGTTACTGGATGGGAGTGGGTCATATCACCCATTCTATCTGTACCGGGTTCTTTGATACAGCAATCAAAAACTATCCGCACTCTCTTCCACTCTCTCCACAGACATTTGATTTCTCTGCTTCAAATATTCATCTAATTTTCCCTTAACTATTGCTTGAGGCAAAGCATTCCATGCTCCAGCAACCCTTTGAATAACGTCGTTTCTGCTAACCTCTCTGCTCATTTCCTTTGTGACCATTTTAAGTCGATCGCCCTGTATCGCTGATTAACCGACTAGGTGGACTGATCCCACCCTCTTCACTCTGCCGAAACTGTTCATACTTTTTAAAAGCTCTATTAAAAATACTCTTAGCTTCTGCTGCTCCAGCGTAAGTTGACCAAATATCTTGTCCCTCATCATCAGTATATTTATGATCCATGGCACCATCCTGGTGCATCTACACTGCCCTTTCTCAGTGGATTTAAGGTCCTTTCCACAATGAGGGACCGAAGTTGTATCTGGTGTTCTAACGGTGGCCTCGCCAGCATTTTGTAAAGATTCATCGTCACTTGATTATTCTTCTGATCTATGCCCCTGTCCCTATAACTCAAATTTCTGTTAGTTTTTTTCATAGATTTATCCACCTGAAAACGAACTTTCTAGGAATTGAGTATTTGGATCCCTATCGCTCGCTGTCCATCCACTCCCTTCAGCTCCTTCCCATTGAATCTGTGCTCCCATTCCTTGGCGTTTCTCGCTCAATCAGGCGAGATCACCGATGAACAATTTGTTACTGATTCAAAGTTGTTGGTATTTTTCAATTGCTTTTTGGAAAAACAAGGAACTCAATAATATGACGGTAATGACTGGAAATTGTTTCTGAACGTCTGCAAATGTTCAACCAACCTGAAATTCGCCTCTCCGGCTTGCCGCGGGTGCAAGGATCGCAGGCGCACTTACCTACCGCGTCTGCCGTTCTGCTTCTGGCCCACAGGAATTTAGGATTTTTTGAAGAGCATCCCGGGCAGCGTCTGATGTCACACCGCCCAGGAGCGCAGCGTGCGCGGAGCCTCCCGAGCGGAGGGCAGTGAAGACACGCCCTCCTAAGTCGTATTTGCATAGGCCACGCACCCGATTTTTTTCACATGCTGGAAACCTTTTCTACAAGCACAACAGCATAGTAAGTTGTCTCTTTGTATTTTAATGAATGTTTTGCTAACTTTTACAAACTTTTAAAGACTTTTACATGAATTGGAAGAATTTTAAACAGTTTTAAAGAGATTTGAAGTAATTTAAATAGTTTTAAAAGCCCTGAAAGCATTTTATTCATTCATTTTATTTTATTTAATCAGCAAAGTGTAATGGCTGGAATGAACACAATTCACATATTTAAGAGAACTCACAATTTCAGTGATGATGACCTCAGCACACTCCTCAACGAGGTTGAGGCGAAGCGCCTGCGGATCATTGGGAATGAGAAGTCCAGGGCGCCACGGGAAGGGCAGATGCTAGCTTGGTCTGAAGTTGCCCAGGCTGTCAGCGCGAACTCCACCATTCCACGGACATTGGAACAATGCCGCTAGAAATTCAGTGATTTATTGCGATCTGTCAAGGTTTGTATAGTTATTGCAAAAGTCAACTGTAAAATGTCTTTAAATTTAACTGAACTAGTTTTAAAAATATAGATGCATGTGGTTGTTTACTCAAGTGACTTCATTGCAGGCACATGAGCTTGCCATACATTTTTATGGCTTTGGGGCCAGCTCAGGGTCATCCATTGTGCTCTTATCTTGATTCCTCTGGTTTGAGTTGTAAAATTTCATTTAGTGAAAAAAAACCTCTGCAAAGCAGGCTGTGGCATGCAGGTGGGTGTAATCTGCAGAGAAAGCTGACCATTCATGACATTTCATATTTTCTGTTACCATTTTAGAATAAAACTGCTCACAACGCCAGAGAACGTGCACTGACAGGCGGTGGTGTTGTCACGTTAAGGGCTTTATCCGAACACGAGGAAAGGTTCGAGCATCTGTTTGGATTTAGTCGTGGTTGCCCCTTGGCTGGTGTAGAAATAGACATTGGTATACATAAACGTGAGTTGCTCTGGCCAGCTATATGTTTAAAAATGTTAGATGTGTGTTGAATATCAGCTTCTGTGATGTGGCAGATCATGCTTTACCTTTGCAAATGTTTACTATTTCCTTTCCACAGGTGCACAGCAGACTTCTCACACACGGGATGAGCAGTGCGTTGAGTCTGCAGCCGCAGAGGGCATTGGGGAAGGGGTTGTTGAGGCAATGGGAGCAGTGAGTGAGGTGGTGGTGGAGGAGCAGGAGCAACTTATTGATATAGTGGAAGAGGAGGGTATGGAACCTGGGTTGATGCAGAGTACCTCTCCATCTCCTGGCCCCTCTGCCTCTGTGCGAGACTGACACCAGCTTGATATTGCAGAGCATGTGGGAGAAGCAGAAATACATGCAACAGAACAGAATGACTTACAAGGTCAGATGCAGCATATTGAAGGGTTGAGGGAATCGATGTGTTCTCTTACTGAGAAGAAAGTTGACTCTTTTGCCTCGATCAGGCAGGGAATTGATTATATTGGCATTTCACTTAATCAAATAAATGAGTCTCTCGTTGGACACTTGCACATGCTTGAACCACTTTCTGCTGCCATTACTTTGACTCCCGCAGAACCGCCGTTACCTGCTCCCAGCGCAGAAACAGTGCGGGCCCAAGAGCCAGCTGCTCCGTCAGTCGTGATGCAAGCAAATGTTGCCTTGCAGCAGCAGCAACAACAACCCTGTCAGGAGGCAATTGCTGAAGGGCAATAGATGGCAAACAGGGCCCTTTCAATTCGCAGCACAGGGCTCCGGTCACGGGGAGCGGGAAAGCTCAGGAGACAGTAGGGTCTCACCTTTTCCACAATGCACATCCATTGACCCTCAGGCACAGATCCGAGGGGGCAAATCGTTCAATTGTTTAATTTTTCGTTTTATTTAAATGTTAAATGTTTTCATTGCATTTTTAATTGAAATATATATTTGTGACTGAAAGTGTATGTAAGTTTTTCATTTAAAAAGTACATCCTCTAGTCATTTGAAAAAGATCAACGTCTTTAAAAAATTAAAATTACAAGTGTTTGATATTTAGAAAATAGTTAGTTTCCATCTTGAATGTCTTTATTGCACTAAGAAACCAAAAAAGTCACTTTAAACTCTTCACAAATTTTATTCTAAACTATTTATGTTTACGAATGTTTGAAAAGTAGAAAATAGCTAGTTAACATTTAAAAGTTATAAACTATGTACATCAAAACTGAACCTCAAAAGTCTTTGATGCTGCAATAAAAGTTCACTGTTACACTTTTAATTGTTTCTGTTCCTTTCTTTGCCTTGCTGGGGGAGGGGGAGGTACAAGGCGACACTACCTCGTGAAGGTTTTGGCTACTAGCTGTTCCCGAGCAGCCTTACTTTCAGCAGCACTTGGCTCCTCCCCATCAGGCCTGGCCACAGGCACATTGGCATCGTCCATGTCCTCCATTTCAGCAGGGAGCTCATCTGCAGGGTTAAGGGTCAGTCCTTCCCGCAAGGCAAAGTTATGCAAAGCACAACAGGCCACCACAATCCTTCCCACTTTCAGAGGAGAATACTGCAAGGTCCCCCCTGACCTATCCAGGCAGCGGAAGCATGATTTCAGAACTCCAATTGTCCTCTCCACCACTTGCCGTGTGGACACGTGTGCCTGGTCGTATTTCTCCTGAGCCTCATTCTTGGTCTTGCGGAAGTGAGTCATCAGCCATGCTTTTAGCGGGTAGCCCTTGTCGCCCAATATCCATGCGGATCCTGGAGGCAATGCGCTGAGGGTTGCCATATAAATTCGAGTTACGGAGGACGAAGGAGTCATGATTACTTCCCCGGTGATTTGCATTCACATTTAGGATCCTGAGGTGCGCATCACAGACTATCATGACATTCAATGAATGAAATCCCTTCCTGTTGATGTATGTCACAGGTGCATCCACTGGTGCCTTCAGTGCAACATCGGTTCCATCGATGGCCCCAATCACTTTGGGGAATCCAGCAATGGTATAAAATGCAAGGGCCATCTCCTTTTGATGGCGAGTGGACAAGTGAAAGTCAATGAACTCTGTAGCCCTACGGAAAATGGCATCTGTGACCTGGTGAATGCAGGCCCACGCAGCATTCTTGGAGATGTTGGTAATGTCACCGGTGCTTGCCTGAAATGACCCACTAGCAAAGAAGTTCAGCGCTGTGGTTACCTTCATGCTCACTGACAAGGCAGTGATGGTCTTCGAGCGTGTTTGAAGGTACTCCTTTAACATGTCACAGAGTCGGCCGATTGCCTCTTTACTGAAGCGCAGCCTCTCCCTGTACACTCTCTGGGGTGGGTAGTAGATCCTCCTTCTCAGGAGACGGTGATGGTTCCTCCGTCTGTCTTGTTCCCTGGCGTTTCCAATTCTCTGAAGCAAAATCGCACCGAGGACCAGTGCAGCATTCTCAAAGGGCATGTTTCTCCCACACAGGCTTCCTCTTTAAACAGATTAAGTACTTGTAAGGAAAAAATGGAAAGAGTTGTTAAAGTAATTTTAATAAAGTGAGTGGCTAGAAAATCACGTCGGGCTATGGTGTGAAACGTGCGGTATCGGATTGGGAACACGTCATACCCGCCTGATGAATATCACGGCCGGAGATGATTTTCCAATAACTGTAACATTTTCAGAAAGTCATACCTACTTACTTAAAGGAATATAATTGGTTATCATTTTCTTTTTTTAAACTTTTGGAAATGTTAAATAATTCATTTTTAAACAGTCATTTTCATATTTACGAAAACAATCTAATTCAATTAGGCCTTGCACACAGCGAGAGTTGTTCCTTATAACTACACTACTCCAAATGGTCAAAACCCATTTTTAAAAAAAAATTACAATTGGAAACTTATCTCAGACTTTATGAAAAAAACTTTGCTCCCTTTTCAGAATTAAAAATTTTCAGTTTAGTAGCCCCACTGGTGAAAGATTTCTTCTTCCTGGGTGTTCCGGTGCTTCTCACAAGGTTTTACTCTTGCTTTTTAAAAGCGCAGCTGCCGGGGATTTACCCGCACTACACCCATTGTGAAAAATACCGAAGTTCAATCCGCACGCGCTGCCTCTCCGGCGCACGCAATTCAACTACGAACCATTTCCTTCAGGACACCGTAAGTTCCGGTTTCCCGGGGATGCGCAGTGCATGCAGGAAACCGGGTGAGTACACAGTGCGTCCGTGCCGAATTTTTGGCCCCATGTGTAAATTAACAATTATCTGTAACTATATTCCCTGGTGTAGAGGATGCCATGTGTAAATTAACAATTATCTGTAACTATATTCCCTGGTGTAGAGGATACCATCTGTAAATTAACAATTATCTGTAACTATATTCCCTGGTGTAGAGGATACCATCTGTAAATTCACAATTATCTGTAACTATATTCCCTGGTGTAGAAGATACCATCTGTAAATTAACAATTATCTGTAACTATATTACCTGGCGTTGTGTATACCATGTGTAAATTAACAATTATCTGTAACTATATTCCCTGGTGTAGAGGATGCCATGTGTAAATTAACAATTATCTGTAACTATATTCCCTGGTGTAGAGGATGCCATGTGTAAATGAACAATTATCTGTAACTATATTCCCTGGTGTTGTGTATACCATGTGTAAATTAACAATTAACTGTAAATTTATTCCCTGGTGTAGAGGATGCCATGTGTAAATTAACAATTATCTGTAACTATATTCCCTGGTGTAGAAGATACCATCTGTAAATTAACAATTATCTGTAACTATATTCCCTGGCGTTGTGTATACCATGTGTAAATTAACAATTAACTGTAAATTTATTCACTGGTTTAGAGGATACCATGTGTAAATTAACAATTATGTGTAACTTCATTGCCCAGTGTAGATGATACCTTGTGTAAATGAACAATTAACTGTAACTTTTACCACGGTGCAGAGGATACCATATGTAAATTAACAATTAACTTTATTTTTTTTCCCTGGTGCAGAGGATATCATGTGTAAATTAACAATTAACTGTAACTTTATTCCCTGGTGTAGAGGATACCATGTCTAACTTAACAATTGACTATACCTTTATTCCCTGGTCGAGAAGTTACCATGTGTAAATTAACAATTAGCTGTAAATTCATTCCCTGGTGTAGAGGATACCATGTGTAAATGAACAATTAACTATAACTTTATTCCTCGGTGAATGGATAAAATGTGTAAATGAACAATTAACTGTAACTTTATTTCGCGGAGTAGAGGATATCATGTGTAAAGTAACATTTAACTGTAAACTTAATTCACGGTGTAATGGACTCCATGTGCAAATTAGCAATTAACATTAACTTTATTCCCCGGTTTAGAGAATACCATATGTAAATTAAAAATTAACTGTAAGTTTATTCCCTGGTGTAGAGGATCCCATGTGTACATTAACAATTGAGTGTAATTTTATTCACTAGTGTAGAGGATAGAATGTGTAAATGAACAATCAACTGTAACTTTTTCCACGGTGCAGAGGATACCTTGTGTAAATGAACAATTAACTGTTTGTATTCTCTACACCTGGGAATAAACTATGAGTAAATTAACAATTAATTGTAATTTTTTTCCCCGGTATAAATTTAGAATTAACTGTAACTTTGTTCCCTGTTGCGGAGGATACCATAAGTAAATTAGGAATTAACGCTAACTTTATTCACCGGTGTAGAGAATACCATGTGTAAATAAACAATAATCTGTAACGTTTTTCCCTGGTGTAGAGGATAACATCTTTAAATTAACAATTAGCTGTACATTTATTCCCCAGTGTAGAGGTTACCATGTATAAATTAAGAATTAACTGTTACTTTATTCCACAGTGTAGAGGATATCAGATGTAAATTAACTATTAACTGTCTATTTATTCCCGGTGTAGAGGATACCCTGTGTAAATTCACAATTAACTGTAACTTTATTCCCTGGTGTATAGGGCACCATGTGTACATTAACAATTAACTGCAGGTTTATTGCCTGATATAGAGGATACACAGAAACATAGAAGATAGGAGCAAGAGTAGGCCTTGGTCCTGCTCCGCCATTCAATGCGATCATGGCTGATAATCCAAATTCAGTACCGTGTCCCTGCTTTCTCCCCATATCCCTTGATCCATTTAGCCTTAAGAAATATATCTAACTCCTTCTTGAATATATTTAATGAATTGGACTCAACTGCCTTCTGTGGTAGAGAATTCAACAGGTTCACCACTCTCTGGGTGAAGAAATTCCTCCTCATCTCAGTCCTAAATGGCTTACCCCTTATCCTTAGACTGTGACCCCTGGTTCTGGACTCCCCGCCATCGGGAACATCCTTCCTGCATCTAGTCTGTCTAGTACTGTTCGAATTTTATAATTTTCAATGAGATCCCCTCTCATTCTTCTAAACTCTAGCGGATATAAGCCTAATCGACCCAATCTCTCTTCATACGTCATTCCTGCCATCCCAGGTATCAGTCTGGTGAATCTTCGCTGCAGTCCCTCCATGGCAAGAACATCCTTCCTCAGATAAGGTGACCAAAACTGCACACAATACTCAATGTGTGGTCTCACCAAGGCTCTGTACAACTGCAGCAAGACATCCTTGCTCCTGTACTCGAATCCTCTCGCTATGAAGGCCAACATACCATTTGTCTTCTTCACCGCCTGCTGCACCTGCATGCTTACCTTCAGAGACTGGTGCACAAGGCCTCCCAGGTCTCGTTGCACTTCCCGTTTTCCCAATCTATTGCTGTTCAGATAATAATCTGCCTTCCTGTTTTTGCCACCGAAGTGGAGAACCTCGCATTTATGCACATTATACTGCATTTGCCATGCATCTGCCCAATTAACCAAACTGTGCAAATCATACTGGAGTTTCTCTGCATCCTCCTCACAGCACACACGCCCACCCAGCTTTGTGTCATCTGCAAACTTGGAGTTATTACTTCTAGTTCCCTCGTCTAATCATTTATATATATTGTGAATAGCTGGGGTCTTGGCACCAATCCCTGCGGTACCCCAGTAGTCACTGCCTGCCACTCGGAAAAAGACCCGTTTATTCCAACTCTTTGCTTCCTGTCTGCCAACCAGTTCTCTATCCAAGACAGTACCTTACCCCCAACCCCGAGTGTTTTAACTTTGCACGCTAATCTCTTATGCGGGACCTTATCGAAATCCTTCTGAAAGTCCAAATACACCACATCCACTGGTTCTCCCTTATCTATTCGACCAGTTACATCCTCATAACATTCCAGTAGATTAGTCATGCATGATTTACCTTTTGTAAATCCATGTTGACTTTGTCCGATTCTGTCACTGTTTTCCAAGTGCTCTGCTATTACATCTTTTATAATGGACTCTAGCTTTTTCCCCACTAAGGATGTCAGACTTATCAGTCTATAATTCCCCGTTTTCTCTGAAACACCTTTTTTAAATAGTGGGGTTACATTTGCTATCCTCCAATCCATGGGAACTGTTGCAGATTCTATAGAATGTTGTACGATGACCCGCAATGCATCTACTATTTCTAGGGCCACTTCCTTAAGTACCCTAGGATGTAGATTATCAGGCCTTGGGGATTTATCGGGCTTCAATCCCGGCAATTTCCCTAACACCATTTCCATACAAATACTGATTTCATTCAATTCCTCCCTCTCATTAGACTTTACTTTCCCCGACATCTCTGGGAGTTAATTTGTGTCCTCCTTTTTGAAGACAGAAACAAAGTATATATTTAATTGGTCTGCCATTTCTTTGTTTCCCATTATAAGTTCCCCTGATTCTGAATGCAAGGGACCTACACTTGACTTCACCAATCTTTTTCTCTTCACCCATCTATAGAAGCTTTTATAGTCAGTTTTTATGTTCTCTGGGAGTTTACACTCATAATCTATTTTCGCCCTCTTAATTAATCCCTGTTTCCTCCTTTGCTGAAACCTAAACTGCTCCCAATCCTCAGGTTTGTTGCTTTTTCTGGGCAAATTATTTGTCCTCTCCTTGGATCTTGTGCTATCCCTAATTTCCCTCGTTAGCCACGGTTGAGGCACCATTTTTGTTTTATTTTTATGCCAAACAGGGATGAACTAATTCTGTAGTTCCACCGTGTGATCTTTAAATGTTTGCCATTGCCAATCCACGGTCATCACTTTAAGTAATGTTCCCCAATCCGTCCTAGCCAACTCGTGCCTCATACCATTGTAGTTTCCTTCAATTAAATTCAAGACCATAGTCTCTGAGTCAACTACTTCACTCTCCATTTTAATGAAGAATTCTATCATATTATGATCGCTCCTCCCCAAGGGGCCTCGCACAACAAGATTGCTAATTAATCCTTTCTCATTACATAATACCCAGTCTAAGATGGACTGATCTCTAGTTGGTTCCTTGACATATTGGTCCAGGAAACCATCCCGTATACACTCTCGGAATTCCTCCTCCACAGTATTGTTACTAATTTGGTTAGCCCAATCTATATGTAGATTAAAGTCACCCATGATAACTGCTGTGCCCTTATTGCACGGGTCTCTATTTTCCCATTTAATGCCATCCCCAACCTCACCATTACTGTTTGGGGGTCTGTATACAACTCCTGACGTAAGAAAACTATTAGGCACTTGGTCTAAGCGTTGAACAATCAACAGTATTACAACATGGAGGTCTCGTTTTGTCCATATAGTTCCTGTTAAGAATGTCCTGTGCAAGCTGAGCCCGTGCCCGAGTATTTATACTCTCCCTGGACAGCGCCACCCCCAGGCCACTCAGTATTATTTCATAAGTCTTTCTTTTATGAATGACAGATTCATGTCAGCTCCCACTAACGTTTTCTGCCCCTTGCTATTTCTCAGCTCTACCCATATTGATTCCACGACATCAGAGCCAATATCCTTCCTTAATATTGTGTTAATCTCCTCTTTAACCAGCAATGCTACCCCACCTCATTTTCCTTTTTTCCTGTCCTTCCTGAATATTGAATACCCCTGGATGTTGAATTCCCAGACTTGGACATCCTGGAGCCATGTCTCCGTAATCCCAATTATATCTCATCCTTTTGCATCTATTTGCGCAGCTAATTCATCCACCTTAGTACGAATGATCCTCGCATTAAGACACAAAGCCTTCAGTCTTGATTTTTTAACACACTTAGTACTTTTAGAATTATTATTTAATGTGGCCCTGTTTGATTTACAGCCTTGATTTCTCTGCCTTCCACTTTTGCTTTTCTCCTTCCTGTCTTTTGTTTCTATCCTTGCTTCCCTTTCCTCTGTCTCCCTGCACAGGTTCCCAAACCCCCTGCCATTTTAGTTTAAACCCTCCCCAACAGCACAAGCAAATACTCCCCCTGGGACATACCAGGTGCAAATAATCAATTAACTGTAACTTTATTCCCAGGTGTAGAGGATAACATGTTTAAATTAACAATTAAATGTAACTTTATTCGCCGCTGCAGTGAATACCATGTATAAATTAAGAATTAACTGTTACATTATTCCACAGTGTAGAGGATACCAGATGTAAATTAACTATTAACTGTAACTTTATACCCTGGTGTAGAGGATACCAGATGTAAATTAACTATTAACTGTAACTTTATACCCTGGTGTAGAGGATACCATGTGAAAATTAACAAATAAATGTAACTTTATTCACCGGTGTAGAGGATACCGTGTGTAAATTAACAATTAACTGTAACTTTATTCCCCGGTGTAGAGTATTCCTTGTGTAAATTAACAATTAACTGTAACTTTATTCCCTAGTGTGGAGGATACCATGTGTAAATGAAACATTCTCTGTAACTTTTTCCACGGTGCAGAGGATACCTGGTGTAAATTAACAATTAACTGTTACTTTAATTCCACAGTGTAGAGGATACAATGTGTAAATTAATAAGTAATTGTATTTTTTTTCCCTGGTGTAAATTTAGAATTAACTGTAACTTTATTCCCTGGTGTAGTGAATACCATGTGTAAATTGACAATTAACTGTACATTTAGAAACATAGAAGATAGGAGCAGGAGTAGGCCATTCGGCCCCTCGAGCCTGCTCCGCCATTTAATGAGATCATGGCTGATCATCCAAATTCAGTACCCTGTCCCTGCTTTCTCCCAATATCCCTTGATCCCTTTAGCCTTAAGAAATACATCTTACTCCTTCTTGAATATATTTAATTAATTGGCCTCAACTGCCTTCTGTGGTAGAGAATTCCACAGGTTCACCACTCTCTGGGTGAAGAAATTCCTCCTCATCTCAGACCTAAATGGCTTACCCCTTATCCTTGGACTGTGACCCCTGGTTCTGGACTCCTCCGCCTTCGGGAACATCCTTCCTGCATCTAGTCTGTCTAGTGCTGTTAGAATTTTTTAAGTTTCAATGAGATCCTCTCTCATTCATCTAAACTCCAGCGAATACAAACCCAAATGTCCCATCTCTCTTCATACGTCATTCCTGCCACCCCAGGTATCAGTCTTGTGACTCTTAGCTGCACTCCCTCCATTTTAAGAACATCCTTCCTCAGATAAGGCGACCAAAACTGCACACAGTACTCAAGGTGTGGTCTCACCAAGGCCCTGTACAACTGCAGCAAGACATCCGTGCTCCTGCACTCGAATCCTCACGCTATGAAGGCCAACATACCATTTGCCTTCTTAACCGCCTGCTGCACCTGCATGCTTACCTTCAGCGACTGGTGCACAAGGACACCCAGGCTCGTTGCACTTCCCCTTTTCCCAATCTATTGCCGTTCAGATAATAATCTGTCTTCCTGTTTTTGCCACCAAAGTGGATAACCTCTTATTTATCCACATTATACTGCATATGCCATGCATCTGCCCAATCAGCCAACGTGTCCAAATCATACTGGAGTTTCTCTGCAACCTCCTCACAACACACACGCACACCCAGCTTTTTGTCGGCTCCCAACTTGGAGATATTACTTCTAGTTCCCTCAGTGTAGAGGATACCATGGGTAAATGATCAATTAACTGTAACTTTTTCCACGGTGCAGAGGATACCAGATGTAAATTACCTATTAACTGTAACTTTATTCCCTGGTGTAAGGGATACCATGTGTAAATTAACAATTAACTGTAACTTTATTCACTGGTGTAGAGGATACCATGTTTAAATTAACAATTAACTAACTTTTTCCATGGTGCAGAGGATGCCATGTATAAATTAAGAATTAACTTTTACTTTATTCCACAGTGTAGAGGATACCAGATGTAAATTAACTATTAACTGTAACTTTAATACTTGGTGTAGAGGATACCACGTGCAAGTTAACAATTAACTGTAACTTTATTCCCAGGTGTAGAAGATACCATGTGTGAATGAAAAATTAACTAACTTTTTCCACGGTGCAGAGGATAACTGGTGTAAATTAACAATTAACTGTTACTTTAATCACAGCTGTAGTGGATACAATGTGTAAATTAATAAGTAATTGTATTTTTTCCCCTGGTGTAAATTTAGAATTAACTGTAACTTTATTCCCTGGTTTAGAGGATACCTTGTGTAAATTAGCAATTAACGTTATTCAACGGTGTACAGCATACCATGTGTAAATTAACAATTATCTGTAACTTTATTTTCTGGTGTAGAGCACACCATGTGTAAATTAACAATAAACTGTAACTATCTTCCCTGGTGTAGAGGATAACATGTATAAATTAAGAATTAACTGTTACTTTATTCCACAGTGTAGAGGATACCATGTGTAAATTAACTATTAACTGTAACTTTATTCCCTGGTGTAGAGGATACTGTTCGATTCGAATTTGGAGAAACTCGAGACGGAGATGGAATTGAGGACAAGAACAACATTTATTAAAACAACTAAGAGAGACTTGTGCACAAGGGGAGCCACCCAGCTTCCTCAAGCTTGAGGTGCACTCACAAAGGAAAAACAGCGGTCCATTCAAGATATACAGTTCTATAAGCAACGACCACTTACTACAGAATGGGGGAGTACACGTACAAACAACGTCACCACAGTTACTCTTTATTGGTTTCGGTGTTTAGTCACTCAACTGTTGGGTCCATCCCCTGAACTCAGGTGCCCCTCCCCTGCCCATGCTGGACACAGATGTTGGGAGTAACCCTACCTCCACATTCCTGTTGATATATCTTCGTCGCTATAAGCATAGTTTATTGTTCGAGAGGACCAGTTTTACCCTTAACTGCCGAACAAGCACAAAGCCACAGTGATTCATGTGTCCAGCGAACTCGTACCATGTTTGATAATTGGTACCCTTATCTCCTGGGAGGACAGGCCGTGCTTGGACAGTGACTCCACTAAGGCGCTGTGAATACACATCCCCAAGTTTAATTAGTGAATAGAGACCTTGCAGCCTGCGAAAGTGCCTGTTCCTTGCATTTTGCGATCCCCTTATCACTTTTACTGGTCTTTGATGTTCGATATTCGACCTCACTTACATCCCTGCTATCTGTTCCCAGCTGCATGTTGTCAGTCTCCGTTTTAATTAAGCCCCATCTTTGAATCTACAGCTATTCCTTACAAGTGCCTTTTTTATGAGAGGGTTAAACATAGTCAAGTATCCCAGAATTCTTTGGGAACAAGCTGAACCTTTCAGTGAGCTATTTCTTACAGTTACCTTCTTTGGGAGGGTTAATCCTGGCCAAGTATCCCTGAATTCTTTGGGAACTAGCTGGATCCTTCACTGCCGTGTTGGAAGATTAAAACCAAAAAGGCACTTTTCAGTATCTTATCTTTTCACTCTGTGGCCTACAGAAAGAGGCTTTCTATTCTGCTACTTGCCTTTTGATTTTTGTCTCTCCCGCTATCACTGACTGTCTGTCTGTCTGCCACTCACAGTCTCCCTCCCACCCACATTGAACTAAAATTTACAGTAACATGATACACACACTCACACAGACTCTGCAATTTGCAGAAAAAACAAAACCCCACTCACATACAGACACACTCACAGACTCTGCAATTTGCAGAAAAAACAAAACCCCACTCACTTACAGACACACTCACACGGACTCTGCAATTTGCAGACACACAGTCACCCACTCACTTACAGACACACTCACACAGACTCTGCAATTTGCAGACACACAGTCACCCACTCACTTACAGACACACTCACACAGACTCTGCAATTTGCAGACACACAGTCACCCACTCACTTACAGAAACACTCAGACAGACTCTGCAATTTGCAGAAACTCTCACATCCATTTTGAAAGGGGTGCAGCCTGGGAGCGGCTGAGTCACGTGACCCTGTGGCTGGGCCTCTGACCTCACAATGGGTGATGACGCGATCAGCTCGAGCTGGAAACCCTTAAATTAAATTAAAATCAAATCAACGGCCGGAAATGCTCACATAATGAGCGCAGTGACGTCATCAATTGAAATGTTCACACTGTCACACTCAATCCGGGTCTTGTTCCCTGCAGTAACTCCAGCTGTTTCTTTCCGGATGAACTGAACCGATTCACCAACAGCCTGAAATAGATTAAAGATTAAACAGGAAATAAACAGATTGAACATCAGTGTAAATAACCGCGAGACTGGGGTTAATGGCCCGAAAATTAGACCTAATACGCGAGAGTACGCACTGTGTACTCCCGCGTTTTAGGTCTCCAATTGCCGGTTTCCAGCATGCACTGCGCATGCGCGGGAAACAGGCACTTAGTGAACTCAAAAGGGGGCGGTTCCTAAGTGAACCGCGTGCGCGCTACAGGCTGCGCGCACGCAGTGCACTTAGTGCTTTGAACGCGCAGGTGAGCATGGAAGATTTTACACAAAGAAAGGAGGCGTAAGACCCTCTTTTAACAAGGTAAGTAGTTAATTAAGTATTATTTATTTTTTTTCAACAGGTTTATCTTTTTTAGAGACTTTAAAGAAAGGTAAGTTTATTTTTATAACTTTTAAAAAGATTTTACATTTTTTCAAAAATTGAATTTTTTGTTTAAAGTGGTTAATTTATTTAACTATACTTATTTTATTAATGGGATGGCTTTTTTTAAATTCAATTGAGGTTTAGCTGTTCTTTTGGGGGGGTGTAAGATTCATAGCTTTGACAGCCCTTGCTGTTAAAACTATGAATGAAAGATGGTGTGCTGCCATTGGCTCTAACTGAATCACGTGATCCCAGAGCTCGCACGAACTAACTGCGTCTCTGGGTCACGCAAGCACTGCACAGCTGCAGCCTTGAAACTAAAGTTCGTGTGGGCCCGGAGGAAAAAGTTAGGCGCGCAGTGAGATATCGCGGGGAAGCCTTACCCCCGCAGGAACGCTCAGTGTTTAATTTCTGGGCCAATATTTCAATAATAATTACTGACAAATATTAATCAGAAAAGTGACTGAATCCCATTGATATTTTATTCATTACATTAAATATTAACACAAACACTCACCGGATCCGCTCCAGACTGCGGCAGGTCAGTATGAGGCGGCGGAGAGCGGGGACAGATCGGTCTGTGAAGGAGTTTACCGCCAGGTTCAGATCCGTCAGTGAGCGGTTTGTACTGAGAGCGGAGGCGAGATCCTCGGCACAAGAATCTGTGAGACCGACATAACCCAGCCTGGGGATCAGAGAGAGAAATAACAGGAATCAGAGTCAATCCCCAGAGTTTATTAATAACACTATTACTGATACTAATAATAATGTTCAGTGTCAGACAGCCAGTTATTATAAACACAATCTCACACAGTCTCGTACTTACTGCAGCTTCTGTATTTTACAGTCCGGGTTCCTCAGAGCCACAGACACTAGTTTCACTCCTGAATCTCCTAGATTATTGTTGCTCAGGTTCAGATCCGTCAGTGAGCGGTTTGTACTGAGAGCGGAGGCGAGATCCTCGGCACAAAAATCTGTGAGATCGTTAAGCAATAGACTGTGGATCAGAGAGAGAAATAACAGGAATCAGAGTAAATCCCCAGAGTTTATTAATAACACTATTACTGATACTAATAATAATGTTCAGTGTCAGACATCCAATTATTATAAAAACAATCTCACACAGTCTGGTACTTACTCCAGTGTCTGTATTTTACAGTCCGGGTTCCTCAGAGCCGCAGACAGTATTTTCACTCCTGAATCTCCCAGTTTATTAAATCCCAGGTTCAGATCCGTCAGTAAGCGGTTTGTACTGAGAGCGGAGGCGAGATCCTTGGCACCAGAATCTGTGAGACCGACAGCCTGTAGACTGTGGATCAGAGAGAGAAATAACAGGAATCAGAGTCAATCCCCAGAGTTTATTAACAACACTATTACTGATACTAATAATAATGTACAGTGTCAAACATCCAGTTATTATAAATACAATCTCACAGTCTGGTACTTACTCCAGTGTCTGTATTTTACAGTCCGGGTTCCTCAGAGCCACAGACAATAGTTTCACTCCTGAATCTCCCAGATTATTGTCGCTCAGGTTCAGATCCGTCAGTGAGCGGTTTGTACTGAGAGCGGAGGCGAGATCCTCGGCACAAGAATCTGTGAGACCGACATCACACAGCCTGGGGATCAGAGAGAGAAATAACAAGAATCAGAGTCAATCCCCAGTGTTTATTAATAACACTATTACTGATACTAATAATAATGTTCAGTGTCAGACATCCAGTTATTATAAAAACAATCTCACACAGTCTGGTACTTACCCCAGTTTCTGTATTTTACAGTCCGGGTTCCTCAGAGCCACAGACAATAGTTTCATTCCTGAATTTCCCAGATTATTGTCGATCAGGTCCAGATCCGTCAGTGAGCGGTTTGTACTGAGAGCGGATACGAGATCCTCGGCACAAGAATCTGTGAGACCGACACTCCATAGACTGGGGATCAGAGAGAGAAATAACAGGAATCAGAGTCAATCCCCAGAGAATATTAATAACACTATTACTGATACTAATAATAATGTTCAGTGTCAGACATCCAGTTACTATAAACACAATCTCACACAGTCTGGTACTTACTTCAGTTTCTGTATTTTACAGTCCGGGTTCCTCAGAGCCGCAAACAATAGTTTCACTCCTGAGTCTCCCAGTTTATTACGACCCAGTTCCAGATCCGTCAGTGAGCGGTTTGTACTGAGAGCGGAGGCGAGATCCTCGGCACAAGAATCTGTGAGACCGACAGACCGTAGACTGGGGATCAGAGAGAGAAATAACAGGAATCAGAGTCAATCCCCAGAGTTTATTAATAACACTATTACTGATACTAATAATAATGTTCAGTGTCAGACATCCAGTTATTATAAACACAATCTCACACAGTCTGGTACTTACTCCAGTGTCTGTATTTTACAGTCCGGGTTTCTCAGAGCAGGAGACAGTAGTTTCACTCCTGAATCTCCCAGTTTATTGCCGCTCAGTCTAAACACAAAGAGAGAGAAACAAACTGAATCAAAGCCCGGATCTGATATATTTCTCTCTCTCGGATATTGCAGCTATCACTGAAAGTGCTTCAGGACATCAATAACCCGGTTTCCCCCTGCGATTTCCTCCCTGGCCGTTCGGTTGCGGGTCGGGTGAGGCTGGGCTCGGAGGAGGGTCGCGTGTGGTCTGTGCAGGGGTCGGGGGCTGTTCAGGCCGGAACCGTGGGTGTGGTCGGGGCGGGTCGGGGTCGGGTCGTGTGGGGCAGGGGGGGGGTCGGGGGATGGTCGGGTGGGGCCGGGGTCGGTGGTGGTCGGGGGGTCGGTGTGGGGCAGGGGGGGCCGGGGTCGGGGGATGGTCGGGTGGGGCCGGGGTCGGGGGATGGTCGGGTGGGGCCGGGGTCGGGGGATGGTCGGGTGGGGCCGGGGGATGGTCGGGTGGGGCCGGGGGATGGTCGGGTGGGGCCGGGGGATGGTCGGGTGGGGCCGGGGGATGGTCGGGTGGGGCCGGGGTCGGGTCGGGTGGGGCCGGGGTCGGGTCGGGTGGGGCCGCGGTCGGGTCGGGTGGGGCCGGGGTCGGGTCGGGTGGGGCCGGGGGATGGTCGGGTGGGGCCGGGGGATGGTCGGGTGGGGCCGCGGTCGGGTCGGGTGGGGCCGCGGTCGGGTCGGGTGGGGCCGGGGTCGGGTCGGGTGGGGCCGGGGAGGGTCGGGTGGGGCCGGGGAGGGTCGGGTGGGGCCGGGGTCGGTGGATGGTCGGGTGGGGCCGGGGTCGGTGGCGGGTTGGGTGGGGGTCGGGGGATGGTCGGGTGGGGTCGGGGTCGGTGGATGGTCAGGGTCGGTGGCGGGTCGGGTGGGGGTCGGGGGATGGTCGGGTGGGGTCGGGGACGGTGGATGGTCAGGGTCGGTGGCGGGTCGGGGGATGGTCGGGTGGGGTCGGGGTCGGTGGATGGTCAGGGTCGGTGGCGGGTCGGGTGGGGGTCGGGGGATGGTCGGGTGGGGTCGGGGTCGGTGGATGGTCGGGGTCGGTGGCGGGTCGGGTGGGGGTCGGGGGATGGTCGGGTGGGGTCGGGGACGGTGGATGGTCGGGGTCGGTGGCGGGTCGGGTGGGGTCGGGGGATGGTCGGGTGTGGGGTCGGGGACGGTGGATGGTCTGGTCGGTGGCGAGTCGGGTGGGGGTCGGGGATGGTCGGGGTGGGGTCGGGGACGGTGGATGGTCAGGGTCGGTGGCGGGTCGGGTGGGGGTCGGGGATGGTCGGGTGGGTCGGGGTCGTTGGATGGTCGGGTCGGTGGCGGCGGGGGGATGGTCGGGGGGTGGGGTCGGGGACGGTGGATAGTCGGGGTCGGTGGGCGGTCGGGTGGGGGTCGGGATGGGTCGGGTGGGGTCGGGGACGGTGGATGGTCAGGGCGGTGGCCGGGTCGGGGATGGTTGGGTGGGGTCGGGGACGGTGGATGGTCAGGGTCGGTGGATGGTCGGGTGTGGCCGGGGTCGGTGGATGGTCGGGTGGGGCCGGGGTCGATGGATGGTCGGGTGTGGCCGGGGTCGGTGGATGGGTCGGGTGGGGCCGGGGTCGATGGATGGCGGGTGTGGCTCGGGGTCGGTGGATGGTCGGGTGGGGTCGGGGTCGGTGGATGGTCGGGTGTGGCCGGGGTCGGTGGATGGTCGGGTGGGGTCGGGGTCGGTGGATGGTCGGGTGTGGCCGGGGTCGGTGGATGGTCGGGTGGGGCCGGGGTCGATGGATGGTCGGGTGTGGCCGGGGTCGGTGGATGGTCGGGTGGGGCCGGGGTCGATTGGATGGTCCGGTGGGGTCGGTGGATGGTCGGGTGGGGCCGGGGTCGGTGGATGGTCGGGTGGGGTCGGTGTCGGGGGATGGTAGGGTGGGGCCGGGGTTGGGGGCTGGTCGGGTGGGGCCGGGGGTCAGTGGATGGTCGGGTGGGGCCGGGGTCGGTGGACGGTCGGGTGGGACCGGGGTCGGGGGATGTTCGGGTGGGGTCGGTGGATGGTCCGGTGGGGCCGGGGTCGGTGGATGGTCGGGTGGGACCGGGGTCGGGGGATGTTCGGGTGGGGTCGGTGGATGGTCCGGTGGGGCCGGGGTCGGTGGATGGTCGGGTGGGGTCGGGGGATGGTCGGGTGGGGCCGGGGTCGGTGGATGGTCGGGTGGGGTCGGGGTCGGTGGATGGTCGGGTGGGGTCGTGGTCGGTGGATGGTCGGGTGGGGTCGGGGTCGGTGGATGGTCGGGTGGGGCCGGGGTCGGTGGATGGTCTGGTGGGGCCGGGGTCGGAGGATGGTCGGGTGGGGCCGGGGTCGGTGGATGGTCTGGTGGGGTCGGTCTATGATCAGGTGGGGCCGGGGTCGGGTCGGGTGCGGCCGGGGTCGGGGGATGGTCGGGTGGGGCCGGGGTCGGTGGATGGTCGGGTGGGGCCGGGGTCGGAGGATGGTCGGGTGGGGCCGGGGTCGGAGGATGGTCGGGTGGGGCCGGGGTCGGTGGACGGTCGGGTGGGGCCGGGGTCGGAGGATGGTCGGGTGGGGCCGGGTTCGGAGGATGGTCGGGTGGGGCCGGGTTCGGTGGATGGTCGGGTGGGGCCAAGGTCGGTGGATGGTCGGGTGGGGCCGGGGTCGGTGGATGGTTGGGTGGGGTCGGTGGATGCTCGGGTGGGGTCGGTGTCGGGGGATGGTCGGGTGGGGCCGGGGTTGGTGGATGGTCGGGTGGGGCCGGGGTCGGTGGTCGGTCGGGTGGCGCCGGGGTCGGTGGCTGGTCGGGTGGGACCGGGGTCGGGTGGGGTCGGTGGATGGTCGGGTGGGGCCGGGGTCGGTGGATGATCGGGTGGGGCCGGGGTCGGTGGATGATCGGGTGGGGCCGGGGTCGGTGGATGGTCGGGTGGGGCCGGGGTCGGTGGATGGTCGGGTGGGGTCGGCGGATGGTCGGGTGGGGCCGGGGTCGGTGGTGGGTCGGGTGGGGCCAAGGTCGGTGGATGGTCGGGTGGGGCCGGGGTCGGTGGATGGTCGGGGCCGGTGGATGGTCGGGTGGGACCGGGGTCGGTGGATGGTCGGGTGGGGCCGGGGTCGGTGGATGGTCGGGTGGGGTCGGGGCTGGTGGATGGTCGGGTGGGGCCGGTGGATGGTCGGGTGGGGCCGGGGTCGGTGGATGGTCGGGTGGGGCCGGTGGATGGTCGGGGTCGGTGGATGGTCGGGTCGGGTCGGTGGATGGTCGGGTCGGGTCGGTGGATGGTCGGGTCGGGTCGGTGGATGGTCGGGTGGGGCCGGGGTCGGTGGATGGTCGGGTCGGGTCGGTGGATGGTCGGGTGGACGGGGGCGGGTCGGGTGAGGTCGGTACCGGGTCGGGTGGGGCCGGGGTCGGTGGCGGGTCGGGGGATGGTCGCGTGGGGCCGGGGTCGGGTCGGGTGTGGCCGGGGGCAGGTAGGTTTGGGCCGGGGTGGGGCCTGGGTCGGTGGCGGGTCATGTGAGTTTGGGGTCGGAGGCGGCCGGGGTCGCTGGCGGTTGGGGACGGGGGCGGGTCGAGCTGTGTTTCGGGTGGGGCTGGGGTCGGTTCATGGAAGAATAGAAGATAGGAGCAGGAGTAGGCCATTCGGCCCCTCGAGCCTGCTCCGCCATTCGATGAGATCATGGCTGATCATCCAAATTCAGTACCCTGTCCCTGCTTTCTCCCCATATCCCTTGATCCCTTCAGCAATAAGAAATATATTTATCTCCATCTTGAATATATTTAATGAATTGGCCTCAACTGCCTTCTGTGGTAGAGAATTCCACAGGTTCACCACTCTCTGGGTGAAGAAATTCCTCCTCATCTCAGTCCTAAACGGATTACCCCTTATCCTTAGACTGTGACCTCTGGTTCTGGACTCCCCCGCCATCGGGAACATCCTTCCTGCATCTAGTCTGTCTAGTTCTGTTCGAATGTTATAAGTTTCAATGACATCCCCTCTCATTCTTCGAAACTCTAGCGAATATAAGCCTAATTGACCCAATCTCTCCTCATACGTCATTCCAGCCATCCCAGGTATCAGCCTGGTGAATCTTCGCTGCACTCCCTCCATGACAAGAACATCCTTCCTCAGATAAGGCGACCAAAACTGCACACAATACTCAATGTGTGGTCTCACCAAGGCCCTGTACAACTGCAGCAAGACATCCTTGTTCCTGTATTCGAATCCTCTCGCTATGAAGGCCAACATACAATTTGACTTCTTAACCGCCTGCTGCACCTGCAATGCTTACCTTCAGCGACTGGTGCACAAGGACTCCCAGGTCTCGTTGCACTTCCCCTTTTCCCAATCTATTGCCATTCAGATAATAATCTGTCTTCCTGTTTTTGCCACCAAAGTGGATAACCTCGCATTTATCCACATTATACTGCAACTGCCACGCTTCAGCCCACTCACCCAACCTGTCCAAATCATACTGGAGTTTCTCTGCATCCTCCTCACAGCACACACGCCCACCCAGCTTTGTGTCGTCTGCAAACTTGGAGATATGACATCTAGTTCCCTTGTCTAGATCATTAATATATATTGTGAATAGCTGGGGTCCTAGTACCGATCCCTGCGGTACCCCACTAGTCACTGCCTGCCACTTGGAAAAAGATCCGTTTATTCCAACTCTTTGCTTCCTGTCTGCCAACCAGTTCTCTATCCAAATCAGTACCTTACCCCCAATCCCATGTGCTTTAACTTTGCACGCTAATCTCCTATGCGGGACCTTATCGAAAGCCTTCTGAAAGTCCAAATACACCACATCCACTGTTTCTCCCTTATCTATTCAACTAGTTACATCCTCAAAAAATTCCAGTAGATTAGTCAGGCATGATTTCCCTTTTGTAAATCCATGTTGACTTTGTCCGATCCTGTCACTGTTTTCCAAGTGTTCTGCTATTACATCTTTTATAATGGACTGTAGCTTTTTCCCCACTACCTATATCAGGTCTATAATTCCCCGTTTGTTCTCTACCACCTTTTTTAAATAGTGGGTTGACATTAGCTACCCTCCAATCCATGGGAACAGTTCCAGAGTCTATAGAATTTTGAAAGATAACCAGCAATGCATCTAATATTTCTAGGGCCACTTCCTTAAGTACCTTAGGATGTAGATTATCAGGCCCTGGGGATTTATCGGCCTTCAATCCCGTGAATTTCCCTAACACCATTTCCCTACAAATAATGATTTCATTCAGTTCCTCCCTCTCATTAGACCCGATGTTCCCCGACATCTCTGGGAGGTTATTTCTGTCCTCATTGTGAAGGATGGAGAGTGAAGTAGTTGAATCAGAGACTAGGGTCCTGAATTTAAATAAAGGAAACTACGATAGTATGAGGCGCGAATTGGGTAGGATTGATTGGGGAATGTCACTCAAGGGGTTGACGGTGGATAGGCAATGGCAAACATTCAAAGACTGCATGGATGAACTACAGAATTTGTACATCCCAGTGTGGCATAAGAATAAAACAAAAAGGGTGACTCAACCGTGGCTAACAAGGGAAATTAGGGATAGCATAAGATCCAAGGAGAGGGCATATAAATTGGCCAGAAAAGGCGGTAGCCCTGAGGATTGGGAGCAGTTTAGGATTCAACAAAGGAGGACAAAGGGATTAATTAAGAAGGGGAAAATAGAATATGAAAGTAAGCTTGCTGGGAACATAAAAACTGACTGTAAGAGCTTTTATAGATATGTGAAGAGAAAAAGATTAGTGAAATCAAGTGTAGCTGCTTGCAGTCAGAAGCGGGGAAGTTATAATGGGGAACAAAGAAATGGCAGCCCAATTAAATGCATATTTTGGTTCTGTCTTCACAAAGGGGGACACAAATAACCTCCCAGAGATGTTGGAGAACATACGGTCTGATGAAAGGGAGGAACTGAAAGAAATCAGTATTTGCAGGGAAATGGTGTTAGGGAAATTGACGGTATTGAAGGCCGATAAATCCCCAGGGCCTGATAATCTACATCCTAGGGTACTTAAGGAAGTGGCCCTAGAAATAGTAGATGCATTGCTGATCATCTTCCAACATTCGATGGAATCTGGAACTGTACCCATGGATTGGAGGGTAGCTAATGTTACCCCACTATTCAAAAAGGGTGGTAGAGAGAAAGCGGGGAATTACAGACCGGTAAGCCTGACATCGGTAGTGGGGAAAATGCTAGCGTCCATTATAAAGGATGTAATAGCTGAGCATTTGAAAAACAGTGACAGGATCGGACAAAGTCAACATGGATTTACAAAAGGTAAATCGTGCTTGACTAATCTACTGGAATTTTTTGAGGATGTAACTGGGAATATAGATAAGGGAGAACCAGTAGATGTGGTGTATTTGGACTTTCAAAAGGCTTTCGATAAGGTCCCGCATAAGAGATTAGCGGGTAAAGTTAAGGCACATGGGATTGGGGGCAAGGTATTGACTTGGATAGAGAACTGGTTGGCGGACAGAAAGCAGAGAGTAGGAATTAATGGGTCTTTTTCCGAGTGGCAAGCAGTGACTGGTGGGGTACTGCAGGGATCGGTCCTTGGACCCCAGCTATTCACAATATACATTAATGATCTAGATAAGGGAATTAAATGTAATATCTCCAAGTTTGCAGATGACACAAAGCTGGGTGGGAGTGTGTGCAGCGAGGAGGATAGCGAGAAACTCCAGGATGATCTGGACAGGTTGGGTGAGTGGGCAGAAGCGTGGCAGATGCAATATAACGTGGATAAGTGCGAGGTTATCCACTTTGGTGTCAAAAACAGAAAGGCAGACTATTATCTGAATGGCAATAGATTGGGAGAAGGGGAAGTGCAACGAGACCTGGGTGTCCTTGTGCACCAGTCGCTGAAAGCATGCATGCAGGTGCAGCAGGCGGTGAAGGCGGCAAATGGTATGTTGGCCTTCATAGCGAAAGGGTTTGAGTATAGGAACAGGGATGTCCTGCTGCAGTTGTGCAGGGCCTTGGTGAGACCACACCTTGAGTACTGTGTGCAGTTTTGGTCGCCTTATCTGAGGAAGGATGTTCTTGCCATGGAAGGAGTTCAGCGAAGATTCACAAGGTTGATACCTGGGATGGCAGGAATGACATATGAGGAGAGATTGGGTCGATTGGGCTTATACTCACTGGAGTATAGAAGAATGAGAGGGGATCTCATCGAAACATATAAAATTCTGACAGGTCTGGACAAACTGGATGCAGGAAGAATGTTCCCGATGGTCGGAGAGTCCAGAACCAGGGGTCATAATCTACGGATAACGGGTAAACCATTTAGGACAGAAATGAGGAAGAATTTCTTCAACCAGAGAGTGGTGAACCTGTGGAATTCTCTACCACAGAAGGTAGTTGAGGCGAAGTCATTAAATATATTCAAGGATGAGTTCGATATATTTCTTAAAGCTAAAGGTATCAAGGGATATGGGGAGAAGGCAGGTACAGGGTATTCAGTTTAGATGATCAGCCATGATCTCATCGAATGGCGGAGCAGGCTCGAGGGGCCGAATGGCCTACTCCTGCTCCTATCTTCTATGTTTCTATGACAGAACCAAAATATGTATTTAATTGGTCTGCCATTTCTTTGTTCCCCATTATAAATTCCCCTGATTCTGACTGAAAGGGAACTACGCTTGACTTCAGCAATCTTTTTCTCTTCACATATCTATTGAAGCTTTTACAGTCAGTTTTTATGTTCCCAGCAATCTTACTCTCATATTCTATTTTCCCCTTCTTAATTAATCCCTTTCTCCTCCTTTGCTGAATCCTAAACTGCTCCCAATCCTCAGGTTAGCTGCTTTTTCTAGCCAATATATATGTCCTCTCCTTGGATCTTATGCTATCCCTAATTTCCGTTGTTAGCAACGGTTGAGTCTCTTTTTTGTTTTATTTTTATGCCAAAGAGGGCTGAACAAATTCTGTAGTTCATCCATGCGATCTTTAAATGTTTGCCATTGCCTATCCACCGTCAACCCTTTAAGTAACGCTCCCCAATCAATCCGAGCCAACTCGCGCCTCATACCATCGCAGTTTCCTTTATTTAAATTGAGACCCAAGTCTCTGAGTCAACTACTTCACTCTCCATCTTAAGGGACGGGTGGGGCCTGGGTCGGGTCGGGTGCGGCCGGGTCGGGGGTCGGGTGGGGACGGGGTCGGTGGTGGGTCGGGTGGGTTCCGGATCGGGGTCGGGTCGGGTGCGGCAGGTTCGGGAGGGTCCAGTGTCGGGGCCGGGTGGGGACGGGGCCGGGGCCGGGTCGTGTAGCGGGTGGAGCAGGTGTCGGTGGCGGGCCGGGTGCGACCGGGGTCGGTGGCGATTCGTGTGGGGCCGGGTCGACTGGGGCTGTGGTCGGGGGCCAGTTGGGTGGGACCGGGGGTTGGTCAGGTGGGGTCGGCGTCAGTGGCGGTTCGGGTCGGGTGCGCCGGTGGGGCCGGGTCGAGTGGGCCCGTGTCCGGTGCGGCCGGGGTCGGTGGCGCGTCGAGTGGGATTGGGGTCGGTGGCAGGTCGGGTGGGTCCGGGGTCGGGGGCGGGTCGGGTGCAGCCGGGGTCGGGTCGGGTGGGGCCGGGGTCGGGGTCGGGTGCGGCCGGGGTCGGGTGCGGCCGGGGTCGGGTTCGGCCGAGGTCGGTGTCGGGTCGGGAGCAGGTCGCGACCTCGCTCTGGAGAATTGGCGAAAGTGGGTTTGATGATGGCAGAGTTGTGTGCACCTTTGAAAGTGACTTAGTGAGTTGCAGTGAATGGTGAGACATAACGGATCTCCCCGCAATGCTGATGAGTGTGACAGGAATGGTTGCGGAACAGGTTGGTTGTGTTGTTGGTGCTGCTGGTGTGCCTGGTGCTCCTGGTGCTCCAGGTGTTGGGGCTGTTGGTGGTAGGAATCTGAGGCCCAAGGTGAGACAGTATAAACCATACCCATGCTGATGTAATAGATGGCAGGTGAACTTGAGATGACAGAAGTGATCTGTCAATGATGAGAGAGATTGTTCCAATGAGGTAACACTGGATAGAGAGTTTGCTCCAAACACTTGCAACCTGCATAAACCTCAATCTGTCTTCCAAATGTAGTAAGCAACAGCTTCTGTGCTTGGAAATTGCACAGCTGTGAGATGGGAGCGTTTATAGCACATTTCCAGCTGTCAAATAATGAAATGATTCCATGGACATTCAACTCCCGCCCTGCTTACCTGATGTGATCCCCGAGCAGCGTGGACCACGTGGGCGACCTGGTAAGCTCTGAAGGTGAGCTGAAAATATTTGTTAATATTTTGTTAACTAGGTCATAATGACCTGAATTGCCTCCTCCGCTGCTACGTGTCGGGTCTGCTGAGCGCTGACAGATCTGACATTTGGGAAAGGCGCGTGGCGGCGGGTTGACAGCGGGGTCCCGACCCGCCACTGATCGCGCCCGCTGACCCCTGTGAAATTCCGCCCTCACTGGGAATGTATCTCACTCTGTCCAACTGCCCATATATTCAGGGTCTGTCCGGAAATATATTTATTAAATAAAGTGCTGTCTGTGTGAAACCTTTAAATGTCCCTCAGTCCGGTCTCATTCCCTGATGATCAGAATTACCCTCCTGGAGTCAGTGACCGGCCTCGTCATGTTTAGAGAAACTTGTCTCATTTCTGCTGTTCCTTAAATCCCGGATTTTATGGGAATGGGGCGATTTTCCCAGAATTAAATGATAAAGCGGTGATTCCCTGTACTTTATACTCTGTGCATTATATTAATCTGTATAATATCTCGGGGTGAGTTATATTGTGAAACGCTAACTGCTGCTGTAAAATCAGTCCCCCAGGATTTTATATAACACGGAGAATTTATGCTGAAATAAAAACAGAAAATGCTGGAAATCCCCAGCAGGTCAGGCAGCATCTATAGAGAGAGAAACAGAGTTAATGTTTCAGGTCGAGGACCCTTGGTCAGAACTGGAAAAAGTTACAGATGTAACAGATTTTTAAACCAGTGTCGGGGCCGGGAAAGGTGGGGGGAGCGGAGGAAAGAACAAAAGTGAAGGTCTGTGATTGGGTGGAAGACAGGAGAGTTTAAAAGACAAAAGGGATGATGGTGCAAGCAAAGGGAGCTGGTAATGGGACAAGTTAAAAATCAAAACATAAATCTAGATGTGGTGTGAATGGCAATGGCAGAATCATCAACAGCTGTCATGCGAGAGAAAAAAAGGGAAAAGGAAAAACAATAATGAAATATTGTTTATATAGAGTTTATAGTCTGAAATTGTTGAACTCGATGTTGAGTCCAGAAGGCTATAAAGTGCCTAATTGAAAGATGAGGTCTGTTCCTCGATCTTATGTTATACTTTGTTGGAAGAGTGTAAGAGGCCGAGAATGGAGAGATCAGAATGGGAGTGGAGCAGAGAATTAAAGCGATAGGCGACCAGAAGCTCGGGGTCACCCTTACGGACTGAGCGGAGGTGTTCCGCAAAGCGGTCACCCAATCTGCGTTTGGTCTCCCCAATGTAGAGGAGACCACATCGTGAGCAGCGAATACAGTATACTGAATTGCAAGAAGTACAAGGAAATTGCTGTTTCACCTGGAAGGAATGTTTGAGGCCCTGGACAGTGGGAAGGGCAGAGGTAAAAGGGCAGGAGAAGCATCTCATGCGCTTGCACGGGAAGGTGCCAGGCGAAGGGGAAGGGGTGTTGGGGGTGATTGAGGAGTGGACCAGGGTGTCGTGCAGGGAGCGGGCCCTTCAGAATGCTGAAAGGGGAGGGGAGGGGAAGGTGTGTTTGGTGGTGGGATCACGCTGGAGGTGGCGGAAATGGCGGAGGATGATCTGTTGAATGTGAAGTCTGGTGGGGTGAAAGGTGAGGACAAGGGGGAACCTATCGTGGTTCCGGGTGGGAGGGGAAGGGGTGAGAGCAGAAGTGCGGGAAATAGAACGGACACGGTCAAGAGCCGTGTCACCACGGTAGAGGGGAATCCTCGGTTGAGGAACAAGGAAGACATGTCGGAAGCACTAGTATGGAACGTGGCATCGTCAGAAACACTGGGAGAATGGACCAGTGTCCTTACAGGAAGCGAGGTGGGAGGAAGTGTATTCCAGGTAGTTGTGGGAGTCAGAGGGCTTAAAGTGAATGTTTGTCAATAGCAGCAATAGAATTTATTCTGTCCCGTTACAAGTTTTAAATGTCCCTGTGCTCCTAGTTTATAGGGGAGGGGAGTCTCTCACTTTATTCCCATTAAACTGGCTCTACATTTATTTCAGGTGTAACTGGCCCGACAGGTATTGGGGAATTTTCTGAAGTTCCCTCCCCGAGCGGGGCCTCACACACAGGGGGCGGATTATGGGGAATTCCCGGGTTCACTGCCCCCGGTTTACCCAGGAGCCGCCCGCTGTGTGTGAGGCCCCACCGCTGGCCGGTGTGTGTCTGTACTCCGGTTAGATTGGAACCTTTTCACCGGCAGGTTTAAGATCCTGAATATCAATCTTTACTCAATGTTCAGGACTGTGAATAATTGTAAACATTAACAGCTGAAAGAATTCCCGATTCCCCAATATTCCCAATCCAGGAAACTACCCCCTCGACAGGACACACCCTGCACGGTTTTGGAGTAAATATCGAACTGTTAGTGATTTAAACTCGGGTTTCTCTCCTGTTCCCAGTTGAAATGTTGGATGTGGAAAACATTTTAAATTAATTTTATCTTTACTGCCGGATTATATTTTATGTTTACATTCCGCTGTCCACCCTTATTAAATATGATTTATTGTAATTCAATTATCAGACTCTCAGTGACCTGTATTTGCTGATCCGATAAAGACTGTAAAATCCCTACTTGTTCACAAGGATCCATTTTAGATTCTCCAGTCCTTAGGGAATTACTGTCCGATCCTCTTATTATTGGTCATATTGGTGTTGAATCTGCTTCCCTCTGGTTTAACTGAACTGTTTGTTATCCTACATTACGGAGCAACAACACAATCCGTGACTGTTCTACAATTCACCCAACAGTTAGAGACAAATAAACAGTTACCTCAACTCCCGGCATTTGTGCAGTACGGGTCCCAGCCGCTGGAGTCCTTCACACTGAATGGAGCATTCTCCTAGATCGAGTTCTTTTATTGTATCACAGAGTCCAATGACGTGAGACAGGACCGCACAATCAATCGGGATCAATGTCAATCCACTAAATGTAAGTGATTCCACAGATCCCACTGTTTTCCGAGCCAGTGCTTTATTCTGAGACTCAAACAGGTAGTGGAATGTGTTCAGGAGGTTCCTTTTCCCAGTTACACTCCCTGTGTTTCCAATCTGTCCTTCAACCTTCTCCTTCACCCAGTCAATCACTCGGCAGGTGGTTTGATGAAGAAATTTACCCAGAAACTCCTCCAGGGGCCGAGCTGCCTGTGGGGAGGAGAGACCAGCAACAAAACGGAGAAATATCTCAATTCGCCCATCTTCCTTGCTGTGGGCTTCTCTGAGGAGTTTCAGGATGTCCCCGGGATCTGGAGTCAGGAATTGAGCGAGTGCGGCTACAAACTCTTGGATGGTGAGGTGCGGGAATGTGTACACCACGCTCTGGGCTGAAGCATCTCTCTCCAAAAGTTCCATCATGAACCCAGACAGGAACTGGGAAGGTTGCAGATTGTACTTGATCAAATCTCCATTTCTAAACAGAATTTTCTTCTCGGAGACTCCCGTGAAGGCCATCTCACCAAGCTTCATTAACACATCACGGGGGCTTTCAATCTCTCGGCCATGGTTTTTCAGAATGTTGTAGATATAGTAGGAATATAGTTGGGTGATGGTCTTGGGAACTCGCTGCTGATTCCTGTCTCTTTGTGTAAAGAAGGGGCCCAGTGCCAGACCGAGGATCCAGCAGTAGGAAGGGTTGTAGCACATGGTGTACAGAATCTCGTTCTCTTCCACGTGTTTGAATACAGCTGCTGCGACCGTCTGATCTTCAAAAAACTTGTTGAAATATTCCTTCCGTTCCTCACCAACAAATCCCAGGATTTCAGCCCAGACACTGATCTCAGCCTTTTCCAATAAATGTAATGCAGTGGGGCGGCTGGTCACTAGCACTGAACATCCTGGGAGCAGCTTGTGCTGTATTAAACTGTACACAATGTCAGACACTTCACACCAGTCTTCGGGATCTGTGCACATGTGCTGAGGTTCTGTATTTCTCCGATTGTCAGCAAAATCGATCTTGTCCTTGAATTCATCCAAACCATCGAATATAAACAGCAATCCCTCTGGGTTCTTCCAGAGCTCTCCCAGAATATTCCCAAAGTAAGGATACAGATCCAGTATCAGATTCCTCAGGTTTATTCTACAGTTAATAGCGTTCAAATCCCGGAATTTAAAACTGAAAACAAATTGAAAGTGTGGGTATATTTTCCCAGTGGCCCAGTCATGAACAATCTTTTGTACCATTGTTGTTTTTCCAATCCCCGGGACTGCTGCTGAACTCCCAAAATTGGATTTTCTCGGAGAAAAACTGCTCTGGAACAATTGATCAGTTCGGATTTTCTCCAGTTCTGTCCAGAGATGTTTCTCTCTCCACTCTTCATGGTCTCGGCCTCTTGCCAGCAGTTCATGTTCTACAAGTGTTCGATCTCGAACAGTAGAAATGACCGTTAGCTCAGCGTATCGATCAACCAGCTGGAAAATCTTAACCTTCTCCTTAGTGTTCACTCTCAGTGTTTCAGTTTGTACCCGGAGTGTGTCCTTGTGTTTCTGTTGAACATCTTCAATTGAAACAGACAGAAAATGGTTGTCAACATTAGTTGCATGGACATAAAAACTTCAACGCCACTTTAGTATTCAGTAAAATATTGCAAGAATTAACTCAGTTTCAATAGAGGTGTGTGTAGAAATTAAAACTCAAGTTAATGGAAACCTCGCTTGAAAGTGAACAATGAGAGAAAACATTCAATTCCTCACTTGATTCTAATATTCAATGAACAGAGAGATTTCTATGAAGGTGATATTTTCCTCTGATGGTTAATACTATCCAGCCTGCCCTGTGCTATAGACATCTCATTATAAATCCACATATGATCCTGATTATACGACAGTAGAGGTTCTAGTGGATCAATCTGTGAATCCATCGGAAACGGGATTGGTTGCTCACCGAGCGGGACAATGTGCAGAAGATCCACTGTTACTTTTATCAGGCCTTGAGCATGTTTTCTGAGTTAGTGTGGGCACTGGGAGAGGGACAGACTGTGAATGGACAGAAGTTCCACCGTTAGTGTGTCAGGTCCTGGGCAGGTTATCTGGGTTAGTGTGGGCACTGGGAGAGGGACAGACTGTGAATGGACAGAAGTTCCACCGTTAGTGTGTCAGGTCCTGGGCAGGTTATCTGGGGTAGTTTGGGCACTGGGAGAGGGACAGACTGTGAATGTACAGAAGTTCCACCGATAGTGTGTCAGGTCCTGGGCAGGTTATCTGGGTTAGTGTGTGGGCACTGGGAGAGGGACAGACTGTGAATGTACAGAAGTTCCACCGTTAGTGTGTCAGGTCCTGGGCAGGTTATCTGGGGTAGTGTGTGGGCACTGGGAGAGGGACAGACTGTGAATGGACAGAAGTTCCACCGTTAGTGTGTCAGGTCCGGGGCAGGTTATCTGGGTTAGTGTGTGGGCACTGGGAGAGGGACAGACTGTGAATGTACAGAAGTTCCACCGTTAGTGTGTCAGGTCCTGGGCAGGTTATCTGGGGTAGTGTGTGGGCACTGGGAGAGGGACAGACTGTGAATGTACAGAAGTTCCACCGATAGTGTGTCAGGTCCTGGGCAGGTTATCTGGGGTAGTGTGGGCACTGGGAGAGGGACAGACTGTGAATGTACAGAAGTTCCACCGTTAGTGTGTCAGGTCCTGGGCAGGTTATCTGGGGTAGTGTGGGCACTGGGAGTGGGACAGACTGTGAATGGACAGAAGTTCCACCGTTAGTGTGTCAGGTCCTGGGCAGGTTATCTGGGGTAGTGTGGGCACTGGGAGAGGGACAGACTGTGAATGTACAGAAGTTCCACCGATAGTGTGTCAGGTCCTGGGCAGGTTATCTGGGTTAGTGTGTGGGCACTGGGAGAGGGACAGACTGTGAATGTACAGAAGTTCCACCGTTAGTGTGTCAGGTCCTGGGCAGGTTATCTGGGGTAGTGTGGGCACTGGGAGAGAGACAGACTGTGAATGTACAGAAGTTCCACCGATAGTGTGTCAGGTCCTGGGCAGGTTATCTGGGGTAGTGTGTGGGCACTGGGAGAGGGACAGACTGTGAATGTACAGAAGTTCCACCGATAGTGTGTCAGGTCCTGGGCAGGTTATCTGGGGTAGTTTGGGCACTGGGAGTGGGACAGACTGTGAATGTACAGAAGTTCCACCGATAGTGTGTCAGGTCCTGGGCAGGTTATCTGGGGTAGTGTGGGCACTGGGAGTGGGACAGACTGTGAATGGACAGAAGTTCCACCGTTAGTGTGTCAGGTCCTGGGCAGGTTATCTGGGTTAGTGTGTGGGCACTGGGAGAGGGACAGACTGTGAATGTACAGAAGTTCCACCGTTAGTGTGTCAGGTCCTGGGCAGGTTATCTGGGGTAGTTTGGGCACTGGGAGAGGGACAGACTGTGAATGTACAGAAGTTCCACCGATAGTGTGTCAGGTCCTGGGCAGGTTATCTGGGGTAGTGTGGGCACTGGGAGAGGGACAGACTGTGAATGTACAGAAGTTCCACCGTTAGTGTGTCAGGTCCTGGGCAGGTTATCTGGGGTAGTGTGGGCACTGGGAGAGGGACAGACTGTGAATGGACAGAAGTTCCACCGATAGTGTGTCAGGTCCTGGGCAGGTTATCTGGGGTAGTGTGGGCACTGGGAGAGGGACAGACTGTGAATGTACAGAAGTTCCACCGATAGTGTGTCAGGTCCTGGGCAGGTTATCTGGGGTAGTGTGGGCACTGGGAGAGGGACAGACTGTGAATGTACAGAAGTTCCACCGATAGTGTGTCAGGTCACGGGCAGGTATTATCTGCACATCTGCACAGCTAATCACAGCAAGAATGTTATTGCAATGAGGAAAACACAGAGGAATAAGATGATCACGTGTGTCAGGAATTAAGGCAGAGGAAAGGGTGCGGGCGCTGGATTTGTTTTGTTTGGAAGAGGAGACTTCAGAATAAAACCAGACAGATCATCCGGCATCGACCTCGGCTTCTGACACGACAATGGAACTGGAAATATATCGCCGTTCCTTCATCGTCGCTGGGTCACAATCCTGCAACTCCCTACCAAACAGCATTATGGGAGTACCTTCAACACACGGACTGCTGCGGTTCAAGAAAGCAGCTCACCATCACCTTCTCAAGGGCAATTATGCACGGGCAATAAATGTTGGCCTTGCAGCAACGCTCACATCCCAGGAATTTAAAAAAAAATCCTGCCAGGTGTGTATAGGGTTTCACAGTGTATCAGGATCCTGCCAGGTGTGTATGGGGTTTCACAGTGTATCAGGATCCTGCCAGGTGTGTATGGGGTTTCACAGTGTATCAGGATCCTGCCAGGTGTGTATGGGGTTTCACAGTGTATCAGGATCCTGCCAGGTGTGTATGGGGTTTCACAATGTATCAGGATCCTGCCAGGTGTGTATGGGGTTTCACAGTGTATCAGGATCCTGCCAGGTGTGTATGGGGTTTCACAGTGTATCAGGATCCTGCCAGGTGTGTATGGGGTTTCACAGTGTATCAGGATCCTGCCAGGTGTGTATGGGGTTTCACAGTGTATCAGGATCCTGCCAGGTGTGTATGGGGTTTCACAGTGTATCAGGATCCTGCCAGGTGTGTATGGGGTTTCACAGTGTATCAGGATCCTGCCAGGTGTGTATGGGGTTTCACAGTGTATCAGGATCCTGCCAGGTGTGTATGGGGTTTCACAGTGTATCAGGATCCTGCCAGGTGTGTATGGGGTTTCACAGTGTATCAGGATCCTGCCAGGTGTGTATGGGGTTTCACAGTGTATCAGGATCCTGCCAGGTGTGTATGGGGTTTCACAGTGTATCAGGATCCTGCCAGGTGTGTATGGGGTTTCACAGTGTATCAGGATCCTGCCAGGTGTGTATGGGGTTTCACAGTGTATCAGGATCCTGCCAGGTGTGTATGGGGTTTCACAGTGTATCAGGATCCTGCCAGGTGTGTATGGGGTTTCACAGTGTATCAGGATCCTGCCAGGTGTGTATGGGGTTTCACAGTGTATCAGGATCCTGCCAGGTGTGTATGGGGTTTCACAGTGTATCAGGATCCTGCCAGGTGTGTATGGGGTTTCACAGTGTATCAGGATCCTGCCAGGTGTGTATGGGGTTTCAGCACTGACAGCGATCTGCACCTGGATTAACTGGAGTAACAAAAAATCTACAAATAATTCAGAAATCTGAGCAAATATTAACTGCAATTTATGCAGAATACTTGAAAATTGACAAATCCAAATAAACTTTTTTACTGTTTCCCAGCCTTTGAAATTCTGATTCCCAGATTTTGACAATCTCTAAACAAACGGCTACAGTCAAACATTCTGATTCTCATGAGTGAAATAAACGGTTTGAAATCTCCATGTCATCACTTACCTTTCAGGTGCCTGGGTACTTTGGATAAACCTCGTGCCATGTTCATGTAATCAAATGTACCAGAATCTGTTTAAATCAATTAGCTTTCATGAAATCAGATCTGTGTAATATTATAATAAATTCTGCAGTGTTTGAATCTGAATTTGAATTCAGTGGGTGATTTTACCGTACCATGTTTCTGTATTTCTTTCAGTATTTTGTCCAACTTTGCTAACCTGTGGCGCATTTTCACAAAGGATTCCCACATCACCCTTCGGGCCCGAGAGCCTTTCTCCATCACCAGATTCAGGAGAAGTTTGGAACTGTCCGCCCGGTTTCCCTTCTCCGCGAGCTCAGTGACTTTCTGTAAAGAATAGTAATGAATATATTGAGGAGCGGAGTGAAAGACACGCACTGAGAATGAGAAGGAAAGGATCTGCACAGTGATGGGATCTCCCAGTTGTTTTGAGCACAGAAAGTAATCACTGGGCCGGGTACTGATCCATTCTGAACAGGGGCTGAATATTCTGTGAACATCTTGATTCACTCATTAACGGCAATTAAATCGGATGAAACTAAAATAGAAAATCAGAAATATTGTCTCGGAGAGTGAGGAATCACTGACAATCTGCAGTAGGTTTAATGGGATTAGTTTTCTCTGTCCTGCAGTGTCCAACATGACATCAGATTACTGATAGACAGTATGATGCACGTGTTTCTCTCACTTACTTCCTGCTGTCACACTTTGATTTAATGAGAAGTAAACACAGCAGCGAATCTGAACAGAAATGGCAGGTAAGGGATGATTCTTAAGTGAGGGAAAACTGTCTGAGAAATTACACCGAGTAATTGAAACAACCGCTGGTGATTTATCGGTCAAGAGAATCGACCAATAATAAGAACGTTGAAAAGTCCAATCACTTTTCCCCTCAGTAATTGAAATGTCTGACACCCATTATTTCACACCCGCTGCCAGTCCGAACCCTCGGTAACTGGGAGCACATATCCAGCAATGGGGCTCGTGTAGTCAGGACATTCATCATCAAAGCTTACATTTATATAGCGCCTTTAATGTAGAAAAATGTCAGAAATCCCTTCACACAGAGGCACAATCAGACAATGGAGGTCAAGTGCGGCAGTGTGCTGGTTATGTTACTGGACCAGTAATCCAGAGACAAGAGTTCAAATCTCACTGTGGCGGTTTGTGAATCTGTATCGGCAACATTTGGAAATAAAAAGCTGTTATCAGTAAAAAAAGACTGTGGTAAAACCTGATGACCTTTCGGTCTGGTCCATGAGTGACTCTAGTCCTTTACCAATATGGTGGCCACTGAAATGGCCTAGCATGCCACTATAAAGAAGGATATAGAAGAATAAAACCCGCTGCGCACTCGGCTTCGGCATCAGATTCAGACACAACGAAGGAACACCCGGACCAGTACTCACTAACATCTGGGGCTAGTACCAAAGTGGGGAGAGGTGGACCACACATTAGTCAAGTAAATGTGTGACGCAGTTATACTTACAAAATCATATTTATTCACCAAGATCCCTCAAGACTCCTCCATCAGCATCCCTGGGTGTGTCCTAACCCACTGGAGAGTGACCCCGAGAGTCCTCAACATTGAAGTCTCATGGCTTCAGGTCAAACGTGGGCAAGGAAACCTCCTGCTGATTACCGCCTAGCACCCTCCCTCAGCCGATGAATCAGTGCTCCTCCATGTTGATCAACTCTTGGAGGAAGCACGGAGGGTAGTAAGGGCACAGAACGTACTCTAGGTGGGGGTGGGAGACTTTAACCAAGTGTTACCAAACGATTCGATCCACTCTACGTGATCAGGAAACGGCTGAGTGCACTGAACACAGCAAAGGCTATGAGCCCGACAACATCCCGGCTATCGTGCTGAAGACTTGTGCTCCAGAACTAGCCGCGCCTCTAGCCAAGCTGTTCCAGTACAGCTACAACACTGGCATCTACCTGATAATGCAGAAAATTGCCCAGGTACGTCCCATCCACAAAAAGCAGGACAAATCCAACCCGGCCAATTACCGCCCAATCAGTCTACTCTCAATCATCAGCAAAGTGATGGAAGGTGTCGGCGACAGTACTATCAAGAGGCACTTGCTCACCAATAACCTGCTCACTCATGCCCAGTTTGGGTTCCACCAGGACCACTCGGCTCCAGTCCTTATTACAGCCTTGGTCCAAACATGGACAAAAGAGCGGAATTCCAGAGGTGAGGTGAGAGTGACTGCCATTGAGATCAAGGCAGCATTTGACAGAGTGTGGCATCAAGAAGTCCTATTAAAACTGAAGTCAATGGGAATCAGGTGGAAAACTCTCCACTGGCTGGTGTCATACCCTATGTTCCCTGTAATTTTTTTTGGGCCTGCACGGCCCCTTTAAGGCGCTGCGCGGGCCATTCAAAATACCGGGCATGCGCGGTTTTTACACTGAAATGCCGGGTGCGCGGGTTCCCTGGAACACTGCGCACCCGCGTGCCTTACAGGGGACACTGGTAATAACCAGTACAAAGGAAGATGGTTGTGGACATTGGAGGCCAATCATCGCAGCCCCAGGACATCACTGCAGGAGTTCCTCAGGTCAGTGTCTTGGGCCCAACTATCTTCAGCTGCTTCATCAATGACCTGCCCTCCACCGTAAGGTCAGAAAAGCGGCTGTTCCCTGATGATTGCACAGTTCGGCTCCATTCACAAATCCTCAGATAATGAAGCAGTCCATGCCTGCAGCAAGATGTTGACAACATCCAGGCTAGGTCTGACAAGTGCTAACATTCGTGCCAAACAAGTGGCAGGCAATGGCTTTCTCCAACACGAGTCTCAGCACCTCCCTTTGTAAATCAATGGCCCTACCATCACTGATCCCCTCCCCCCTCTGCCACCATTAACATCCTGGGGTTACCATTGATCAGAAACTTAACTGGACCAGCCACATAAATGCCGTGGCTACAAGAGCAGGTGAGAAGCTGGGTATTCTGTGGGGAGTGGCTCACCTCCCGACTCCCCAAAGCCTCTCCAACACGTACAAGGCACAGCTCAGGCGTGTAATAGAATACTCTCCACTTGCCTGGAAGGGTGAAGAAAGAGTTTCCAGTCTCTGGGCCTGCAGCAAGGCCGTAATAATAGGGGCTCAGAGTGACTCTCTTTCAATGTCTTCAGTCTGAGTTAATAAAACAGCTGACGACGTTATCACCATTTTCCTCGTACATCAGACTAGGAGCGTTATAATCATGGCTATGTGCTTCTCTGACTGAAAGATCGGCCTAGTCTGGGCACTCATGTCCTTTGAGATACCGCTGGCTACTTGTGAAAGGTTTGGGGAGGAGGAAAGAGGGGAGCTGGCTTTGTCACTAAAGGATTAATGGCGATAAGGTCAGGGGGGTGGGGGTAAAGTCGCTCAAGGCCCTGTTTATTTCCCCATTTCTCTCATGTGCCATCTGCCTCTGCCATTAATGGTGCTGTTAATTCAAGTCGCTGACTTTCATCGCCGTGTTGAAATTTGGTATCGAAATAAGAGTTAATATTTCAGGTCAAAGACCTTTCGTCAGACCTGAAACGTTAATTCTGTTTCTCTCTCCACTGATGCTTCCTGACCGGCTGAGTATGTCCAGCATCCGCAGTATTTTGCTGATGTAAATTTAGGAGTTAATAATCCTTCTTTACGCAAGGTGTAATAGAGCTATTAACAACAAATTTTTATCCAGTAAAAACACTTGTGTTACAGGGGGCCCGTGGAATTTTTATAACATGGGAGGGGGGCCTCGGAAGCAAAAAAGATCGAGAACCCCTGATCTACAGAATGCACTGCAGCAGTTCACTAAGGATTCTTCGACAGCATCCCCCAAACTCATGACCACCACCACCTAGGAGAACAATTTTAGCAGGCATATGGGAACATCACCACCTCCAAATTCCCCTCCAAGTCACACACAATCCTGACTTCAACATACATCACCGTTCCTTCATCATTGCTGGGTCAAAATCCTGGAACTGCCTACCTAACAGCACTGTGGGAGTACCTTTACAACACAGAATGCAGCGGTTCAAGAGGAAGTTCAGCATCACCTTCCCAAAGGCAAATAGGGATGGACAATAGATGTTGGCCTTGCCAGCGACACCCATGTCCCAGGAATGAATTAAAGAGACAGGAGTAGAGATTAGTGGGGTGAGCAACAGCTAGATGAATATGCTAAGTTTTGAAGGAGGAGATGAAGGTGGAGAGACGGATGGGTCCAGCGAATGAATTCCAGAGCGTGGGGTCTAAGGCAACTAAATGCTCCGTCACCACTAGTAGGGTGAGGGCGTGCACAAGAGGCCAGAGTCAGAAGAACAGAGAATTCTGGAGTTGTGGGACTGTTGTAGGGCTGCAGGAGGTTACAGAGAAAGGGAGGGGCGAGGCCATTGCTCCAGATTCACAATATTCTCAGTTTTATCTATTTCTTTCCTATTTGGCCTGTTTCTCTTCTGCAACATTCTATGATTCTAAGATCTGATTTCCTGTCAGTTCTGTGATGTTTAAATAATCCAAACTCATTCTGTGTCCCTCCCACTCACCCGATGTTCTTGTCCACTGAAATGCCTCTCGTATGTTAACAACAAGCTGACTCTGTCCACCCCTCCTTCAATCGCCTGTTCCAGTCTGTCCCGGTAGAGTTTCGTCAACTGGAACAGCTGGTAATCGTTGCACTCTGCCAAGAACTCAGTGATTGTAGAGTTCGGATCTGTGAACACAAATGGAGAAAACTAAACACATTATCCACTTTCCATCCGGGCTACATTATTTCCTCTAACACCAAACAGCTGAAGCCTCCTGTGAACCACATTGTCCAACACCTGAAAACCCATATACACCGCAAACGTGACATTTCATCCAACTATATTGTCACGTCTCAACAAAGCTGTATCAAATTTGTCAAATACGACTCGTCTACAGATAATCCGTTCCAGCCTCGCCTCAGCAACCCCTGTTGATCCTCGCTCCCTATTTTAACAGAGACATTGTCTGGGCTCCTTCAGGCCAACTGTGTATTTTGATATCAAAACGAGGATTGAAAAATTATGTTCAGAGTCCCTCCTATCTCCTCTGACTTCCTTTAATAGGCTGGGGTGCATTATCTCTGGGCTCAGTGACTTATCCACCTAGGCTATTGAACCAAGATCCAAATCCTTCTCTACAGTTATCTCTAAATATGGTCGCACATCCTCCTCTAGTACACCAACATTTTCACTTCCACCATCATTTTTAGAAACTAAATAGTTTCCATCTCCCAAAACGTCATCCTCCAAAACTAGTTTCTCCAGTACCCCCTCTACCTCACCTCCACTGCTTGCTGGCCTGCAAAACCCACCGAGAATTGTGCTGTTTCCCTTCCTATTGCTGACGTGTGGACAAATGGATTCTATCTTAACATAGCTCTCTGTAACATTATGTTCTAAACCGCTCCGCCTCCCTCCTCCTTTAAGACACGCCTTAAAACCTACCTCTTTGACCAAGCTTTTTGTCACCTGTCCTAATATCGCTTTATGCGGCTTTGTGTCAAATTTTGTTTGAGAACAGTCCTGTGAAGCACCGTGGGAAGTTTTACTACGTTAAAGGCACTATATAAATGCAGGTTTATTGTTGTTCTAGCATGGTCATAGAACCCTTTAATTAACCCCACTCCCCTGCTCTTTCCCCACAGCCCTGTATTTTTTCCCTTAAGTATTTACCCAATTACCTTTTGAAAGTTATTATTGAATCTGCTTCCACCACTTTCAGGCAGTGCATTCCAGTTTACATGTTTCCTGATGTTGCCTCTAGTAATTGTGCTACTTACATAACACTCGATGCCAAATCCAATTTTTTGGAACATGGAACCGTTTTTGTTTTTATCTTAAACCAAGTGACCAGCTCTCACGACTGCAATACCGCTTTATTTTTTTCTGCTAATAACGTATCACTTTTTCATAAATCTATTTAATCACGCTCTCTCATCTCAGAACCGGATATTTCTCACCCTCCATTCATATCCGCTGATACACGTCCACTGCTCCATTCACCTTTTGTGTAAAACCATTGTTGTTGGTCGGTACAGATCACGGCCGTCCCTTCCCTTCTCCCTGAACTCAAACCTACTGCCTCAAGAACGTGAACCCTTCCCTCCTGCTCCAGCCCTGCAGCCGCACATTGACCTGCCTCATAATTCCCTCCATAAGTGGCTCAGTGCAAAACAATCCGGAGATCACCACCTTGAGGCCTTGTTTTTTGGTCTAGAGCCTTAGTCTTAATATTCCTTCTATAAACGTGTTTCAATCGGTGTTGCTGGTACCGACCATGGCTATTTTCTGCTCTCCTTTCCTTCCCATAGATGGTGCCACTGTTCCTGGATGTTCTTCTCTCTGGCACCAGAGGGGCATCTTACCATTCGGGACCTGCTCATAGGAACATAAGAAATAGGAGCAGGAGTAGGCCATTCGGCCCTTTGAGCCTGCTCCGCCATTCAATGAGATCATGGCTGATCTTCTACCTCAATTCCATTCACTGGCCCTATCGCCATATCCCTTGATGCCCTTACTAGTCAGAAATATATCGACTTGTTTTGAATATACCCAATGACTGAGCCTCCACAGCCCTCTGGGGTAGAGAATTCCAAAAATTCACCACCCTCCTTGTGAAGAAATGTCTTCTCATCTCAGTCCTGAATGGCCTACCCTTTATCTTGAGGCTGTGGCCCCTGGTTCTAGACTCTCCAGCCAAGGGAAATATTCTCCCAGCATCCACCCTGTTATAGAAACATAGAATCTAGGAGCAGGAGTAGGCCATTCGGCCCGTCGAGCCTGCTCCACCATTCAATACGATCATGGCTGATCATCCAAATCCAGTACCCTGTCCCTGCTTTAATCCCCACAGTACACATATCCCACCCTAACCCCGTAACCCCACGTATTTAATTCCCCCTAACATATCCCATCCTATCCCCATAACCCCACATATTTAATCCCCCCCTAACACTAAGGGTCAATTTATCATAGCCAAATCAACCTAACCCGCACATACAGGTTATGCCCTGTAATAATTTTGTATGCTTCAATGAGATCCCCTCTCATTCTTCTGAATTCAAGAGAATACAGGCCTAGTTTACTCAATCTCTTCTCCTACAACAGTCCCGCCATCCCAGGAATCAATCTCGTGAACCTTCATTGCACTCCCAATATGGCAAGTATATCCTTCCTTAGGTCAGGATACCAAACTTGTACACAGTACTCCAGGTGTGGTCTCACCAAGGCCCTATATAATTGGAGTAAGACTTCTTTACTCCTGTACTCAAATCCTCTTGTAATGAAGGCCAGCATACCATTTGCCTTCCTAATGGCTTGCTGCACCTGCACATTCACTTTCAGTGACTCATGTACAAGGCCACCCAGATCCCTTTGAGCATCTGCATTCCCCAATCTTTCACCATTGAGGAAATACTCTGCCTTTCTGTTTTTTCTACCAAGGTGGAGAACTTCACATTTATCCACATTATATTCCATCTGCCATGTTCTCGCCCACTCACTAAACCTGTCGAGATCCCCTTGAAGCCTCTTCACATCCTCTTCGCTCAGGGCTGCAGGCAACTCTGTCCATTACGCTGACTATAACATCTCCCACCACTATCGTTCTGCTCTTCCAGTGCCCCACCTGCCTCTCAGCCCAGCCCCACTCGGGTTGGCTCCCTGGAGTCACACTGTTACTCAGGAAGACCCTCCTCTGAGTCACTGTCTCTATCCACCTTACAGTCCCCAATACCAGGTATCTATTGGACAGTTCCAGTACTGGGGGTTCCCTACACCGGTGACTGCGATCCTCTGAGTCACTGTCTCCATCCACCTTACAGTCCCCAATACCAGGTATCTATTGGACAGTTCCAGTACTGGGGGTTCCCTACACCTGTGACTGCGATCCTCTGAGTCACTGTCTCTATCCACCTTACAGTCCCCAATACCAGGTATCTATTGGACAGTTCCAGTACTGAGGGTTCCCTACACCTGTGACTGTGATCCTCTGAGTCACTGTCTCTATCCACCTTACAGTCCCCAATACCAGGTATCTATTGGACAGTTCCAGTACTGAGGGTTCCCTGCACCTGTGATCCTCTGAGTCACTGTCTCTATCCACCTTACAGTCCCCAATACCAGGGATCTATTGGACAGTTCCAGTACTGGGGGTTCCCTACACCTGTGACTGCGATCCTCTGAGTCACTGTCTCTATCCACCTTACAGTCCCCAATACCAGGTATCTATTGGACAGTTCCAGTACTGGGGGTTCCCTACACCTGTGACTGCGATCCTCTGAGTCACTGTCTCTATCCACCTTACAGTCCCCAATACCAGGGATCTATTGGACAGTTCCAGTACTGGGGGTTCCCTACACCTGTGACTGTGATCCTCTGAGTCACTGTCTCCATCCACCTTACAGTGCCCAATACCAGGGATCTATTGGACAGTTCCAGTACTGTGGGTTCCCTACACCTGTGACTGCGATCCTCTGAGTCACTGTCTCTATCCACCTTACAGTCCTCAATACCAGGCATCTATTGGACAGTTCCAGTACTGGGGGTTCCCTACACCTGTGACTGTGATCCTCTGAGTCACTGTCTCCATCCACCTTACAGTCCCCAATACCAGGTATCTATTGGACAGTTCCAGTACTGGGGGCTCTCTCCACCTGTGACTGTGATCCTCTGAGTCACTGTCTCCATCCACCTTACAGTCCCCAATACCAGGGATCTATTGGACAGTTCCAGTACTGGGGGTTCCCTACACCTGTGACTGTGATCCTCTGAGTCACTGTCTCCATCCACCTTACAGTCCCCAATACCAGGTATCTATTGGACAGTTCCAGTACTGGGGGCTCTCTCCACCTGTGACTGCGATCCTCTGAGTCACTGTCTCCATCCACCTTACAGTCCCCAATACCAGGTATCTATTGGACAGTTCCAGTACTGGGGGTTCCCTACACCTGTGACTGTGATCCTCTGAGTCACTGTCTCTATCCACCTTACAGTCCCCAATACCAGGTATCTATTGGACAGTTCCAGTACTGGGGGTTCCCTACACCTGTGACTGCGATCCTCTGAGTCACTGTCTCTATCCACCTTACAGTCCCCAATACCAGGGATCTATTGGACAGTTCCAGTACTGGGGGTTCCCTACACCTGTGACTGTGATCCTCTGAGTCACTGTCTCCATCCACCTTACAGTCCCCAATACCAGGGATCTATTGGACAGTTCCAGTACTGGGGGTTCCCTACACCTGTGACTGTGATCCTCTGAGTCACTGTCTCTATCCACCTTACAGTCCCCAATACCAGGTATCTATTGGACAGTTCCAGTACTGGGGGTTCCCTACACCTGTGACTGCGATCCTCTGAGTCACTGTCTCCATCCACCTTACAGTCCCCAATACCAGGTATCTATTGGACAGTTCCAGTACTGGGGGTTCCCTACACCTGTGACTGTGATCCTCTGAGTCACTGTCTCTATCCACCTTACAGTCCCCAATACCAGGTATCTATTGGACAGTTCCAGTACTGGGGGTTCCCTACACCTGTGACTGCGATCCTCTGAGTCACTGTCTCTATCCACCTTACAGTCCCCAATACCAGGTATCTATTGGACAGTTCCAGTACTGGGGGTTCCCTACACCTGTGACTGTGATCCTCTGAGTCACTGTCTCTATCCACCTTACAGTCCCCAATACCAGGTATCTATTGGACAGTTCCAGTACTGGGGGTTCCCTACACCTGTGACTGCGATCCTCTGAGTCACTGTCTCTATCCACCTTACAGTCCCCAATACCAGGTATCTATTGGACAGTTCCAGTACTGGGGGTTCCCTACACCTGTGACTGTGATGCCCCTCTAGATGGTCACTCACTTCCCTCTTTCTAATCAGCCCCTGTCCTGTTCCCTCTTCCTGTGGGAGCTGCAGGATCAGGCACTAGATCTGGACCCTTTGTCAGAACAGAAATTTTATTTTAAAGTATTTTGTGAACCTACCTGTGTCCTTCCTCATTCTTGTTGAAGATGTTGGATCTTCTCCCCTGGTTGGACCTTCAGCCATGGTGGTGACAGGCGTTCCCAGATTCTGATGCTCTGTAATAACTATATTAATAGGAGGGTTAGATGGAAATGTTAAAATGAGAAGGAGACGTTACCTTGTTGAAGATGATATCAAGTCCCTCCTCACCATCAGTACAACAGCTGTTAGCTCCGGGATCGAGCATTTCCCGAGTGTTACAATCAACTCTCCACATCAAGTGTGACACGGACTGCTATCCAGTTAAATGCACTGAGTCCCGCTGATCTCCACAGCAGAGCTCCAGCGACCACCCGCCACTCGGACACTTGATCTTCTCTTCTATCGAATTTTACAGGATCATGCGCGTCATCCGGGCAGTGGGGGCAGCACCGAGCATGCGCGTCATCCGGGGACTGGGGTCAGCACCGAGCATGCGCGTCATCCGGGGACTGGGGTGGTGGGGTCAGCACCGAGCATGCGCGTCATCCGGGGACTGGGGTGGTGGGGTCAGCATCGAGCATGCGCGTCATCCGGGGACTGGGGTGGTGGGGTCAGCACCGAGCATGCGCACTGCGAATGAAGAATGCGTTCGCTGCATAAATTAATGACCGTCAGTGAACACACCCATTCTATTAATATAAAATAACAACAGAAAAGCCTGGAAAAACTCAGCAGGCCAGTCAGCATCCGTGGAGAGAGAAACAGAGTTAACGTTTCAGGTCGAAGACCTTTTTCCAGAACTATTGGCTGCACAAACTAGATTGACATGGCTGCCGACCATTAGGAGTCCGCAGCGCCAAAGAGCCCCGCCCACTGTGATTTGAACCGAGGCGGCAGTTAAACCGCCACCGTGCGAGATCCCAGCAGAGGCTGTGGGTGACGTCAGAGCTCCGCCCACCGCGCGAGCTCCCAGCAGAGGCTGTGGGTGACGTCAGAGCTCCGCCCACTGTGATTTGAACCGCCACCGCGCGATACATCCCAGCAGAGGCTGTGGGTGACGTCAGAGCTCCGCCCACCGCGCGAGATCCCAGCAGAGGCTGTGGGTGACGTCAGAGCTCCGCCCACTGTGATTTGAACCGAGGCGGCAGTGAAACCGCCACCGCGCGAGATCCCAGCAGAGGCTGTGGGTGACGTCAGAGCCCCGCCCACCGCGCGAGATCCCAGCAGAGGCTGTGGGTGACGTCAGAGCCCCGCCCACCGCGCGAGATCCCAGCAGAGGTTGTGGGTGACGTCAGAGCCCCGCCCACCGCGCGAGATCCCAGCAGAGGCTGTGGGTGACGTCAGAGCCCCGCCCACCGCGCGAGATCCCAGCAGAGGTTGTGGGTGACGTCAGAGCCCCGCCCACCGCGCGAGATCCCAGCAGAGGTTGTGGGTGACGTCAGAGCCCCGCCCACTGTGATTGTGACGGATATAAAACACTGCTGTAAATGCTCAGCCTCACTCAGGGCAGAGAGTGAGCTTCGTCACAACTGGGAAAAGGTGGAGAGGCAACAGGTTTCAAAACAAGTGTAGGAATAAACCCCCCCCCCCCCCCCCCCAGACTGAACCGTCCCCTCTCTCAGACTGAACCGTCCCCTCTCTCAGACTGAACCCCCCCATCTCTCAGACTGAACCCCCCCTCTCTCAGACTGAACCGTCCCCTCTCTCAGACTGAACCGTCCCTCTCTCAGACTGAACCGTCCCCTCTCTCAGACTGAACCGTCCCCTCTCTCAGACTGAACCGTCCCCTCTCTCAGACTGAACCGCCCCCTCTCTCAGACTGAACCGCCCCTCTCTCAGACTGAACCGCCCCTCTCTCAGACTGAACCGTCCCCTCTCTCAGACTGAACCGTCCCCTCTCTCAGACTGAACCGTCCCCTCTCTCAGACTGAACCGTCCCCTCTCTCAGACTGAACCGTCCCCTCTCTCAGACTGAACCGTCCCCTCTCTCAGACTGAACCGCCCCTCTCTCAGACTGAACCGTCCCCTCTCTCAGACTGAACCGCCCCCTCTCTCAGACTGAACCGCCCCTCTCTCAGACTGAACCGCCCCTCTCTCAGACTGAACCGTCCCCTCTCTCAGACTGAACCGACCCCTCTCTCAGACTGAACCGTCCCCTCTCTCAGACTGAACCGTCCCCTCTCTCAGACTGAACCCCCCTCTCTCAGACTGAACCGTCCCCTCTCTCAGACTGAACCGTCCCCTCTCTCAGACTGAACCGCCCCCTCTCTCAGACTGAACCGCCCCCTCTCTCAGACTGAACCGTCCCCTCTCTCAGACTGAACCGTCCCCTCTCAGACTGAACCGTCCCCTCAGACTGAACCGTCCCCTCTCTCAGACTGAACCGTCCCCTCTCTCAGACTGAACCCCCCCTCTCTCAGACTGAACCGTCCCCTCTCTCAGACTGAACCGTCCCCTCTCTCAGACTGAACCGTCCCCTCTCTCAGACTGAACCGTCCCCTCTCTCAGACTGAACCCCCCCTCTCTCAGACTGAACCGTCCCCTCTCTCAGACTGAACCGTCCCCTCTCTCAGACTGAACCGTCCCCTCTCTCAGACTGAACCGTCCCCTCTCTCAGACTGAACCCCCCCTCTCTCAGACTGAACCGTCCCCTCTCTCAGACTGAACCGCCCCCTCTCAGACTGAACCGTCCCCTCTCTCAGACTGAACCGTCCCCTCTCTCAGACTGAACCGCCCCCTCTCTCAGACTGAACCCCACTCTCTCAGACTGAACCGTCCCCTCTCTCAGACTGAACCGCCCCCTCTCAGACTGAACCGTCCCCCTCTCTCAGACTGAACCGTCCCCTCTCTCAGACTGAACCGTCCCCTCTCTCAGACTGAACCCCCCCTCTCTCAGACTGAACCGTCCCCTCTCTCAGACTGAACCGTCCCCTCTCTCAGACTGAACCGTCCCCTCTCTCAGACTGAACCCCCCCCTCTCTCAGACTGAACCCCCCCTCTCTCAGACTGAACCGTCCCCTCTCTCAGACTGAACCGTCCCCTCTCTCAGACTGATCCGTCCCCTCTCTCAGACTGAACACCCCCCTCTCTCAGACTGAACCGTCCCCCCCTCTCAGACTGAACCGTCCCCTCTCTCAGACTGAACCCCCCCTCTCTCAGACTGAACCCCCCTCTCTCAGACTGAACCCCCACCTCTCTCCGACTGAACCGTCCCCTCTCTCCGACTGAACCGTCCCCTCTCTCCGACTGAACCGTCCCCTCTCTCCGACTGAACCGTCCCCTCTCTCCGACTGAACCGTCCCCTCTCTCCGACTGAACCGTCCCCTCTCTCCGACTGAACCGTCCCCCCCCCTCAGACTGAACCGTCCCCCCCCCTCAGACTGAACCCCCACCCTCAGACTGAACCCCCCCCCCTCAGACTGAACCCCCCCCCCCTCAGACTGAACCGTCCCCTCTCTCAGACTGAACCGTCCCCTCTCTCCGACTGAACCGTCCCCTCTCTCCGACTGAACCGTCCCCCCCCCCAGACTGAACCCCCCCCTCAGACTGAACCCCCCCTCCCCCCCTCTCAGACTGAACCCCCCCTCCCCCCCTCTCAGACTGAACCCCCCCTCCCCCTCTCTCAGACTGAACCCCCCCTCCCCCTCTCTCAGACTGAACCGACCCCTCTCTCAGACTGAACCGTCCCCTCTCTCAGACTGAACCGTCCCCTCTCTCAGACTGAACCGTCCCCTCTCTCAGACTGAACCGTCCCCTCTCTCAGACTGAACCGTCCCCTCTCTCAGACTGAACCGCCCCCTCTCAGACTGAACCCCCCCTCTCTCAGACTGAAGTCCCCGTCTCTCAGACTGAAGTCCCCGTCTCTCAGACTGAACCCCCCGTCTCTCAGACTGAACCCCCCCCTCTTTCGGACTGAACCCCCCCCTCTTTCGGACTGAACCCCCCCCTCTTTCGGACTGAACCCCCCCTCTTTCGGACTGAACCCCCCCTCTTTCGGACTGAACCCCCCGTCTCTCGGACTGAAGCCCCCGTCTCTCAGACTGAACCCCCCCCCCTCTCTCGGACTGAACCCCCTCTCTCAGACTGAACCGTCCCCTCTCTCAGACTGAACCGTCCCCTCTCTCGGACTGAACCGTCCCCTCTCTCGGACTGAACCCCCCCCTCTCTCGGACTGAACCCCCCCCTCTCTCGGACTGAACCCCCCCTCTCTCGGACTGAACCGTCCCCTCTCTCTGACTGAACCGTCCCCTCTCTCTGACTGAACCGTCCCCTCTCTCTGACTGAACCGTCCCCTCTCTGACTGAACCGTCCCCTCTCTGACTGAACCGTCCCCTCTCTCAGACTGAACCGTCCCCTCTCTCTCAGACTGAACCCCCCCCCCCTCTCTCAGACTGAACCCCCCCCCCTCTCTCAGACTGAACCCCCCCCCCTCTCAGACTGAACCCCCCCCCCCTCTCTCAGACTGAACCCCCCCCCCCTCTCTCAGACTGAACCCCCCCCCCCTCTCTCAGACTGAACCCCCCCCCTCTCTCAGACTGAACCCCCCCCCCTCTCTCAGACTGAACCCCCCCCCCTCTCTCAGACTGAACCCCCCCCCCCTCTCTCAGACTGAACCCCCCCCCCCTCTCTCAGACTGAACCCCCCCCCCCCTCTCTCAGACTGAACCCCTCCCCCCTCTCTCAGACTGAACCCCCCCCCCTCTCTCAGACTGAACCCCCCCCCCCCCCCTCTCTCAGACTGAACCCCCCCCCCCTCTCTCAGACTGAACCCCCCCCCCCCCTCTCTCAGACTGAACCCCCCCCCCCTCTCTCAGACTGAACCCCCCCCCCTCTCTCAGACTGAACCCCCCCCCCCCTCTCTCAGACTGAACCCCCCCCCCTCTCTCAGACTGAACCCCCCCCCCCCTCTCTCAGACTGAACCCCCCCCCCCTCTCTCAGACTGAACCCCCCCCCCCTCTCTCAGACTGACCCCCCCCCCTCTCTCAGACTGACCCCCCCCCCCCCTCTCTCAGACTGACCCCCCCCCCCCCTCTCTCTCAGACTGACCCCCCCCCCCCTCTCTCTCAGACTGACCCCCCCCCCCCCCCTCTCTCTCAGACTGACCCCCCCCCCCCCTCTCTCTCAGACTGACCCCCCCCCCCCTCTCTCTCAGACTGACCCCCCCCCCCCCTCTCTCTCAGACTGAACCCCCCCCCCCCTCCCCCCCCCCCTCTCTCTCAGACTGAACCCCCCCCCCCCCCGCCTCTCTCTCAGACTGAACCCCCCCCCCCCTCTCTCTCAGACTGAACCCCCCCCCCCTCTCTCTCAGACTGAACCCCCCCCCTCTCTCAGACTGAACCGTCCCCTCTCTCTATGTAACTTGTTCGAGGGGCTGAATGGTCTCCTCCTCCTGTTTCTATGTAACTTGTTCGAGGGGCTGAATGGTCTCCTCCTGTTTCTATGTAACTTGTTCGAGCGGCTGAATGGTCTCCTCCTCCTGTTTCTATGTAACTTGTTCGAGGGGCTGAATGGTCTCCTCCTCCTGTTTCTATGTAACTTGTTCGAGGGGCTGAATGGTCTCCTCCTCCTGTTTTTATGTAACTTGTTCGAGGGGCTGAATGGTCTCCTCCTCCTGTTTCTATGTAACTTGTTAGAGGGGCTGAATGGTCTCCTCCTCCTGTTTCTATGTAACTTGTTCGAGGGGCTGAATGGTCTCCTCCTCCTGTTTCTATGTAACTTGTTCGAGGGGCTGAATGGTCACCTCCTCCTGTTTCTATGTAACTTGTTCGAGGGGCTGAATGGTCTCCTCCTGTTTCTATGTAACTTGTTCGAGGGGCTGAATGGTCTCCTCCTGTTTCTATGTAACTTGTTCGAGGGGCTGAATGGTCTCCTCCTCCTGTTTCTATGTAACTTGTTCGAGGGGCTGAATGGTCTCCTCCTCCTGTTTCTGTGTAACTTGTTCGAGGGGCTGAATGGTCTCCTCCTCCTGTTTCTATGTAACTTGTTCGAGGGGCTGAATGGTCTCCTCCTGTTTCTATGTAACTTGTTCGAGGGGCTGAATGGCCTCCTCCTGTTTCTATGTAACTTGTTCGAGGGGCTGAATGGTCTCCTCCTCCTGTTTCTATGTAACTTGTTCGAGGGGCTGAATGGTCTCCTCCTGTTTCTATGTAACTTGTTCGAGGGGCTGAATGGTCTCCTCCTCCTGTTTCTATGTAACTTCTTCGAGGGGCTGACTGGTCTCCTCCTGTTTCTATGTAACTTGTTTGAGGGGCTGAATGGTCTCCTCCTCCTGTTTATATGTAACTTGTTCGAGGGGCTGAATGGTCTCCTCCTCCTGTTTCTATGTAACTTGTTCGAGGGGCTGAATGGTCTCCTCCTCCTGTTTATATGTAACTTGTTCGAGGGGCTGAATGGTCTCCCCCTGTTTCTATGTAACTTGTTCGAGGGGCTGAATGGTCTCCTCCTCCTGTTTCTATGTAACTTGTTCGAGGGGCTGAATGGTCTCCTCCTCCTGTTTATATGTAACTTGTTCGAGGGGCTGAATGGTCTCCCCCTGTTTCTATGTAACTTGTTCGAGGGGCTGAATGGTCTCCGCCTGTTTCTATGTAACTTGTTCGAGGGGCTGAATGGTCTCCTCCTCCTGTTTCTATGTAACTTGTTCGAGGGGCTGAATGGTCTCCTCCTCCTGTTTCTTTGTAACTTGTTCGAGGGGCTGAATGGTCTCCTCCTGTTTCTATGTAACTTGTTCGAGGGGCTGAATGGTCTCCTCCTGTTTCAGCGGGGGAGGAGGAGCCTTTCTTTCTTTCTCTCTCCCACAGAGCGGTCGGCAGCGGGGAAGGAGGGGCGGACCTGGTTGGAGCGGCAGAGGCCTGAGGTGAGTCATTAAACTCACGTACGTGGTCTTTTTCCCCAGCGGGGTAAGAGCTTCGCTTGTTCGAGGGTCTGAATGGTCTCCTCCTGTTTCTATGTAACTTGTTCGAGGGGCTGAATGGTCTCCTCCTCCTGTTTCTATGTAACTTGTTCGAGGGGCTGAATGGTCTCCTCCTCCTGTTTCTATGTAACTTGTTCGAGGGGCTGAATGGTCTCCTCCTCCTGTTTCTATGTAACTTGTTCGAGGGGCTGAATGGTCTCCTCCTCCTGTTTCTGTGTAACTTGTTCGAGGGGCTGAATGGTCTCCTCCTCCTGTTTCTGTGTAACTTGTTCGAGGGGCTGAATGGTCTCCTCCTGTTTCTGTGTAACTTGTTCGAGGGGCTGAATGGTCTCCTCCTCCTGTTTCTATGTAACTTGTTCGAGGGGCTGAATGGTCTCCTCCTGTTTCTATGTAACTTGTTCGAGGGGCTGAATGGTCTCCTCCTGTTTCTGTGTAACTTGTTCGAGGGGCTGAATGGCCTCCTCCTGTTTCTCTGTAACTTGTTCGAGGGGCTGAATGGTCTCCTCCTGTTTCTATGTAACTTGTTCGAGGGGCTGAATGGTGGTCTCCTGTTTCTGTGTAACTTGTTCGAGGGGCTGAATGGCCTCCTCCTGTTTCTATGTAACTTGTTCGAGGGGCTGAATGGTGGTCTCCTGTTTCTATGTAACTTGTTCGAGGGGCTGAATGGTCTCCTCCTCCTGTTTCTCTGTAACTTGTTCGAGGGGCTGAATGGCCTCCTCCTGTTTCTCTGTAACTTGTTCGAGGGGCTGAATGGCCTCCTCCTGTTTCTATGTAACTTGTTCGAGGGGCTGAATGGTCTCCTCCTCCTGTTTCTATGTAACTTGTTCGAGGGGCTGAATGGTCTCCTCCTCCTGTTTCTATGTAACTTGTTGGAGGGGCTGAATGGTCTCCTCCTCCTGTTTCTATGTAACTTGTTCGAGGGGCTGAATGGTCTCCTCCTCCTGTTTCTGTGTAACTTGTTTGAGGGGCTGAATGGTCTCCTCCTCCTGTTTCTCTGTAACTTGTTCGAGGGGCTGAATGGTCTCCTCCTCCTGTTTCTATGTAACTTGTTCGAGGGGCTGAATGGTCTCCTCCTCCTGTTTATATGTAACTTGTTCGAGGGGCTGAATGGTCTCCTCCTCCTGTTTATATGTAACTTGTTCGAGGGGCTGAATGGTCTCCTCCTCCTGTTTCTATGTAACTTGTTCGAGGGGCTGAATGGCCTCCTCCTGTTTCTCTGTAACTTGTTGGAGGGGCTGAATGGTCTCCTCCTCCTGTTTCTATGTAACTTGTTCGAGGGGCTGAATGGTCTCCTCCTCCTGTTTCTATGTAACTTGTTGGAGGGGCTGAATGGTCTCCTCCTCCTGTTTCTATGTAACTTGTTCGAGGGGCTGAATGGTCTCCTCCTCCTGTTTCTCTGTAACTTGTTCGAGGGGCTGAATGGTCTCCTCCTCCTGTTTATATGTAACTTGTTCGAGGGGCTGAATGGTCTCCTCCTCCTGTTTATATGTAACTTGTTCGAGGGGCTGAATGGTCTCCTCCTCCTGTTTCTATGTAACTTGTTCGAGGGGCTGAATGGTCTCCGCCTGTTTCTATGTAACTTGTTCGAGGGGCTGAATGGTCTCCGCCTGTTTCTATGTAACTTGTTCGAGGGGCTGAATGGTCTCCGCCTGTTTCTATGTAACTTGTTCGAGGGGCTGAATGGTCTCCTCCTCCTGTTTCTATGTAACTTGTTCGAGGGGCTGAATGGTCACCTCCTCCTGTTTCTATGTAACTTGTTCGAGGGGCTGAATGGTCTCCTCCTCCTGTTTCTATGTAACTTGTTCGAGGGGCTGAATGGTCTCCTCCTGTTTCAGCGGGGGAGGAGGAGCCTTTCTTTCTTTCTCCCTTCCACAGAGCGGTCGGCAGCGGGGAAGTAGGGGCGGACCTGGTTGGAGCGGCAGAGGCCTGAGGTGAGTCATTAAACTCACCTACGTGGTCTTTTTCCCTAGCGGGGTAAGAGCTTCGCTTGTTCGAGGGGCTGAATGGTCTCCTCCTCCTGTTTCCATGTAACTTGTTCGAGGGGCTGAATGGTCTCCTCCTCCTGTTTCTATGTAACTTGTTCGAGGGGCTGAATGGTCTCCTCCTGTTTCTATGTAACTTGTTCGGTGGCTGAATGGTCTCCCCCTGTTTCTATGTAACTTGTTCGAGGGGCTGAATTGTCACCTCCTCCTGTTTCTATGTAACTTGTTCGAGGGGCTGAATGGTCTCCTCCTGTTTCAGCGGGGGAGGAGGAGCCTTTCTTTCTTTCTCTCTCCCACAGAGCGGTCGGCAGCGGGGAAGGAGGGGCGGTCCTGGTTGGAGCAGCAGAGGCCTGAGGTGAGTCATTAATGGGAGGCCCGAGGCTCAGGTAGGCCTCAGACCAGCGTCGACAGCGGGGGAGGAGGAGCCTTTCTTTCTTTCTCTCTCGCACAGAGCGGTCGGCAGCGGGGAAGGAGGGGCGGACCTGGTTGGAGCGGCAGAGGCCTGAGGTGAGTCATTAAACTCACCTACGTGGCCTTTTTCCCCAGCGGGGTAAGAGCTTCGAGGGGCTGAATGGTCTCCGCCTGTTTCTATGTAACTTGTTCGAGGGGCTGAATGGTCTCCTCCTCCTGTTTCTATGTAACTTGTTCGAGGGGCTGAATGGTCTCCTCCTCCTGTTTCTATGTAACTTGTTCGAGGGGCTGAATGGTCTCCTCCTATTTCTATGTAACTTGTTCGAGGGGCTGAATGGTCTCCGCCTGTTTCTATGTAACTTGTTCGAGGGGCTGAATGGTCTCCTCCTCCTGTTTCCGTGTAACTTGTTCGAGGGGCTGAATGGTCTCCTCCTCCTGTTTCTATGTAACTTGTTCGAGGGGCTGAATGGTCTCCTCCTGTTTCTATGTAACTTGTTCGAGGAGCTGAATGGTCTCCTTCTCCTGTTTCTATGTAACTTGTTCGAGGGGCTGAATGGTCTCCTCCTCCTGTTTCTATGTAACTTGTTCGAGGGGCTGAATGGTCTCCTTCTCCTGTTTCTGTGTAACTTGTTCGAGGGGCTGAATGGTCTCCTCCTGTTTCAGCGGGGGAGGAGGAGCCTTTCTTTCTTTCTCTCTCCCACAGAGCGGTCGGCAGCGGGGAAGGACGGGCGGACCTGGTTGGAGCGGCAGAGGCCTGAGGTGAGTCATTAAATTCACCTACGTGGTCTTTTTCCCCAGCGGGGTAAGAGCTTCGAGGGGCTGAATGTTCTCCTCCTGTTTCTATGTAACTTGTTCGAGGGACTGAATGGTCTCCTCCTATTTCTATGGAACTTGTTCGAGGGGCTGAATGGTCTCCGCCTGTTTCTGTGTAACTTGTTCGAGGGGCTGAATGGTCTCCTCCTGTTTCTATGTAACTTGTTCGAGGGGCTGAATGGTCTCCTCCTCCTGTTTCTATGTAACTTGTTCGAGGGGCTGAACGTTTTCCTCCTCCTGTTTCCATGTAACTTGTTCGAGGGGCTGAATGGCCTCCTCCTCCTGTTTCTGTGCAACTTGTTCGAGGGGCTGAATGGTCTCCTCCTGTTTCAGCGGGGGAGGAGGAGCCTTTCTTTCTTTCTCTCTCCCACAGAGCGGTCGGCAGCGGGGAAGGAGGGGCGGACCTGGCTGGAGCGGCAGAGGCCTGATGTGAGTCATTAAATTCACCTACGTGGCCTTTTTCCCCAGCGGGGTCAGAGCTTCGCGGGCTTTTTCAAAGGCAGGGGGCGGGGCCAATTTAGTGGTACCCGTATATAGGTGGAGCGGTTGCTAAACCCGAGACACTACACTAGTAGTGACTCCTACCCTCCCACCTCCTCTAACCTTTAGGGGTAGAGGGAATTTAAAAGGTAGGTTCGATTTTATATTTTGTTTTCAGGGACTTAACTCCTGGACCTAAGATAAATAAGTTTAAATTTTAGTAATAAAGTAACATAAGTGTTAAGTCATGACAGGAAGTCTCGGACCCGTTTCATGCTCCTCCTGTGCCATGTGGGACTTCCAGTGTCCCTGACAACTACATGTGCGGGAAGTGTGTCCAGCTGCAGCTCCTGACAGCCCGCATGGCGGTGCTGGAGCTGCGGGTGGACTCACTCTGGAGGATGCGCGATGCCGAGAACTCCGTGAATCGCTCATTTAGTGAGTTGTCCACACCGCAGGTAAAGGCTAGGACAGACAGTGAATGGGTGACCAAGAAGCAGGGCAATATCAGGAAGGTAGTGCAGGAATCCCCTGTGGTCATCTCCCTCCAAAACAGGTATGCCGCTTTGGATACTGTTGGGGGAGATGGCCTACCAGGGGAAGGCACCAGCAGCCAGGTTCATGGCACCATGGCTGGCTCTGCTGCACAGCAGGGCGGGAAAAAGAGTGGTCGGGCTATAGTGATAGGGGACTCGATTGTAAGGGGAATAGACAGGAGTTTCTGTGGCCGCAACAGAGATTGCAGGATGGTATGTTGCCTCCCTGGTGCAAGGGTCAAGGATGTCTCGGAGCGGCTGCAGAACATTCTGAAGAGGGAGGGTGAACAGCCAGCTGTCGTGGTGCATGTAGGTACCAACAATATAGGTAAAAAGCGGGAAGAGGTCCTACAAGCAGAATTTAGGGAGCTAGGAGCTAAATTTAAAAAGTAGGACCTCTAAGGTAGTAATCTCTGGATTGCTACCAGGGCCACGTGCTAATCAGAATAGAGAGAACAGGATAGTGAGATTGAATATGTGGCTTGAGCAGTGGTGCAGGAGGGAGGGATTCAAATTCCTGAGGCATTGGAACCAGTTCTGGGGGAAGTGGCACCTGTACAAAAGGGACGGTCTGCACTTGGGCAGGACTGGAACCGATGTCCTCGGGGTAATATTTGCTAAAGCAGTTCGGGAGGATTTAAACTAATATGGCAGGGGAAGGGGAACCTATGTAGCGAAACAGGGGTAAGTAATATGCAGTCAGAAACAAATGTTAGAAGGGTGAGAAACAATAGGGGAAGGCCGAGTAAACAAAGGCAAGAAACACAAAGGGCCATACTAAATCAGAAGTCTAAAAGGACAAAGGATGTTAATAAAATAAGCCTAAAGGCTCTGTGTCTTAATGCAAGGAGTATCCGTAATAAGGTGGATGAATTGACTGTGCAAATAGATGTTAACGGATACGATGTGATTGGGATTACAGAGACGTGGCTCCAGAACAATCAAGGCTGGGAACTGAACATCCAGGGGTATTCAACATTCAGAAAGGATAGAATAAAAGGAAAAGGGGGTGGGGTAGCATTGCTGGTTAAAGAGGAGATTAATGCAATAGCTAGGAAGGACATCAGCTTGGAGGATGTGGAATCAATATGGGTTGAGCTGCAGAACACCAAAGGGCAGAAAACGTTAGTGGGAGTTGTGTACAGACCTCCAAACAGCAGTAGTGAGGTGGGGGAGGGTATGAAACAGGAAATCAGAGGTGCGTGCAAAAAAGGCACGGCAGTTATCATGGGTGACTTTAATATGCATATAGATTGGGCTACTCAAACTGGAAGCAATACGGTGGAGGAGGATTTCCTGGAGTGTTTAAGGGATGGTTTCCTAAACCAATATGTTGAGGAACCAACTAGAGGGGAGGCCATCCTGGACTGGGTGTTGTGCAATGAGGAAGGACTAATCAGCAATCTTGTGGTACGAGGCCCCCTGGGGAAGAGTGACCATAGTATGGTGGAGTTCTACATTAGGATGGAGAAGGAAACAGTTAAGTCAGAGACCAGGGTCCAGAACTTAAATAAGGGCAACTTTGAGGGTATGAGGCGTGAATTGGCGAGGTTAAATTGGCAAGCGATATTTAAGGGGCTATCAGTGGAAGGGCAATGGCAGACATTTAGAGATCGCATGGATGAACTACAACAATTGTACATCCCGGTCTGGCGTAAAAATAAAAAAGGGAAGGTGGCTCAACCATGGCTAACGAGGGAAATCAGGGATAGTATTAAAACCAAGGAAGTTGCATACAAATTGGCCAGAAGTAGCAGCAAACCCGGGGACTGGGAGAACTTCAAAACTCAGCAGAGGAGGACGAAGCGTTTGATTAGGGCAGGGAAAATAAAATATGAAAGGAAGCTTGCAGAGAACATTAAAATGGACTGCAAAAGCTTCTATAAATATGTAAAAAGAAAGAGGTTAGTAAAAACAAATGTAGGTCCCCTGCAGTCAGAAACAGGGGAAGTCATAATGGGGAACAAGGAAATGGCAGATCAATTGAACAAGTACTTTGGTTCGGTGTTTCCTGTGGAGGACACACACAACCTGCCGGAAATAAAAGGGGTCAGAGGATCTGGTAAGAGGGAGGAGCTGAGGGAAATCCTTATTAGTCGGGAAAAGGTATTGGGGAAATTGATGGGACTGAAGGCTGAAAAATCCCCGGGGCCTGATGGTCTGCATCCCAGAGTACTTAAGGAGGTGGCCTTGGAAATAGTGGATGCATTGACGATCATTTTCCAACATTCCTTAGACTCTGGATCAGTTCCGATGGAGTGGAGGGTGGCCAATGTAACCCCTCTTTTTAAAAAAGGAGGGAGGGAGAAAGCAGGGAATTATAGACCGGTCAGCCTGACATCGGTCGTGGGTAAAATGATGGAAGCAATTATTAAAGATGTCATAACAGACCATTTGGAAAGTGGCGACATGATAGGTCCAAGTCAGCATGGATTTGTGAAAGGGAAATCATGCTTGACAAATCTTCTGGAATTTTTTGAGGATGTTTCCAATAGGGTGGACAGGGGGGAACCAGTAGATGTGGTGTATTTGGACTTTCAGAAGGCCTTCGACAAGGTCCCACACAAGAGATTGGCGAGCAAAGTTAAAGCACATGGGATTGGGGGTAATGTGTTGACGTGGATTGAGAACTGGTTGGCAGACAGGAAACAAAGAGTAGGAGTAAATGGGTACTTTTCAGAATGGCAGGCAGTGACCAGCGGGGTACCGCAGGGTTCGGTGCTGGGACCCCAGCTGTTTACATTATATATTAATGATTTGGACGAAGGGATTAAATGTAATATCTCCAAATTTGTGGATGACACTAAATTGGGAGGCAGTGTGAACAATGAGGAGGATGCTAGGAGGCTACAGAGTGACTTGGACAGGTTGCGTGAATGGGCAAATGTATGGCAGATGAAGTACAATGTGGATAAATGTGAGGTTATCCACTTTGGTGGTAAAAATAGAGAGGCGTACTATTACCTGAATGGTGGCAAATTCGGGAAAGGGGAGGTGCAACGAGACCTGGGCGTCATGGTACATCAGTCACTGAAGGTGGGAATGCAAGTGCAGCAGTCAGTCAAGAAAGCAAACGGAATGATGGCCTTCATAGTAAGGGGATTTGAGTACAGGAGTAGGGAGGTGATGCTGCAGTTTTACAGGGCCTTGGTGAGGCCACACCTGGAGTATTGTGCGCAGTTTTGGTCTCCTAACTTAAGGAAGGACATTCTTGCTATTGAGGGAGTGCAGCGAAGGTTCACTAGATTGATTCCTGGGATGGCCGGACTGACATATCAAGAAAGATTGGGTCAACTGAACTTGTATCCTCTGGAGTTGAGAAGAATGAGGGGGGATCTAAAAGAGACAATTAAAATCCTGACTGGTTTAGACAAATTAGATGCGGGCAGAATGTTCCCAATGTTAGGGAAAACTAGAACCAGGGGTCACAGTCCAAGGATTAAGGGGAAGCCATTTAAGGCTGAGCTGAGGAGGAACTTCTTCACCCAGAGAGTGGTGAATCTATGGAATTCTCTTCCACAGAAGGTTGTTGAGGCCAGTTCGCTAAATATATTCAAAAGGGAGTTAGATATAACACTCACATCTAGGGGGATCAAGGGGTATGGCGAGAAAGCAGGAATGGGGTACTGAGGTAGCATGTTCAGCCATGAACGCATTGAATGGCGGTGCAGGCTCGAAGGACCGAATGGTCTACTCCTGTACCTATTTTCTATGTTTCTATGTAACTTGTTCGAGGGGCTGAATGGTCTCCTCCTCCTGTTTCCATGTAACTTGTTCGAGGGGCTGAATGATCTCCTCCTCCTGTTTCTATGTAACTTGTTCGAGGGGCTGAATGGTCTCCTCCTCCTGTTTCTCTGTAACTTGTTCGAGGGGCTGAATGGTCTCTGCCTGTTTCTATGTAACTTGTTCGAGGGGCTGAATGGTCTCCTCCTGTTTCTATGTAACTTGTTCGAGGGGCTGAATGATCTCCTCCTCCTGTTTCTATGTAACTTGTTCGAGGGGCTGAATGGTCTCCGCCTGTTTCTATGTAACTTGTTCGAGGGGCTGAATGGTCTCCGCCTGTTTCAATGTAACTTGTTCGAGGGGCTGAATGGCCTCCTCCTGTTTCTATAACTTGTTCGAGGGGCTGAATGATCTCCTCCTCCTGTTTCTATGTAACTTGTTCGAGGGGCTGAATGGTCTCCTCCTCCTGTTTCTATGTAACTTGTTCGAGGGGCTGAATGGTCTCCTCCTCCTGTTTCTGTGTAACTTGTTCGAGGGGCTGAATGGTCTCCGCCTGTTTCTATGCAACTTGTTCGAGGGGCTGAATGGTCTCCTCCTGTTTCTATGTAACTTGTTTGAGGGGCTGAATGGTCTCCTCCTCCTGTTTCTATGTAACTTGTTTGAGGGGCTGAATGGTCTCCTCCTCCTGTTTCTATGTAACTTGTTTGAGGGGCTGAATGGTCTCCTCCTCCTGTTTCTATGTAACTTGTTCGAGGGGCTGGATGGTCTCCTCCTCCTGTTTCTGTGTAACTTGTTCGAGGGGCTGAATGGTCTCCTCCTCCTGTTTCTATGTAACTTGTTCGAGGGGCTGAATGGCCTCCTCCTGTTTCTATGTAACTTGTTCGAGGGGCTGAATGGTGGTTTCCTGTTTCGATGTAACTTGTTCGAGGGGCTGAATGGCCTCCTCCTGTTTCTATGTAACTTGTTCGAGGGGCTGAATGGTGGTTTCCTGTTTCTCTGTAACTTGTTCGAGGGGCTGAATGGTCTCCGCCTGTTTCTATGTAACTTGTTCGAGGGGCTGAATGGTCTCCTCCTCCTGTTTCTCTGTAACTTGTTCGAGGGGCTGAATGGTCTCCTCCTCCACTTGTTCGAGGGGCTGAATGGTCTCCTCCTCCTGTTTCTATGTAACTTGTTCGAGGGGCTGAATGGTCTCCTCCTCCTGTTTCTATGTAACTTGTTCGAGGGGCTGAATGGTCTCCTCCTCCTGTTTTTATAACTTGTTCGAGGGGCTGAATGGTCCCCTCCTGTTTCTATGTAACTTGTTCGAGGGGCTGAATGGTCTCCTCCTGTTTCTATGTAACTTGTTCGAGGGGCTGAATGGTCTCCTCCTCCTGTTTCTTTGTAACTTGTTCGAGGGGCTGAATGGTCTCCTCCTGTTTCTATGTAACTTGTTCGAGGGGCTGAATGGTCTCCTCCTCCTGTTTCTATGTAACTTGTTCGAGGGGCTGAATGGTCTCCTCCTCCTGTTTCTATGTAACTTGTTCGAGGGGCTGAATGGTCTCCTCCTCCTGTTTCTTTGTAACTTGTTCGAGGGGCTGAATGGTCTCCTCCTCCTGTTTCTCTGTAACTTGTTCGATGGGCTGAATGGTCTCCTCCTCCTCTTTCTATGTAACTTGTTCGAGGGGCTGAATGGTCTCCTCCTGTTTATATGTAACTTGTTCGAGGGGCTGAATGGTCTCCTCCTGTTTCTATGTAACTTGTTTGAGGGGCTGAATGGTCTCCTCCTCCTGTTTCTATGTAACTTGTTCGAGGGGCTGAATGGCCTCCTCCTCCTGTTTCTATGTAACTTGTTCGAGGGGCTGAATGGTCTCCTCCTGTTTCAGCGGGGGAGGAGGAGCCTTTCTTTCTTTCTCTCCCACAGAGCGGTCGGCAGCAGGGAAGGAGGGGCGGACCTGGTTGGAGCGGCAGAGGCCTGAGGTGAGTCATTTAAGGGAGGCCCGAGGCTCAGGTAGGCCTCAGACCAGCGTCGACAGCGGGGGAGGAGGAGCCTTTCTTTCTTTCTCTCTCCCACAGAGCGGTCGGCAGCGGGGAAGGAGGGGCGGACCTGGTTGGAGCGGCAGAGGCCTGAGCTGAGTCATTAAACTCACCTACGTGGCCTTTTTCCCCAGCGGGGTAAGAGCTTCGAGGGGCTGAATGGTCTCCTCCTGTTTCTATGTAACTTGTTCGAGGGGCTGAATGGTCTCCTGTTTCTATGGAACTTGTTTGAGGGGCTGAATGGTCTCCTCCTCCTGTTTCTGTGTAACTTGTTCGAGGGGCTGAATGGTCTCCTCCTCCTGTTTCTGTGTTACTTGTTCGAGGGGCTGAATGGTCTCCTCCTCCTGTTTCCGTGTAACTTGTTCGAGGGGCTGAATGGTCTCCTCCTGTTTCTTTGTAACTTGTTCGAGGGGCTGAATGGTCTCCTCCTCCTGTTTCTATGTAACTTGTTCGAGGGGCTGAATGGTCTCCTCCTGTTTCTTTGTAACTTGTTCGAGGGGCTGAATGGTCTCCTCCTCCTGTTTCTATGTAACTTGTTCGAGGGGCTGAATGGTCTCCTCCTCCTGTTTCTATGTAACTTGTTCGAGGGGCTGAATGGTCTCCTCCTCCTGTTTCCATGTAAATTGTTCGAGGGGCTGAATGGTCTCCTCCTCCTGTTTCTATGTAACTTGTTTGAGGGGCTGAATGGTCTCCTCCTCCTGTTTCCATGTAACTTGTTCGAGGGGCTGAATGGTCTCCTCCTGTTTCTTTGTAACTTGTTCGAGAGGCTGAATGGTCTCCTCCTCCTGTTTCTATGTAACTTGTTCGAGGGGCTGAATAGTCTCCTCCTCCTGTTTCGATGTAACTTGTTCGAGGGGCTGAATAGTCTCCTCCTCCTGTTTCTATGTAACTTGTTCGAGGGGCTGAATGGCCTCCTCCTCCTGTTTCTATGTAACTTGTTCGAGGGGCTGAATGGTCTCCTCCTGTTTCTATGTAACTTGTTCGAGGGGCTGAATGGTCGTCTCCTGTTTCGATGTAACTTGTTCGAGGGGCTGAATGGTCGTCTCCTGTTTCTATGTAACTTGTTCGAGGGGCTGAATGGTCTCCTCCTCCTGTTTCTATGTAACTTGTTCGAGGGGCTGAATGGTCTCCTCCTGTTTCTATGTAACTTGTTCGAGGGGCTGAATGGTCGTCTCCTGTTTCTATGTAACTTGTTCGAGTGGCTGAATGGCCTCCTCCTGTTTCTATGTAACTTATTCGAGGGGCTGAATGGTCTCCTCCTGTTTCGGTGTAACTTGTTCGAGGGGCTGAATTCTCTCCTCCTCCTCCTGTTTCTATGTAACTTGTTTGAGGGGCTGAATGGTCTCCTCCTCCTGTTTCTATGTAACTTGTTCGAGGGGCTGAATGGTCTCCTCCTGTTTCTATGTAACTTGTTCGAGGGGCTGAATGATCTCCTCCTGTTTCTATGTAACTTCGAGGGGCTGAATTCTCTCCTCCTCCTCCTGTTTCTATGTAACTTGTTCGAGGGGCTAAATGGCCTCCTTCTGTTTCTATGTAACTTGTTCGAGGGGCTGAATGGTCTCCTCCTCCTGTGTCTATGTAACTTGTTCGAGGGGCTGAATGGTCTCTTCCTGTTTCTATGTAACTTGTTCGAGGGGCTGAATGGTCTCCTCCTCCTGTGTCTATGTAACTTGTTCGAGGGGCTGAATGGTCCCCTCCTCCTGTTTCTGTGTAACTTGTTCGAGGGGCTGAATGGTCTCCTCCTCCTGTTTCTATGTAACTTGTTCGAGGGGCTGAATGGTCTCCTCCTCCTGTTTCTATGTAACTTGTTCGAGGGGCTGAATGGTCTCCTCCTCCTGTTTCCATGTAACTTGATCGAGGGGCTGAATGGTCTCCTCCTCCTGTTTCGATGTAACTTGTTCGAGGGGCTGAATGGCCTCCTCCTGTTTCTATGTAACTTGTTCGAGGGGCTGAATGGTCTCCTCCTCCTGTTTCTATGTAACTTGTTCGAGGGGCTGAATGGTCTCCTCCTCCTGTTTCTATGTAACTTGTTCGAGGGGCTGAATGGTCTCCTCCTCCTGTTTCTATGTAACTTGTTCGAGGGGCTGAATGGCCTCCTCCTGTTTCTATGTAACTTGTTCGAGGGGCTGAATGGTCTCCTCCTCCTGTTTCTATGTAACTTGTTCGAGGGGCTGAATGGTCTCCTCCTCCTGTTTCTATGTAACTTGTTCGAGGGGCTGAATGGCCTCCTCCTGTTTCTTTGTAACTTGTTCGAGGGGCTGAATGGTCTCCTCCTCCTGTTTCTTTGTAACTTGTTCGAGGGGCTGAATGGTCTCCTCCTCCTGTTTCTCTGTAACTTGTTCGAGGGGCTGAATGGTCTCCTCCTCCTGTTTCTATGTAACTTGTTCGAGGGGCTGAATGGCCTCCTCCTGTTTCCATGTAACTTGTTCGAGGGGCTGAATGGTCTCCTCCGCTTTCTATGTAACTTGTTCGAGGGGCTGAATGGTCTCCTCCTCCTGTTTCTATGTAACTTGTTCGAGGGGCTGAATGGTCCCCTCCTGTTTCTATGTAACTTGTTCGAGGGGCTGAATGGTCTCCTCCTCCTGTTTCTATGTAACTTGTTCGAGGGGCTGAATGGTCTCCTCCTCCTGTTTCTATGTAACTTGTTCGAGGGGCTGAATGGTCTCCTCCTGTTTCTATGTAACTTGTTCGAGGGGCTGAATGGTCTCCTCCTCCTGTTTCTATGTAACTTGTTCGAGGGGCTGAATGGTCTCCTCCTCCTGTTTCTATGTAACTTGTTCGAGGGGCTGAATGGTCTCCTCCTGTTTCTATGTAACTTGTTCGAGGGGCTGAATGGTCTCCTCCTCCTGTTTCTATGTAACTTGTTCGAGGGGCTGAATGGTCTCCTCCTCCTGTTTCTATGTAACTTGTTCGAGGGGCTGAATGGTCTCCTCCTCTTGTTTCTATGTAACTTGTTCGAGGGGCTGAATGGTCTCCTCCTCCTGTTTCTGTGTAACTTGTTCGAGGGGCTGAATGGTCTCCTCCTCCTGTTTCTGTGTAACTTGTTCGAGGGGCTGAATGGTCTCCTCCTCCTGTTTCTGTGTAACTTGTTCGAGGGGCTGAATGGTCTCCTCCTGTTTCTATGTAACTTGTTCGAGGGGCTGAATGGTCTCCTCCTCCTGTTTCAGCGGGGGAGGAGGAGCCTTTCTTTCTTTCTTTCTCTCTCCCACAGAGCGGTCGGCAGCGGGGAAGGAGGGGCGGACCTGGTTGGAGCGGCAGAGGCCTGAGGTGAGTCATTAAACTCACCTACGTGGCCTTTTTCCCCAGCGGGGTAAGAGCTTCGAGGGGCTGAATGGTCTCCGCCTGTTTCTATGTAACTTGTTCGAGGGGCTCAATGGTCTCCTCCTCCTGTTTCTGTGTAACTTGTTCGAGGGGCTGAATGGTCTCCTCCTCCTGTTTCTATGTAACTTGTTCGAGGGGCTGAATGGTCTCCTCCTCCTGTTTCTGTGTAACTTGTTCGAGGGGCTGAATGGTCTCCTCCTCCTGTTTCTGTGTAACTTGTTCGAGGGGCTGAATGGCCTCCTCCTATTTCGATGTAACTTGTTCGAGGGGCTGAATGGTCTCCTCCTACATAGATACATAGATACATAGAAGATAGGAGCAGGAGTAGGCCATCCGGCCCTTCGAGCCTGCTCCGCCATTTAATGAGATCATGGCTGATCCTCCAATTCAGTATCCCGTCCCCGCCTTCTCTCCGTAACCCTTAACCCCTTTTGCCTGTAGAAATACATCTAATTCCCTCTTAAATATATTTAATGAGCTGGCGTACACTGCCCTCTGTGGCAATGAGTTCCACAGGTTCACCACCCTCTGAGTGAAGAAATTCCCCCTCATTTCTGTCCTAAATGGTTTAGCCCTTATCCTTAAATTATGTCCTCTAGTTCTGTTCTCACCCGCCAAGGGAAACATTCCTTCTGCATCTAGTCTGTCTAGACCTGTCAGAATTTTATACACTTCTATGAGGTCCCCTCTCAATCTTCTAAACTCCAGTGTGTACATCCCTAAACTACATAGTCTCTCCTCATAGGTCAATCCCGCCATTCCTGGTATCAGCCTGGTGAATCGCCGCTGCACCCCCTCCATGGCAAGAACATCTTTCCTCAGATGAGGCGACCAAAACTGTACACAGTACTCGAGGTGTGGTCTCACCAGTGCCCTGTACAGCTGCAGCAAGGTATCCCTGTTCCTGTATTCCAACCCTTTTGCTATGAAGGCCAGCATACCGTTTGCCTTCTTGATCGCCTGTTGCACCTGCATGCTCGCCTTCAGTGACTGGTGTACAAGAACACCCAGGTCTCTCTGTACTTCCCCCTCTCCCAATTTATTGCCATTTAAATAATAATTTGCCCTCCCGTTCCTGCACCCAAGGTGGATAACTTCGCACTTGTCCACATTATAGTGCATCTGCCATTTATCCGCCCAATCACCCAGTCTGTCCAAATCGCTCTGGAGCTTCCTGGTCTCCTCCTCTGAGCCCACCCCCCCTCCTAGTTTAGTGTCGTCTGCAAATTTGGAAATGCTGCATCCGACTCCCTGATCCAGGTCATTAATGTAAATTGTGAACAGCTGGGGACCCAGGACAGATCCCTGTGGTACCCCACTTGTTACTGCCTGCCATTTAGAAAATGAGCCGTTTATTCCAACTCTCTGTTTTCTATCTGACAGCCAGTTCTCTATCCACGTCAATACTTTCCCCTTTATCCCATGAGCTTCAATTTTCCCTGCTAATCTTTTATGTGGGACCTTATCGAAGGCCTTTTGGAAGTCCAGGTACACCACATCTACTGGCTCTCCCCCATCTATTTTACCAGTTACTCCCTCAAAATTCCAATAGATTAGTCAAGCACGATTTACCCTTTGTAAATCCATGTTGACTCTGTCCTATCCTGTCCCCATTTGCTAAGTGCTCCGCTATTTCATCCTTAATGATGGACTCCAGCATTTTGCCCACAACTGATGGAAGGCTTACAGGTCTGTAATTACCTGCTTTTTGCCTACCCCCCTTTTTGAATAGTGGGGTAACGTTAGCTACCCTCCAATCCATGGGCACTGTTCCCGAGACTAATGAATTCTGAAAAATCATACTTAGTGCATCCGCTATCTCTAGGGCCACCTCCTTCAGCACCCTAGGATGCATGTTATCAGGCCCTGGGGATTTGTCCGCCTTCAATCCCTTTAGCTTCCTTAACACCATATCCTTCGAGATATTGACTTGCGTCAGTTCCTCCTTTGCAAATGTCCCTATTTTTCCCGATATCCCAGGGAGGTTTTTTGTGTCTTCCTTCGTAAAGACTGACCCAAAGTATCCTGTTTCTATGTAACTTGTTCGAGGGGCTGAATGGCCTCCTCCTGTTTCTATGTAACTTGTTCGAGGGGCTAAATGGCCTCCTCCTATTTCGATGTAACTTGTTCGAGGGGCTGAATGGTCTCCTCCTCCGGTTTCTATGCAACTTGTTCGAGGGGCTGAATGGCCTCCTCCTGTTTCTATGTAACTTGTTCGAGGGGCTGAATGGTCTCCTCCTCCTGTTTCTATGTAACTTGTTCGAGGGGCTGAATGGTCTCCTCCTCCTGTTTCTATGTAACTTGTTCGAGGGGCTGAATGGTCTCCTCCTCCTGTTTCTATGTAACTTGTTCGAGGGGCTGAATGGTCTCCTCCTGTTTCTGTGTAACTTGTTCGAGGGGCTGAATGGTCTCCTCCTCCTGTTTCTATGTAACTTGTTCGAGGGGCTGAATGGTCTCCTCCTGTTTCTGTGTAACTTGTTCGAGGGGCTGAATGGTCTCCTCCTGTTTCGATGTAACTTGTTCGAGGGGCTGAATGGTCTCCTCCTGTTTCTGTGTAACTTGTTCGAGGGGCTGAATGGTCTCCTCCTCCTGTTTCTGTGTAACTTGTTCGAGGGGCTGAATGGCCTCCGCCTGTTCCTATGTAACTTGTTCGAGGGGCTCAATGGTCTCCTCCTCCTGTTTCTGTGTAACTTGTTCGAGGGGCTGAATGGTGTCCTGTTTCTGTGTAACTTGTTCGAGGGGCTGAATGGTCTGTTTCGATGTAACTTGTTCGAGGGGCTGAATGGTCTCCTCCTGTTTCTATGTAACTTGTTCGAGGGGCTGAATGGTCTCCTCCTGTTTCTGTGTAACTTGTTCGAGGGGCTGAATGGTCTCCTCCTGTTTCTATGTAACTTGTTCGAGGGGCTGAATGGTCTCCTTCTCCTGTTTCCATGTAACTTGTTCGAGGGGCTGAATGGTCTCCTCCTGTTTCAGCGGGGGAGGAGGAGCCTTTCTTTCTTTCTCTCTCGCACAGAGCGGTCGGCAGCGGGGAAGGAGGGGCGGACCTGGTTGGAGCGGCAGAGGCCTGAGGTGAGTCATTAAACTCACCTACGTGGCCTTTTTCCCCAGCGGGGTAAGAGCTTCGAGGGGCTGAATGGTCTCCTCCTGTTTCGATGTAACTTGTTCGAGGGGCTGAATGGTCTCCTCCTGTTTCTATGTAACTTGTTCGAGGGGCTGAATGGTCTCCTCCTCCTGTTTCTATGTAACTTTTTTCGAGGGGCTGAATGGTCTCCTCCTGTTTCTATGTAACTTGTTCGAGGGGCTGAATGGTCTCCTCCTCCTGTTTCTATGTAACTTGTTCGAGGGGCTGAATGGTCTCCTCCTCCTGTTTCTGTGTAACTTGTTCGAGGGGCTGAATGGTCTCCTCCTCCTGTTTCTGTGTAACTTGTTCGAGGGGCTGAATGGTCTCCTCCTCCTGTTTCTATGTAACTTGTTCGAGGGGCTGAATGGTCTCCTCCTCCTGTTTCTATGTAACTTGTTCGAGGGGCTGAATGGTCTCCTCCTGTTTCTATGTAACTTGATCGAGGGGCTGAATGGTCTCCTCCTCCTGTTTCTATGTAACTTGTTCGAGGGGCTGAATGGTCTCCTCCTGTTTCAGCGGGGGAGGAGGAGCCTTTCTTTCTCTCTCGCACAGAGCGGTCGGCAGCGGGGAAGGAGGGGCGGACTAGGTTGGAGCGGCAGAGGCCCGAGGTGAGTCATTAAACTCACCTACATGGCCTTTTTCCCCAGCGGGGTAAGAGCTTCGAGGGGCTGAATGGTCTCCGCCTGTTTCTATGTAACTTGTTCGAGGGGCTGAATGGTCTCCTCCTCCTGTTTCTGTGTAACTTGTTCGAGGGGCTGAATGGTCTCCTCCTCCTGTTTCTGTGTAACTTGTTCGAGGGGCTGAATGGTCTCCTCCTCCTGTTTCTATGTAACTTGTTCGAGGGGCTGAATGGTCTCCTCCTGTTTCTATGTAACTTGTTCGAGGGGCTGAATGGTCTCCTCCTGTTTCAGCGGGGGAGGAGGAGCCTTTCTTTCTTTCTCTCTCCCACAGAGCGGTCGGCAGCGGGGAAGGAGGGGCGGACCTGGTTGGAGCGGCAGAGGCCTGAGGTGAGTCATTAAACTCACCTACGTGGTCTTTTTCCCCAGCGGGGTAAGAGCTTCGCTTGTTCGAGGGGCTGAATGGTCTCCTCCTCCTGTTTCTATGTAACTTGTTCGAGGGGCTGAATGGTCTCCTCCTGTTTCTGTGTAACTTGTTCGAGGGGCTGAATGGTCTCCTCCTCCTGATTCTATGTAACTTGTTCGAGGGGCTGAATGGTCTCCTCCTGTTTCTATGTAACTTGTTCGAGGGGCTGAATGGTCTCCTCCTCCTGTTTCTATGTAACTTGTTCGAGGGGCTGAATGGTCTCCTCCTCCTGTTTCTGTGTAACTTGTTCGAGGGGCTGAATGGTCTCCTCCTCCTGTTTCTGTGTAACTTGTTCGAGGGGCTGAATGGTCTCCTCCTGTTTCTATGTAACTTGATCGAGGGGCTGAATGGTCTCCTCCTCCGCTTTCTGTGTAACTTGTTCGAGGGGCTGAATGGTCTCCTCCTGTTTCTATGTAACTTGTTCGAGGGGCTGAATGGTCTCCTCCTCCTGTTTCTATGTAACTTGTTCGAGGGGCTGAATGGTCTCCTCCTCCTGTTTCTGTGTAACTTGTTCGAGGGGCTGAATGGTCTCCTCCTCCTGTTTCTATGTAACTTGTTCGAGGGGCTGAATGGTCTCCTCCTGTTTCTCTGTAACTTGTTCGAGGGGCTGAATGGTCTCCTCCTCCTGATTCTATGTAACTTGTTCGAGGGGCTGAATGGTCTCCTCCTCCTGATTCTATGTAACTTGTTCGAGGGGCTGAATGGTCTCCTCCTGTTTCTCTGTAACTTGTTCGAGGGGCTGAATGGTCTCCTCCTCCTGATTCTATGTAACTTGTTCGAGGGGCTGAATGGTCTCCTCCTCCTGATTCTATGTAACTTGTTCGAGGGGCTGAATGGTCTCCTCCTGTTTCTATGTAACTTGTTCGAGGGGCTGAATGGTCTCCTCCTCCTGTTTCTATGTCACTTGTTCGAGGGGCTGAATGGTCTCCTCCTGTTTCAGCGGGGGAGGAGGAGCCTTTCTTTCTTTCTCTCTCCCACAGAGCGGTCGGCAGTGGGGAAGGAGGGGCGGACCTGGTTGGAGCGGCAGAGGCCTGAGGTGAGTCATTAAACTCACCTACGTGGTCTTTTTCCCCAGCGGGGTAAGAGCTTCGCTTGTTCGAGGGGCTGAATGGTCTCCTCCTGTTTCTATGTAACTTGTTCGAGGGGCTGAATGGTCTCCTCCTCCTGTTTCTATGTAACTTGTTCGAGGGGCTGAATGGTCTCCTCCTGTTTCTATGTAACTTGTTCGAGGGGCTGAATGGTCTCCTCCTCCTGATTCTATGTAACTTGTTCGAGGGGCTGAATGGTCTCCTCCTCCTGATTCTATGTAACTTGTTCGAGGGGCTGAATGGTCTCCTCCTCCTGTTTCTATGTAACTTGTTCGAGGGGCTGAATGGTCTCCTCCTGTTTCTATGTAACTTGTTCGAGGGGCTGAATGGTCTCCTCCTCCTGTTTCTATGTAACTTGTTCGAGGGGCTGAATGGTCTCCTCCTCCTGTTTCTATGTAACTTGTTCGAGGGGCTGAATGGTCTCCTCCTCTTGTTTCTATGTAACTTGTTCGAGGGGCTGAATGGTCTCCTCCTCCTGTTTCTGTGTAACTTGTTCGAGGGGCTGAATGGTCTCCTCCTCCTGTTTCTGTGTAACTTGTTCGAGGGGCTGAATGGTCTCCTCCTCCTGTTTCTGTGTAACTTGTTCGAGGGGCTGAATGGTCTCCTCCTCCTGTTTCTGTGTAACTTGTTCGAGGGGCTGAATGGTCTCCTCCTGTTTCTACGTAACTTGTTCGAGGGGCTGAATGGTCTCCTCCTCCTGTTTCAGCGGGGGAGGAGGAGCCTTTCTTTCTTTCTTTCTCTCTCCCACAGAGCGGTCGGCAGCGGGGAAGGAGGGGCGGACCTGGTTGGAGCGGCAGAGGCCTGAGGTGAGTCATTAAACTCACCTACGTGGCCTTTTTCCCCAGCGGGGTAAGAGCTTCGAGGGGCTGAATGGTCTCCGCCTGTTTCTATGTAACTTGTTCGAGGGGCTCAATGGTCTCCTCCTCCTGTTTCTGTGTAACTTGTTCGAGGGGCTGAATGGTCTCCTCCTCCTGTTTCTATGTAACTTGTTCGAGGGGCTGAATGGTCTCCTCCTCCTGTTTCTGTGTAACTTGTTCGAGGGGCTGAATGGTCTCCTCCTCCTGTTTCTGTGTAACTTGTTCGAGGGGCTGAATGGCCTCCTCCTATTTCGATGTAACTTGTTCGAGGGGCTGAATGGTCTCCTCCTACATAGATACATAGATACATAGAAGATAGGAGCAGGAGTAGGCCATCCGGCCCTTCGAGCCTGCTCCGCCATTTAATGAGATCATGGCTGATCCTCCAATTCAGTATCCCGTCCCCGCCTTCTCTCCGTAACCCTTAACCCCTTTTGCCTGTAGAAATACATCTAATTCCCTCTTAAATATATTTAATGAGCTGGCGTACACTGCCCTCTGTGGCAATGAGTTCCACAGGTTCACCACCCTCTGAGTGAAGAAATTCCCCCTCATTTCTGTCCTAAATGGTTTAGCCCTTATCCTTAAATTATGTCCTCTAGTTCTGTTCTCACCCGCCAAGGGAAACATTCCTTCTGCATCTAGTCTGTCTAGACCGGTCAGAATTTTATACACTTCTATGAGGTCCCCTCTCAATCTTCTAAACTCCAGTGTGTACATCCCTAAACTACATAGTCTCTCCTCATAGGTCAATCCCGCCATTCCTGGTATCAGCCTGGTGAATCGCCGCTGCACCCCCTCCATGGCAAGAACATCTTTCCTCAGATGAGGCGACCAAAACTGTACACAGTACTCGAGGTGTGGTCTCACCAGTGCCCTGTACAGCTGCAGCAAGGTATCCCTGTTCCTGTATTCCAACCCTTTTGCTATGAAGGCCAGCATACCGTTTGCCTTCTTGATCGCCTGTTGCACCTGCATGCTCGCCTTCAGTGACTGGTGTACAAGAACACCCAGGTCTCTCTGTACTTCCCCCTCTCCCAATTTATTGCCATTTAAATAATAATTTGCCCTCCCGTTCCTGCACCCAAGGTGGATAACTTCGCACTTGTCCACATTATAGTGCATCTGCCATTTATCCGCCCAATCACCCAGTCTGTCCAAATCGCTCTGGAGCTTCCTGGTCTCCTCCTCTGAGCCCACCCCCCCTCCTAGTTTAGTGTCGTCTGCAAATTTGGAAATGCTGCATCCGACTCCCTGATCCAGGTCATTAATGTAAATTGTGAACAGCTGGGGACCCAGGACAGATCCCTGTGGTACCCCACTTGTTACTGCCTGCCATTTAGAAAATGAGCCGTTTATTCCAACTCTCTGTTTTCTATCTGACAGCCAGTTCTCTATCCACGTCAATACTTTCCCCTTTATCCCATGAGCTTCAATTTTCCCTGCTAATCTTTTATGTGGGACCTTATCGAAGGCCTTTTGGAAGTCCAGGTACACCACATCTACTGGCTCTCCCCCATCTATTTTACCAGTTACTCCCTCAAAATTCCAATAGATTAGTCAAGCACGATTTACCCTTTGTAAATCCATGTTGACTCTGTCCTATCCTGTCCCCATTTGCTAAGTGCTCCGCTATTTCATCCTTAATGATGGACTCCAGCATTTTGCCCACAACTGATGGAAGGCTTACAGGTCTGTAATTACCTGCTTTTTGCCTACCCCCCTTTTTGAATAGTGGGGTAACGTTAGCTACCCTCCAATCCATGGGCACTGTTCCCGAGACTAATGAATTCTGAAAAATCATACTTAGTGCATCCGCTATCTCTAGGGCCACCTCCTTCAGCACCCTAGGATGCATGTTATCAGGCCCTGGGGATTTGTCCGCCTTCAATCCCTTTAGCTTCCTTAACACCATATCCTTCGAGATATTGACTTGCGTCAGTTCCTCCTTTGCAAATGTCCCTATTTTTCCCGATATCCCAGGGAGGTTTTTTGTGTCTTCCTTCGTAAAGACTGACCCAAAGTATCCTGTTTCTATGTAACTTGTTCGAGGGGCTGAATGGCCTCCTCCTGTTTCTATGTAACTTGTTCGAGGGGCTAAATGGCCTCCTCCTATTTCGATGTAACTTGTTCGAGGGGCTGAATGGTCTCCTCCTCCGGTTTCTATGCAACTTGTTCGAGGGGCTGAATGGCCTCCTCCTGTTTCTATGTAACTTGTTCGAGGGGCTGAATGGTCTCCTCCTCCTGTTTCTATGTAACTTGTTCGAGGGGCTGAATGGTCTCCTCCTCCTGTTTCTATGTAACTTGTTCGAGGGGCTGAATGGTCTCCTCCTCCTGTTTCTATGTAACTTGTTCGAGGGGCTGAATGGTCTCCTCCTGTTTCTGTGTAACTTGTTCGAGGGGCTGAATGGTCTCCTCCTCCTGTTTCTATGTAACTTGTTCGAGGGGCTGAATGGTCTCCTCCTGTTTCTGTGTAACTTGTTCGAGGGGCTGAATGGTCTCCTCCTGTTTCGATGTAACTTGTTCGAGGGGCTGAATGGTCTCCTCCTGTTTCTGTGTAACTTGTTCGAGGGGCTGAATGGTCTCCTCCTCCTGTTTCTGTGTAACTTGTTCGAGGGGCTGAATGGCCTCCGCCTGTTCCTATGTAACTTGTTCGAGGGGCTCAATGGTCTCCTCCTCCTGTTTCTGTGTAACTTGTTCGAGGGGCTGAATGGTGTCCTGTTTCTGTGTAACTTGTTCGAGGGGCTGAATGGTCTGTTTCGATGTAACTTGTTCGAGGGGCTGAATGGTCTCCTCCTGTTTCTATGTAACTTGTTCGAGGGGCTGAATGGTCTCCTCCTGTTTCTGTGTAACTTGTTCGAGGGGCTGAATGGTCTCCTCCTGTTTCTATGTAACTTGTTCGAGGGGCTGAATGGTCTCCTTCTCCTGTTTCCATGTAACTTGTTCGAGGGGCTGAATGGTCTCCTCCTGTTTCAGCGGGGGAGGGGGAGCCTTTCTTTCTTTCTCTCTCGCACAGAGCGGTCGGCAGCGGGGAAGGAGGGGCGGACCTGGTTGGAGCGGCAGAGGCCTGAGGTGAGTCATTAAACTCACCTACGTGGCCTTTTTCCCCAGCGGGGTAAGAGCTTCGAGGGGCTGAATGGTCTCCTCCTGTTTCGATGTAACTTGTTCGAGGGGCTGAATGGTCTCCTCCTGTTTCTATGTAACTTGTTCGAGGGGCTGAATGGTCTCCTCCTCCTGTTTCTATGTAACTTGTTCGAGGGGCTGAATGGTCTCCTCCTCCTGTTTCTGTGTAACTTGTTCGAGGGGCTGAATGGTCTCCTCCTCCTGTTTCTGTGTAACTTGTTCGAGGGGCTGAATGGTCTCCTCCTCCTGTTTCTATGTAACTTGTTCGAGGGGCTGAATGGTCTCCTCCTCCTGTTTCTATGTAACTTGTTCGAGGGGCTGAATGGTCTCCTCCTGTTTCTATGTAACTTGATCGAGGGGCTGAATGGTCTCCTACTCCTGTTTCTGTGTAACTTGTTCGAGGGGCTGAATGGTCTCCTCCTGTTTCTATGTAACTTGTTCGAGGGGCTGAATGGTCTCCTTCTCCTGTTTCCATGTAACTTGTTCGAGGGGCTGAATGGTCTCCTCCTGTTTCAGCGGGGGAGGGGGAGCCTTTCTTTCTTTCTCTCTCGCACAGAGCGGTCGGCAGCGGGGAAGGAGGGGCGGACCTGGTTGGAGCGGCAGAGGCCTGAGGTGAGTCATTAAACTCACCTACGTGGCCTTTTTCCCCAGCGGGGTAAGAGCTTCGAGGGGCTGAATGGTCTCCTCCTGTTTCGATGTAACTTGTTCGAGGGGCTGAATGGTCTCCTCCTCCTGTTTCTGTGTAACTTGTTCGAGGGGCTGAATGGTCTCCTCCTCCTGTTTCTATGTAACTTGTTCGAGGGGCTGAATGGTCTCCTCCTCCTGTTTCTGTGTAACTTGTTCGAGGGGCTGAATGGTCTCCTCCTCCTGTTTCTGTGTAACTTGTTCGAGGGGCTGAATGGTCTCCTCCTCCTGTTTCAATGTAACTTGTTCGAGGGGCTGAATGGTCTCCTCCTCCTGTTTCTATGTAACTTGTTCGAGGGGCTGAATGGTCTCCTCCTGTTTCTATGTAACTTGATCGAGGGGCTGAATGGTCTCCTACTCCTGTTTCTGTGTAACTTGTTCGAGGGGCTGAATGGTCTCCTCCTCCTGTTTCTATGTAACTTGTTCGAGGGGCTGAATGGTCTCCTCCTGTTTCAGCGGGGGAGGAGGAGCCTTTCTTTCTCTCTCGCACAGAGCGGTCGGCAGCGGGGAAGGAGGGGCGGACTAGGTTGGAGCGGCAGAGGCCCGAGGTGAGTCATTAAACTCACCTACATGGCCTTTTTCCCCAGCGGGGTAAGAGCTTCGAGGGGCTGAATGGTCTCCGCCTGTTTCTATGTAACTTGTTCGAGGGGCTGAATGGTCTCCTCCTCCTGTTTCTGTGTAACTTGTTCGAGGGGCTGAATGGTCTCCTCCTCCTGTTTCTGTGTAACTTGTTCGAGGGGCTGAATGGTCTCCTCCTCCTGTTTCTATGTAACTTGTTCGAGGGGCTGAATGGTCTCCTCCTGTTTCTATGTAACTTGTTCGAGGGGCTGAATGGTCTCCTCCTGTTTCAGCGGGGGAGGAGGAGCCTTTCTTTCTTTCTCTCTCCCACAGAGCGGTCGGCAGCGGGGAAGGAGGGGCGGACCTGGTTGGAGCGGCAGAGGCCTGAGGTGAGTCATTAAACTCACCTACGTGGTCTTTTTCCCCAGCGGGGTAAGAGCTTCGCTTGTTCGAGGGGCTGAATGGTCTCCTCCTCCTGTTTCTATGTAACTTGTTCGAGGGGCTGAATGGTCTCCTCCTGTTTCTGTGTAACTTGTTCGAGGGGCTGAATGGTCTCCTCCTCCTGATTCTATGTAACTTGTTCGAGGGGCTGAATGGTCTCCTCCTGTTTCTATGTAACTTGTTCGAGGGGCTGAATGGTCTCCTCCTCCTGTTTCTATGTAACTTGTTCGAGGGGCTGAATGGTCTCCTCCTCCTGTTTCTGTGTAACTTGTTCGAGGGGCTGAATGGTCTCCTCCTCCTGTTTCTGTGTAACTTGTTCGAGGGGCTGAATGGTCTCCTCCTGTTTCTATGTAACTTGATCGAGGGGCTGAATGGTCTCCTACTCCTGTTTCTGTGTAACTTGTTCGAGGGGCTGAATGGTCTCCTCCTGTTTCTGTGTAACTTGTTCGAGGGGCTGAATGGTCTCCTCCTCCTGTTTCTGTGTAACTTGTTCGAGGGGCTGAATGGTCTCCTCCTCCTGTTTCTATGTAACTTGTTCGAGGGGCTGAATGGTCTCCTCCTGTTTCTCTGTAACTTGTTCGAGGGGCTGAATGGTCTCCTCCTCCTGATTCTATGTAACTTGTTCGAGGGGCTGAATGGTCTCCTCCTCCTGATTCTATGTAACTTGTTCGAGGGGCTGAATGGTCTCCTCCTGTTTCTCTGTAACTTGTTCGAGGGGCTGAATGGTCTCCTCCTCCTGATTCTATGTAACTTGTTCGAGGGGCTGAATGGTCTCCTCCTCCTGATTCTATGTAACTTGTTCGAGGGGCTGAATGGTCTCCTCCTGTTTCTATGTAACTTGTTCGAGGGGCTGAATGGTCTCCTCCTCCTGTTTCTATGTCACTTGTTCGAGGGGCTGAATGGTCTCCTCCTGTTTCAGCGGGGGAGGAGGAGCCTTTCTTTCTTTCTCTCTCCCACAGAGCGGTCGGCAGTGGGGAAGGAGGGGCGGACCTGGTTGGAGCGGCAGAGGCCTGAGGTGAGTCATTAAACTCACCTACGTGGTCTTTTTCCCCAGCGGGGTAAGAGCTTCGCTTGTTCGAGGGGCTGAATGGTCTCCTCCTGTTTCTATGTAACTTGTTCGAGGGGCTGAATGGTCTCCTCCTCCTGTTTCTATGTAACTTGTTCGAGGGGCTGAATGGTCTCCTCCTGTTTCTATGTAACTTGTTCGAGGGGCTGAATGGTCTCCTCCTCCTGATTCTATGTAACTTGTTCGAGGGGCTGAATGGTCTCCTCCTCCTGATTCTATGTAACTTGTTCGAGGGGCTGAATGGTCTCCTCCTCCTGTTTCTATGTAACTTGTTCGAGGGGCTGAATGGTCTCCTCCTGTTTCTATGTAACTTGTTCGAGGGGCTGAATGGTCTCCTCCTCCTGTTTCTATGTAACTTGTTCGAGGGGCTGAATGGTCTCCTCCTCCTGTTTCTATGTAACTTGTTCGAGGGGCTGAATGGTCTCCTCCTCTTGTTTCTATGTAACTTGTTCGAGGGGCTGAATGGTCTCCTCCTCCTGTTTCTGTGTAACTTGTTCGAGGGGCTGAATGGTCTCCTCCTCCTGTTTCTGTGTAACTTGTTCGAGGGGCTGAATGGTCTCCTCCTCCTGTTTCTGTGTAACTTGTTCGAGGGGCTGAATGGTCTCCTCCTGTTTCTATGTAACTTGTTCGAGGGGCTGAATGGTCTCCTCCTCCTGTTTCAGCGGGGGAGGAGGAGCCTTTCTTTCTTTCTTTCTCTCTCCCACAGAGCGGTCGGCAGCGGGGAAGGAGGGGCGGACCTGGTTGGAGCGGCAGAGGCCTGAGGTGAGTCATTAAACTCACCTACGTGGCCTTTTTCCCCAGCGGGGTAAGAGCTTCGAGGGGCTGAATGGTCTCCGCCTGTTTCTATGTAACTTGTTCGAGGGGCTCAATGGTCTCCTCCTCCTGTTTCTGTGTAACTTGTTCGAGGGGCTGAATGGTCTCCTCCTCCTGTTTCTATGTAACTTGTTCGAGGGGCTGAATGGTCTCCTCCTCCTGTTTCTGTGTAACTTGTTCGAGGGGCTGAATGGTCTCCTCCTCCTGTTTCTGTGTAACTTGTTCGAGGGGCTGAATGGCCTCCTCCTATTTCGATGTAACTTGTTCGAGGGGCTGAATGGTCTCCTCCTACATAGATACATAGATACATAGAAGATAGGAGCAGGAGTAGGCCATCCGGCCCTTCGAGCCTGCTCCGCCATTTAATGAGATCATGGCTGATCCTCCAATTCAGTATCCCGTCCCCGCCTTCTCTCCGTAACCCTTAACCCCTTTTGCCTGTAGAAATACATCTAATTCCCTCTTAAATATATTTAATGAGCTGGCGTACACTGCCCTCTGTGGCAATGAGTTCCACAGGTTCACCACCCTCTGAGTGAAGAAATTCCCCCTCATTTCTGTCCTAAATGGTTTAGCCCTTATCCTTAAATTATGTCCTCTAGTTCTGTTCTCACCCGCCAAGGGAAACATTCCTTCTGCATCTAGTCTGTCTAGACCGGTCAGAATTTTATACACTTCTATGAGGTCCCCTCTCAATCTTCTAAACTCCAGTGTGTACATCCCTAAACTACATAGTCTCTCCTCATAGGTCAATCCCGCCATTCCTGGTATCAGCCTGGTGAATCGCCGCTGCACCCCCTCCATGGCAAGAACATCTTTCCTCAGATGAGGCGACCAAAACTGTACACAGTACTCGAGGTGTGGTCTCACCAGTGCCCTGTACAGCTGCAGCAAGGTATCCCTGTTCCTGTATTCCAACCCTTTTGCTATGAAGGCCAGCATACCGTTTGCCTTCTTGATCGCCTGTTGCACCTGCATGCTCGCCTTCAGTGACTGGTGTACAAGAACACCCAGGTCTCTCTGTACTTCCCCCTCTCCCAATTTATTGCCATTTAAATAATAATTTGCCCTCCCGTTCCTGCACCCAAGGTGGATAACTTCGCACTTGTCCACATTATAGTGCATCTGCCATTTATCCGCCCAATCACCCAGTCTGTCCAAATCGCTCTGGAGCTTCCTGGTCTCCTCCTCTGAGCCCACCCCCCCTCCTAGTTTAGTGTCGTCTGCAAATTTGGAAATGCTGCATCCGACTCCCTGATCCAGGTCATTAATGTAAATTGTGAACAGCTGGGGACCCAGGACAGATCCCTGTGGTACCCCACTTGTTACTGCCTGCCATTTAGAAAATGAGCCGTTTATTCCAACTCTCTGTTTTCTATCTGACAGCCAGTTCTCTATCCACGTCAATACTTTCCCCTTTATCCCATGAGCTTCAATTTTCCCTGCTAATCTTTTATGTGGGACCTTATCGAAGGCCTTTTGGAAGTCCAGGTACACCACATCTACTGGCTCTCCCCCATCTATTTTACCAGTTACTCCCTCAAAATTCCAATAGATTAGTCAAGCACGATTTACCCTTTGTAAATCCATATTGACTCTGTCCTATCCTGTCCCCATTTGCTAAGTGCTCCGCTATTTCATCCTTAATGATGGACTCCAGCATTTTGCCCACAACTGATGGAAGGCTTACAGGTCTGTAATTACCTGCTTTTTGCCTACCCCCCTTTTTGAATAGTGGGGTAACGTTAGCTACCCTCCAATCCATGGGCACTGTTCCCGAGACTAATGAATTCTGAAAAATCATACTTAGTGCATCCGCTATCTCTAGGGCCACCTCCTTCAGCACCCTAGGATGCATGTTATCAGGCCCTGGGGATTTGTCCGCCTTCAATCCCTTTAGCTTCCTTAACACCATATCCTTCGAGATATTGACTTGCGTCAGTTCCTCCTTTGCAAATGTCCCTATTTTTCCCGATATCCCAGGGAGGTTTTTTGTGTCTTCCTTCGTAAAGACTGACCCAAAGTATCCTGTTTCTATGTAACTTGTTCGAGGGGCTGAATGGCCTCCTCCTGTTTCTATGTAACTTGTTCGAGGGGCTAAATGGCCTCCTCCTATTTCGATGTAACTTGTTCGAGGGGCTGAATGGTCTCCTCCTCCGGTTTCTATGCAACTTGTTCGAGGGGCTGAATGGCCTCCTCCTGTTTCTATGTAACTTGTTCGAGGGGCTGAATGGTCTCCTCCTCCTGTTTCTATGTAACTTGTTCGAGGGGCTGAATGGTCTCCTCCTCCTGTTTCTATGTAACTTGTTCGAGGGGCTGAATGGTCTCCTCCTCCTGTTTCTATGTAACTTGTTCGAGGGGCTGAATGGTCTCCTCCTGTTTCTGTGTAACTTGTTCGAGGGGCTGAATGGTCTCCTCCTCCTGTTTCTATGTAACTTGTTCGAGGGGCTGAATGGTCTCCTCCTGTTTCTGTGTAACTTGTTCGAGGGGCTGAATGGTCTCCTCCTGTTTCGATGTAACTTGTTCGAGGGGCTGAATGGTCTCCTCCTGTTTCTGTGTAACTTGTTCGAGGGGCTGAATGGTCTCCTCCTCCTGTTTCTGTGTAACTTGTTCGAGGGGCTGAATGGCCTCCGCCTGTTCCTATGTAACTTGTTCGAGGGGCTCAATGGTCTCCTCCTCCTGTTTCTGTGTAACTTGTTCGAGGGGCTGAATGGTGTCCTGTTTCTGTGTAACTTGTTCGAGGGGCTGAATGGTCTGTTTCGATGTAACTTGTTCGAGGGGCTGAATGGTCTCCTCCTGTTTCTATGTAACTTGTTCGAGGGGCTGAATGGTCTCCTCCTGTTTCTGTGTAACTTGTTCGAGGGGCTGAATGGTCTCCTCCTGTTTCTATGTAACTTGTTCGAGGGGCTGAATGGTCTCCTTCTCCTGTTTCCATGTAACTTGTTCGAGGGGCTGAATGGTCTCCTCCTGTTTCAGCGGGGGAGGGGGAGCCTTTCTTTCTTTCTCTCTCGCACAGAGCGGTCGGCAGCGGGGAAGGAGGGGCGGACCTGGTTGGAGCGGCAGAGGCCTGAGGTGAGTCATTAAACTCACCTACGTGGCCTTTTTCCCCAGCGGGGTAAGAGCTTCGAGGGGCTGAATGGTCTCCTCCTGTTTCGATGTAACTTGTTCGAGGGGCTGAATGGTCTCCTCCTGTTTCTATGTAACTTGTTCGAGGGGCTGAATGGTCTCCTCCTCCTGTTTCTATGTAACTTTTTTCGAGGGGCTGAATGGTCTCCTCCTGTTTCTATGTAACTTGTTCGAGGGGCTGAATGGTCTCCTCCTCCTGTTTCTATGTAACTTGTTCGAGGGGCTGAATGGTCTCCTCCTCCTGTTTCTGTGTAACTTGTTCGAGGGGCTGAATGGTCTCCTCCTCCTGTTTCTGTGTAACTTGTTCGAGGGGCTGAATGGTCTCCTCCTCCTGTTTCTATGTAACTTGTTCGAGGGGCTGAATGGTCTCCTCCTCCTGTTTCTATGTAACTTGTTCGAGGGGCTGAATGGTCTCCTCCTGTTTCTATGTAACTTGATCGAGGGGCTGAATGGTCTCCTACTCCTGTTTCTGTGTAACTTGTTCGAGGGGCTGAATGGTCTCCTCCTCCTGTTTCTATGTAACTTGTTCGAGGGGCTGAATGGTCTCCTCCTGTTTCAGCGGGGGAGGAGGAGCCTTTCTTTCTCTCTCGCACAGAGCGGTCGGCAGCGGGGAAGGAGGGGCGGACTAGGTTGGAGCGGCAGAGGCCCGAGGTGAGTCATTAAACTCACCTACATGGCCTTTTTCCCCAGCGGGGTAAGAGCTTCGAGGGGCTGAATGGTCTCCGCCTGTTTCTATGTAACTTGTTCGAGGGGCTGAATGGTCTCCTCCTCCTGTTTCTGTGTAACTTGTTCGAGGGGCTGAATGGTCTCCTCCTCCTGTTTCTGTGTAACTTGTTCGAGGGGCTGAATGGTCTCCTCCTCCTGTTTCTATGTAACTTGTTCGAGGGGCTGAATGGTCTCCTCCTGTTTCTATGTAACTTGTTCGAGGGGCTGAATGGTCTCCTCCTGTTTCAGCGGGGGAGGAGGAGCCTTTCTTTCTTTCTCTCTCCCACAGAGCGGTCGGCAGCGGGGAAGGAGGGGCGGACCTGGTTGGAGCGGCAGAGGCCTGAGGTGAGTCATTAAACTCACCTACGTGGTCTTTTTCCCCAGCGGGGTAAGAGCTTCGCTTGTTCGAGGGGCTGAATGGTCTCCTCCTCCTGTTTCTATGTAACTTGTTCGAGGGGCTGAATGGTCTCCTCCTGTTTCTGTGTAACTTGTTCGAGGGGCTGAATGGTCTCCTCCTCCTGATTCTATGTACCTTGTTCGAGGGGCTGAATGGTCTCCTCCTGTTTCTATGTAACTTGTTCGAGGGGCTGAATGGTCTCCTCCTCCTGTTTCTATGTAACTTGTTCGAGGGGCTGAATGGTCTCCTCCTCCTGTTTCTGTGTAACTTGTTCGAGGGGCTGAATGGTCTCCTCCTCCTGTTTCTGTGTAACTTGTTCGAGGGGCTGAATGGTCTCCTCCTGTTTCTATGTAACTTGATCGAGGGGCTGAATGGTCTCCTACTCCTGTTTCTGTGTAACTTGTTCGAGGGGCTGAATGGTCTCCTCCTCCTGATTCTATGTAACTTGTTCGAGGGGCTGAATGGTCTCCTCCTGTTTCTATGTAACTTGATCGAGGGGCTGAATGGTCTCCTCCTCCTGATTCTATGTAACTTGTTCGAGGGGCTGAATGGTCTCCTCCTGATTCTATGTAACTTGTTCGAGGGGCTGAATGGCCTCCTCCTGATTCTATGTAACTTGTTCGAGGGGCTGAATGGTCTCCTCCTGTTTCTATGTAACTTGTTCGAGGGGCTGAATGTTCTCCTCCTCCTGTTTCTATGTAACTTGTTCGAGGGGCTGAATGGTCTCCTCCTCCTGTTTCCATGTAACTTGTTCGAGGGGCTGAATGGTCTCCTCCTCCTGTTTCTGTGTAACTTGTTCGAGGGGCTGAATGGTCTCCTCCTCCTGTTTCTATGTAACTTGTTCGAGGGGCTGAATGGTCTCCTCCTGTTTCTCTGTAACTTGTTCGAGGGGCTGAATGGTCTCCTCCTCCTGTTTCTGTGTAACTTGTTCGAGGGGCTGAATGGTCTCCTCCTCCTGTTTCTATGTAACTTGTTCGAGGGGCTGAATGGTCTCCTCCTGTTTCTCTGTAACTTGTTCGAGGGGCTGAATGGTCTCCTCCTCCTGATTCTATGTAACTTGTTCGAGGGGCTGAATGGTCTCCTCCTCCTGATTCTATGTAACTTGTTCGAGGGGCTGAATGGTCTCCTCCTGTTTCTCTGTAACTTGTTCGAGGGGCTGAATGGTCTCCTCCTCCTGATTCTATGTAACTTGTTCGAGGGGCTGAATGGTCTCCTCCTCCTGATTCTATGTAACTTGTTCGAGGGGCTGAATGGTCTCCTCCTGTTTCTATGTAACTTGTTCGAGGGGCTGAATGGTCTCCTCCTCCTGTTTCTATGTCACTTGTTCGAGGGGCTGAATGGTCTCCTCCTGTTTCAGCGGGGGAGGAGGAGCCTTTCTTTCTTTCTCTCTCCCACAGAGCGGTCGGCAGTGGGGAAGGAGGGGCGGACCTGGTTGGAGCGGCAGAGGCCTGAGGTGAGTCATTAAACTCACCTACGTGGTCTTTTTCCCCAGCGGGGTAAGAGCTTCGCTTGTTCGAGGGGCTGAATGGTCTCCTCCTGTTTCTATGTAACTTGTTCGAGGGGCTGAATGGTCTCCTCCTCCTGTTTCTATGTAACTTGTTCGAGGGGCTGAATGGTCTCCTCCTGTTTCTATGTAACTTGTTCGAGGGGCTGAATGGTCTCCTCCTCCTGATTCTATGTAACTTGTTCGAGGGGCTGAATGGTCTCCTCCTCCTGATTCTATGTAACTTGTTCGAGGGGCTGAATGGTCTCCTCCTGATTCTATGTAACTTGTTCGAGGGGCTGAATGGCCTCCTCCTGATTCTATGTAACTTGTTCGAGGGGCTGAATGGTCTCCTCCTGTTTCTATGTAACTTGTTCGAGGGGCTGAATGTTCTCCTCCTCCTGTTTCTATGTAACTTGTTCGAGGGGCTGAATGGTCTCCTCCTCCTGTTTCCATGTAACTTGTTCGAGGGGCTGAATGGTCTCCTCCTCCTGTTTCTGTGTAACTTGTTCGAGGGGCTGAATGGTCTCCTCCTCCTGTTTCTATGTAACTTGTTCGAGGGGCTGAATGGTCTCCTCCTGTTTCTCTGTAACTTGTTCGAGGGGCTGAATGGTCTCCTCCTCCTGATTCTATGTAACTTGTTCGAGGGGCTGAATGGTCTCCTCCTCCTGATTCTATGTAACTTGTTCGAGGGGCTGAATGGTCTCCTCCTGTTTCTCTGTAACTTGTTCGAGGGGCTGAATGGTCTCCTCCTCCTGATTCTATGTAACTTGTTCGAGGGGCTGAATGGTCTCCTCCTCCTGATTCTATGTAACTTGTTCGAGGGGCTGAATGGTCTCCTCCTGTTTCTATGTAACTTGTTCGAGGGGCTGAATGGTCTCCTCCTCCTGTTTCTATGTCACTTGTTCGAGGGGCTGAATGGTCTCCTCCTGTTTCAGCGGGGGAGGAGGAGCCTTTCTTTCTTTCTCTCTCCCACAGAGCGGTCGGCAGTGGGGAAGGAGGGGCGGACCTGGTTGGAGCGGCAGAGGCCTGAGGTGAGTCATTAAACTCACCTACGTGGTCTTTTTCCCCAGCGGGGTAAGAGCTTCGCTTGTTCGAGGGGCTGAATGGTCTCCTCCTGTTTCTATGTAACTTGTTCGAGGGGCTGAATGGTCTCCTCCTCCTGTTTCTATGTAACTTGTTCGAGGGGCTGAATGGTCTCCTCCTGTTTCTATGTAACTTGTTCGAGGGGCTGAATGGTCTCCTCCTCCTGATTCTATGTAACTTGTTCGAGGGGCTGAATGGTCTCCTCCTCCTGATTCTATGTAACTTGTTCGAGGGGCTGAATGGTCTCCTCCTGATTCTATGTAACTTGTTCGAGGGGCTGAATGGCCTCCTCCTGATTCTATGTAACTTGTTCGAGGGGCTGAATGGTCTCCTCCTGTTTCTATGTAACTTGTTCGAGGGGCTGAATGGTCTCCTCCTCCTGTTTCTGTGTAACTTGTTCGAGGGGCTGAATGGTCTCCTCCTCCTGTTTCTGTGTAACTTGTTCGAGGGGCTGAATGGTCTCCTCCTGTTTCTATGTAACTTGTTCGAGGGGCTGAATGGTCTCCTTCTCCTGTTTCCATGTAACTTGTTCGAGGGGCTGAATGGTCTCCTCCTGTTTCAGCGGGGGAGGAGGAGCCTTTCTTTCTTTCTTTCTCTCTCGCACAGAGCGGTCGGCAGCGGGGAAGGAGGGGCGGACTTGGTTGGAGCGGCAGAGGCCTGAGGTCAGTTATTAAACTCACCTACGTGGCCATTTTCCCCAGCGGGGTAAGAGCTTCGAGGGGCTGAATGGCCTCCTCCTGTTTCTGTGTAACTTGTTCGAGGGGCTGAATGGTCTCCTCCTCCTGTTTCTATGTAAGTTGTTCGAGGGGCTGAATGCTCTCCTCCTCCTGTTTCTATGTAACTTGTTCGAGGGGCTGAATGGTCTCCTCCTGTTTCAGCGGGGGAGGAGGAGCCTTTCTTTCTTTCTCTCTCCCACAGAGCGGTCGGCAGCGGGGAAGGAGTGGCGGACCTGGTTGGAGCGGCAGAGGCCTGAGGTGAGTCATTAAACTCACCTACGTGGTCTTTTTCCCCAGCGGGGTAAGAGCTTCGCTTGTTCGAGGGGCTGAATGGTCTCCTCCTCCTGTTTCTATGTAACTTGTTCGAGGGGCTGAATGGTCTCCTCCTCCTGTTTCTATGTAACTTGTTCGAGGGGCTGAATGGTCTCCTCCTCCTGTTTCTATGTAACTTGTTCGAGGGGCTGAATGGTCTCCTCCTCCTGTATCTATTTTACTTGTTCGAGGGGCTGAATGGTCTCCTCCTGTTTCTATGTAACTTGTTCGAGGGGCTGAATGGTCTCCTCCTCCTGTTTCTATTTTACTTGTTCGAGGGGCTGAATGGTCTCCTCCTCCTGTTTCGATGTAACTTGTTCGAGGGGCTGAATGGTCTCCTCCTCCTGTTTCGATGTAACTTGTTCGAGGGGCTGAATGGTCTCCTCCTCCTGTTTCTATTTTACTTGTTCGAGGGGCTGAATGGTCTCCTCCTCCTGTTTCGATGTAACTTGTTCGAGGGGCTGAATGGTCTCCTCCTCCTGTTTCTATGTAACTTGTTCGAGGGGCTGAATGGTCTCCTCCTCCTGTTGCTGTGTAACTTGTTCGAGGGGCTGAATGGTCTCCTCCTGTTTCTATGTAACTTGTTCGAGGGGCTGAATGGTCTCCTTCTCCTGTTTCTATGTAACTTGTTCGAGGGGCTGAATGGTCTCCTCCTCCTGTTTCTATGTAACTTGTTCGAGGGGCTGAATGGTCTCCTTCTCCTGTTTCTATGTAACTTGTTCGAGGGGCTGAATGGTCTCCTCCTCCTGTTTCTGTGTAACTTGTTCGAGGGGCTGAATGGTCTCCTCCTGTTTCTATGTAACTTGTTCGAGGGGCTGAATGATCTCCTTCTCCTGTTTCCATGTAACTTGTTCGAGGGGCTGAATGGTCTCCTCCTGTTTCAGCGGGGGAGGAGGAGCCTTTCTTTCTCTCTCGCACAGAGCGGTCGGCAGCGGGGAAGGAGGGGCGGACTAGGTTGGAGCGGCAGAGGCCTGAGGTGAGTCATTAAACTCACCTACGTGGCCTTTTTCCCCAGCGGGGTAAGAGCTTCGAGGGGCTGAATGGTCTCCGCCTGTTTCTATGTAACTTGTTCGAGGGGCTGAATGGTCTCCTCCTGTTTCTATGTAACTTGTTCGAGGGGCTGAATGGTCTCCTCCTCCTGTTCCTATGTAACTTGTTCGAGGGGCTCAATGGTCTCCTCCTCCTGTTTCTGTGTAACTTGTTCGAGGGGCTGAATGGTCTCCTCCTGTTTCAGCGGGGGAGGAGGAGCCTTTCTTTCTTTCTCTCTCCCACAGAGCGGTCGGCAGCGGGGAAGGAGGGGCGGACCTGGTTGGAGCGGCAGAGGCCTGAGGTGAGTCATTAAACTCACCTACGTGGTCTTTTTCCCCAGCGGGGTAAGAGCTTCGCTTGTTCGAGGGGCTGAATGGTCTCCTCCTCCTGTTTCTATGTAACTTGTTCGAGGGGCTGAATGGTCTCCTCCTCCTGTTGCTGTCTAACTTGTTCGAGGGGCTGAATGGTCTCCTCCTCCTGTTTCTATTTTACTTGTTCGAGGGGCTGAATGGTCTCCTCCTCCTGTTTCTATGTAACTTGTTCGAGGGGCTGAATGGTCTCCTCCTCCTGTTTCTATGTAACTTGTTCGAGGGGCTGAATGGTCTCCTGTTTCTATGAAACTTGTTCGAGGGGCTGAATGGTCTCCTCCTCCTGTTTCTGTGTAACTTGTTCGAGGGGCTGAATGGTCTCCTCCTCCTGTTTCTGTGTAACTTGTTCGAGGGGCTGAATGGTCTCCTCCTCCTGTTTCTATGTAACTTGTTCGAGGGGCTGAATGGTCTCCTCCTGTTTCTATGTAACTTGTTCGAGAGGCTGAATGGTCTCCTCCTGTTTCTATGTAACTTGTTCGAGGGGCTGAATGGTCTCCTGTTTCAGCGGGGGAGGAGGAGCCTTTCTTTCTTTCTCTCTCCCACAGAGCGGTCGGCAGCGGGGAAGGAGGGGCGGTCCTGGTTGGAGCAGCAGAGGCCTGAGGTGAGTCATTAATGGGAGGCCCGAGGCTCAGGTAGGCCTCAGACCAGCGTCGACAGCGTGGGAGGAGGAGCCTTTCTTTCTTTCTCTCTCGCACAGAGCGGTCGGCAGCGGGGAAGGAGGGGCGGACCTGGTTGGAGCGGCAGAGGCCTGAGGTGAGTCATTAAACTCACCTACGTGGCCTTTTTCCCCAGCGGGGTAAGAGCTTCGAGGGGCTGAATGGGTTCCTCCTGTTTCGATGTAACTTGTTCGAGGGGCTGAATGGTTGGTCTCCTGTTTCTATGTAACTTGTTCGAGGGGCTGAATGGTCTCCTCCTCCAGTTTCTATGTAACTTGTTCGAGGGGCTGAATGGTCTCCTCCTCCAGTTTCTATGTAACTTGTTCGAGGGGCTGAATGGTCTCCTCCTCCAGTTTCTATGTAACTTGTTCGAGGGGCTGAATGGTCTCCTCCTCCTGTTTCTATGTAACTTGATCGAGGGGCTGAATGGTCTTCTCCTGTTTCTATGTAACTTGTTCGAGGGGCTGAATGGTCTTCTCCTCCTGTTTCTGTGTAACTTGTTCGAGGGGCTGAATGGTCTCCTTCTCCTGTCTCTATGTAACTTGTTCGAGGGGCTGAACCATCTCCTCCTGTTTCTATGTAACTTGTTCGAGGGGCTGAATGGTCTCCTCCTCCTGTTTCTATGTAACTTGTTCGAGGGGCTGAATGGTCTCCTCCTGTTTCTGTGTAACTTGTTCGAGGGGCTGAATGGTCTCCTCCTCCTGTTTCTGTGTAACTTGTTCGAGGGGCTGAATGGTCTCCTTCTCCTGTTTCTATGTAACTTGTTCGAGGGGCTGAATGGTCTCCTCCTGTTTCAGCGGGGGAGGAGGAGCCTTTCTTTCTTTCTCTCTCCCACAGAGCGGTCGGCAGCGGGGAAGGAGGGGCGGACCTGGTTGGAGCGGCAGAGGCCTGAGGTGAGTCATTAAACTCACCTACATGGTCTTTTTCCCCAGCGGGGTAATAGCTTCGCTTGTTCGAGGGACTGAATGGTCTCCTCCTCCTGTTTCTATGTAACTTGTTCGAGGGGCTGAATGGTCTCCTCCTGTTTCTGTGTAACTTGTTCGAGGGGCTGAATGGTCTCCTCCTCCTGTTTCTATGTAACTTGTTCGAGGGGCTGAATGGTCTCCGCCTGTTTCTATGTAACTTGTTCGAGGGGCTGAATGGTCTCCTCCTGTTTCTATGTAACTTGTTCGAGGGGCTGAATGGTCTCCTCCTGTTTCTGTGTAACTTGTTCGAGGGGCTGAATGGTCTCCTCCTGTTTCTATGTAACTTGTTCGAGGGGCTGAATGGTCTCCTCCTCCTGTTTCTAAGTAACTTGTTCGAGGGGCTGAATGGTCTCCTCCTCCTGTTTCTATGTAACTTGTTCGAGGGGCTGAATGGTCTCCTCCTCCTGTTTCTATGTAACTTGTTCGAGGGGCTGAATGATCTCCTCCTGTTTCCATATAACTTGTTCGAGGGGCTGAATGATCTCCTCCTGTTTCCATATAACTTGTTCGAGGGGCTGAATGGTCTCCTCCTCCTGTTTCCATGTAACTTGTTCGAGGGGCTGAATGGTCTCCTCCTCCTGTTTCTATGTAACTTGTTCGAGGGGCTGAATGGTCTCCTCCTGTTTCTATGTAACTTGTTCGAGGGGCTGAATGGTCTCCTCCTCCTGTTTCTATGTAACTTGTTCGAGGGGCTGAATTCTCTCCTCCTCCTCCTGTTTCTGTGTAACTTGTTCGAGGGGCTGAATGGTCTCCTCCTGTTTCTATGTAACTTGTTCGAGGGGCTGAATGGTCTCCTCCTGTTTCTATGTAACTTGTCCGAGGGGCTGAATGGTCTCCTCCTCCTGTTTCTATGTAACTTGTTCGAGGGGCTGAATTCTCTCCTCCTCCTCCTGTTTCTATGTAACTTGTTCGAGGGGCTGAATGATCTCCTCCTGTTTCTATGTAACTTGTTCGAGGGGCTGAATGGCCTCTTCCTGATTCTTTGTAACTTGTTCGAGGGGCTGAATGATCTCCTCCTGTTTCTATGTAACTTGTTCGAGGGGCTGAATGGCCTCTTCCTGTTTCTTTGTAACTTGTTCGAGGGGCTGAATGGCCTCTTCCTGTTTCTTTGTAACTTGTTCGAGGGGCTGAATGGTCTCCTCCTGTTTCTTTGTAACTTGTTCGAGGGGCTGAATGGTCTCCTCCTGTTTCTATGTAACTTGTTCGAGGGGCTGAATGGCCTCCTCCTGTTTCTATGTAACTTGTTCGAGGGGCTGAATGGTCTCCTCCTGTTTCTATGTAACTTATTCGAGGGGCTGAATGGCCTCCTCCTGTTTCTATGTAACTTGTTCGAGGGGCTGAATGGTCCCCTCCTGTTTCTATGTAACTTGTTCGAGGGGCTGAATGGTCTCCTCCTCCTGTTTCTATGTAACTTGTTCGAGGGGCTGAATGGTCTCCTCCTCCTGTTTCTCTGTAACTTGTTCGAGGGGCTGAATGGCCTCCTCCTGTTTCTATGTAACTTGTTCGAGGGGCTGAATGGTGGTCTCCTGTTTCTGTGTAACTTGTTCGAGGGGCTGAATGGTCTCCTCCTCCTGTTTCCATATAACTTGTTCGAGGGGCTGAATGGTCTCCTCCTCCTGTTTCTATGTAACTTGTTCGAGGGGCTGAATGGTCTCCTCCTCCTGTTTCTATGTAACTTGTTCGAGGGGCTGAATGGTCTCCTCCTCCTGTTTCTATGTAACTTGTTCGAGGGGCTGAATGGTCTCCTCCTGTTTCTGTGTAACTTGTTCGAGGGGCTGAATGGTCTCCTCCTGTTTCTATGTAACTTGTCCGAGGGGCTGAATGGTCTCCTCCTCCTGTTTCTATGTAACTTGTCCGAGGGGCTGAATGGTCTCCTCCTCCTGTTTCTATGTAACTTGTTCGAGGGGCTGAATGGTCTCCTCCTCCTGTTTCCATGTAACTTGTTCGAGGGGCTGAATGGTCTCCTCCTCCTGTTTCTATGTAACTTGTTCGAGGGGCTGAATGGTCTCCTCCTCCTGTTTCTATGTAACTTGTTCGAGGGGCTGAATGGTCTCCTCCTCCTGTTTCGGTGTAACTTGTTCGAGGGGCTGAATGGTCTCCTCCTCCTGTTTCTATGTAACTTGTTCGAGGGGCTGAATTCTCTCCTCCTCCTCCTGTTTCTATGTAACTTGTTCGAGGGGCTGAATGGCCTCTTCCTGATTCTTTGTAACTTGTTCGAGGGGCTGAATGATCTCCTCCTGTTTCTATGTAACTTGTTCGAGTGGCTGAATGGCCTCTTCCTGTTTCTTTGTAACTTGTTCGAGGGGCTGAATGGCCTCTTCCTGTTTCTTTGTAACTTGTTCGAGGGGCTGAATGGTCTCCTCCTGTTTCTTTGTAACTTGTTCGAGGGGCTGAATGGTCTCCGCCTGTTTCTATGTAACTTGTTCGAGGGGCTGAATGGTCTCCTCCTGTTTCTATGTAACTTGTTCGAGGGGCTGAATGGTCTCCTCCTGTTTCTATGTAACTTATTCGAGGGGCTGAATGGTCCCCTCCTGTTTCTATGTAACTTGTTCGAGGGGCTGAATGGTCTCCTCCTGTTTCTGTGTAACTTGTTCGAGGGGCTGAATGGTCTCCTCCTCCTGTTTCTATGTAACTTGTTCGAGGGGCTGAATGGTCTCCTCCTCCTGTTTCTCTGTAACTTGTTCGAGGGGCTGAATGGCCTCCTCCTGTTTCTATGTAACTTGTTCGAGGGGCTGAATGGCTTCCTCCTGTTTCTATGCAACTTGTTCGAGGGGCTGAATGGTCTCCTCCTCCTGTTTCTATGTAACTTGTTCGAGGGGCTGAATGGTCTCCTCCTGTTTCTATGTAACTTGTTCGAGGGGCTGAATGGTCGTCTCCTGTTTCTGTGTAACTTGCTCGAGTGGCTGAATGGTCTCCTCCTCCTGTTTCCATATAACTTGTTCGAGGGGCTGAATGGTCTCCTCCTCCTGTTTCTATAACTTGTTCGAGGGGCTGAATGGTCTCCTCCTCCTGTTTCTATGTAACTTGTTCGAGGGGCTGAATGGCTTCCTCCTGTTTCTATGTAACTTGTTCGAGGGGCTGAATGGTCTCCTCCTCCTGTTTCTGTGTGACTTGTTCGAGGGGCTGAATGGTCTCCTCCTGTTTCAGCGGGGGAGGAGGAGCCTTTCTTTCTTTCTCTCTCCCACAGAGCGGTCGGCAGCGGGGAAGGACGGGCGGACCTGGTTGGAGCGGCAGAGGCCTGAGGTGAGTCATTAAACTCACCTACGTGGTCTTTTTCCCCAGATGGGTAAGAGCTTCGCTTGTTCGAGGGGCTGAATGGTGGTTTCCTGTTTCGATGTAACTTGTTCGAGGGGCTGAATGGTCTCCTCCTCCTGTTTCTATGTAACTTGTTCGAGGGGCTGAATGGTCTCCTCCTGTTTCTATGTAACTTGTTCGAGGGGCTGAATGGTCTCCTCCTCCTGTTTCTATGTAACTTGTTCGAGGGGCTGAATGGTCTCCTCCTGTTTCTATGTAACTTGTTCGAGGGGCTGAATGTTCTCCTCCTCCTGTTTCTATGTAACTTGTTCGAGGGGCTGAATGGTCTCCTCCTCCTGTTTCCATGTAACTTGTTCGAGGGGCTGAATGGTCTCCTCCTGTTTCAGCGGGGGAGGAGGAGCCTTTCTTTCTTTCTCTCTCCCACAGAGCGGTCGGCAGCGGGGAAGGAGGGGCGGACCTGGTTGGAGCGGCAGAGGCCTGAGGTGAGTCATTAAACTCACCTACGTGGCCTTATTCCCCAGCGGGGTAAGAGCTTCGAGGGGCTGAATGTTCTCCTCCTGTTTCTATGTAACTTGTTCGAGGTGCTGAATGGTCTCCTCCTCCTGTTCTGTGTAACTTGTTCGAGGGGCTGAATGGTCTCCTCCTCCTGTTTCTATGTAACTTGTTCGAGGGGCTGAATGGTCTTCTCCTCCTGTTTCTGTGTAACTTGTTTGAGGGGCTGAATGGTCTCCTCCTCCTGTTTCTATGTAACTTGTTCGAGGGGCTGAATGGTCTCCTCCTCCTGTTTCTATGTAACTTGTTCGAGGGGCTGAATGGTCCCCTCCTGTTTCTATGTAACTTGTTCGAGGGGCTGAATGGTCTCCTCCTGTTTCTATGTAACTTGTTCGAGGGGCTGAATGGTCTCCTCCTCCTGTTTCTATGTAACTTGTTCGAGGGGCTGAATGGTCTCCTCCTGTTTCTATGTAACTTGTTCGAGGGGCTGAATGGTCTCCTTCTCCTGTTTCCATGTAACTTGTTCGAGGGGCTGAATTGTCTCCTCCTCCTGTTTCTGTGTAACTTGTTCGAGGGGCTGAATGGTCTCCTCCTCCTGTTTCTATGTAACTTGTTCAAGGGGCTGAATGGTCTCCTCCTCCTGTTTCTATGTAACTTGTTCGAGGGGCTGAATGGTCTCCTCCTCCTGTTTCTATGTAACTTGTTCGAGGGGCTGAATGGTCTCCGCCTGTTTCTATGTAACTTGTTCGAGGGGCTGAATGATCTCCTCCTCCTGTTTCTATGTAACTTGTTCGAGGGGCTGAATGATCTCCTCCTCCTGTTTCTATGTAACTTGTTCGAGGGGCTGAATGGGCTCCTCCTGTTTCAGCGGGGGAGGAGGAGCCTTTCTTTCTTTCTCTCTCCCACAGAGCGGTCGGCAGCGGGGAAGGAGGGGCGGACCTGGTTGGAGCGGCAGAGGCCTGAGCTGAGTCATTAAACTCACCTACGTGGCCTTATTCCCCAGCGGGGTAAGAGCTTCGAGGGGCTGAATGTTCTCCTCCTGTTTCTGTGTAACTTGTTCGAGGGGCTGAATGGTCTCCGCCTGTTTCTATGTAACTTGTTCGAGGGGCTGAATGATCTCCTCCTCCTGTTTCTATGTAACTTGTTCGAGGGGCTGAATGTTCTCCTCCTGTTCTGTGTAACTTGTTCGAGGGGCTGAATGGTCTCCTCCTCCTGTTTCTATGTAACTTGTTCGAGGGGCTGAATGGTCTCCTCCTCCTGTTTCTATGTAACTTGTTCGAGGGGCTGAATGGCCTCCTCCTGTTTCTATGTAACTTGTTCGAGGGGCTGAATGGTCTCCTCCTCCTGATTCTTTGTAACTTGTTCGAGGGGCTGAATGGTCTCCTCCTCCTGTTTCTATGTAACTTGTTCGAGGGGCTGAATGGTCTCCTCCTCCTGTTTCTTTGTAACTTGTTCGAGGGGCTGAATGGTCTCCTCCTCCTGTTTCTATGTAACTTGTTCGAGGGGCTGAATGGTCTCCTCCTCCTGTTTCTTTGTAACTTGTTCGAGGGGCTGAATGGTCTCCTCCTCCTGTTTCTATGCAACTTGTTCGAGGGGCTGAATGGTCTCCTCCTGTTTCTGTGTAACTTGTTCGAGGGGCTGAATGGTCTCCTCCTCCTGTTTCTATGTAACTTGTTCGAGGAGCTGAATGGTCTCCTCCTGTTTCTATGTAACTTGTTCGAGGGGCTGAATGGTCTCCTCCTGTTTCTATGTAACTTGTTCGAGGGGCTGAATGGTCTCCTTCTCCTGTTTCCATGTAACTTGTTCTAGGGGCTGAATGGTCTCCTCCTGTTTCAGCGGGGGAGGAGGAGCCATTCTTTCTTTCTTTCTTTCTCTCTCGCACAGAGCGGTCGGCAGCGGGGAAGGAGGGGCGGACCTGGTTGGAGCGGCAGAGGCCTGAGGTGAGTCATTAAACTCACCTACGTGGCCTTTTTCCCCAGCGGGGTAAGAGCCTCGAGGGGCTGAATGGTCTCCGCCTGTTTCTATGTAACTTGTTCGAGGGGCTGAATGGTCTCCTCCTGTTTCTATGTAACTTGTTCGAGGGGCTGAATGGTCTCCTCCTCCTGTTTCTATGTAACTTGTTCGAGGGGCTGAATGGTCTCCTCCTGTTTCTATGTAACTTGTTCGAGGGGCTGAATGGTCTCCTCCTCCTGTTTCGATGTAACTTGTTCGAGGGGCTGAATGGTCTCCTCCTCCTGTTTCTATGTTACTTGTTCGAGGGGCTGAATGGTCTCCTCCTGTTTCTATGTAACTTGTTCGAGGGGCTGAATGGTCTCCTCTCCTGTTTCTGTGTAACTTGTTCGAGGGGCTGAATGGTCTCCTCCTCCTGTTTCTATGTAACTTGTTCGAGGGGCTGAATGATCTCCTCCTCCTGTTTCTATGTAACTTGTTCGAGGGGCTGAATGGTCTCCTCCTCCTGTTTCTGTGTAACTTGTTCGAGGGGCTGAATGGTCTCCTCCTCCTGTTTCTATGTAACTTGTTCGAGGGGCTGAATGGTCTCCTCCTGTTTCTATGTAACTTGTTCGAGGGGCTGAATGGTCTTCTCCTCCTGTTTCTGTGTAACTTGTTTGAGGGGCTGAATGGTCTCCTCCTCCTGTTTCTATGTAACTTGTTCGAGGGGCTGAATTCTCTCCTCCTCCTCCTGTTTCTATGTAACTTGTTCGAGGGGCTGAATGATCTCCTCCTGTTTCTATGTAACTTGTTCGAGGGGCTGAATGGCCTCTTCCTGATTCTTTGTAACTTGTTCGAGGGGCTGAATGATCTCCTCCTGTTTCTATGTAACTTGTTCGAGGGGCTGAATGGCCTCTTCCTGTTTCTTTGTAACTTGTTCGAGGGGCTGAATGGCCTCTTCCTGTTTCTTTGTAACTTGTTCGAGGGGCTGAATGGTCTCCTCCTGTTTCTTTGTAACTTGTTCGAGGGGCTGAATGGTCTCCTCCTGTTTCTATGTAACTTGTTCGAGGGGCTGAATGGCCTCCTCCTGTTTCTATGTAACTTGTTCGAGGGGCTGAATGGTCTCCTCCTGTTTCTATGTAACTTATTCGAGGGGCTGAATGGCCTCCTCCTGTTTCTATGTAACTTGTTCGAGGGGCTGAATGGTCCCCTCCTGTTTCTATGTAACTTGTTCGAGGGGCTGAATGGTCTCCTCCTCCTGTTTCTATGTAACTTGTTCGAGGGGCTGAATGGTCTCCTCCTCCTGTTTCTCTGTAACTTGTTCGAGGGGCTGAATGGCCTCCTCCTGTTTCTATGTAACTTGTTCGAGGGGCTGAATGGTGGTCTCCTGTTTCTGTGTAACTTGTTCGAGGGGCTGAATGGTCTCCTCCTCCTGTTTCCATATAACTTGTTCGAGGGGCTGAATGGTCTCCTCCTCCTGTTTCTATGTAACTTGTTCGAGGGGCTGAATGGTCGTCTCCTGTTTCTATGTAACTTGCTCGAGTGGCTGAATGGTCTCCTCCTCCTGTTTCCATATAACTTGTTCGAGGGGCTGAATGGTCTCCTCCTCCTGTTTCTATGTAACTTGTTCGAGGGGCTGAATGGTCTCCTCCTCCTGTTTCTATGTAACTTGTTCGAGGGGCTGAATGGTCTCCTCCTCCTGTTTCTATGTAACTTGTTCGAGGGGCTGAATGGTCTCCTCCTGTTTCTGTGTAACTTGTTCGAGGGGCTGAATGGTCTCCTCCTGTTTCTATGTAACTTGTCCGAGGGGCTGAATGGTCTCCTCCTCCTGTTTCTATGTAACTTGTCCGAGGGGCTGAATGGTCTCCTCCTCCTGTTTCTATGTAACTTGTTCGAGGGGCTGAATGGTCTCCTCCTCCTGTTTCCATGTAACTTGTTCGAGGGGCTGAATGGTCTCCTCCTCCTGTTTCTATGTAACTTGTTCGAGGGGCTGAATGGTCTCCTCCTCCTGTTTCTATGTAACTTGTTCGAGGGGCTGAATGGTCTCCTCCTCCTGTTTCGGTGTAACTTGTTCGAGGGGCTGAATGGTCTCCTCCTCCTGTTTCTATGTAACTTGTTCGAGGGGCTGAATTCTCTCCTCCTCCTCCTGTTTCTATGTAACTTGTTCGAGGGGCTGAATGGCCTCTTCCTGATTCTTTGTAACTTGTTCGAGGGGCTGAATGATCTCCTCCTGTTTCTATGTAACTTGTTCGAGTGGCTGAATGGCCTCTTCCTGTTTCTTTGTAACTTGTTCGAGGGGCTGAATGGCCTCTTCCTGTTTCTTTGTAACTTGTTCGAGGGGCTGAATGGTCTCCTCCTGTTTCTTTGTAACTTGTTCGAGGGGCTGAATGGTCTCCGCCTGTTTCTATGTAACTTGTTCGAGGGGCTGAATGGTCTCCTCCTGTTTCTATGTAACTTGTTCGAGGGGCTGAATGGTCTCCTCCTGTTTCTATGTAACTTATTCGAGGGGCTGAATGGTCCCCTCCTGTTTCTATGTAACTTGTTCGAGGGGCTGAATGGTCTCCTCCTGTTTCTGTGTAACTTGTTCGAGGGGCTGAATGGTCTCCTCCTCCTGTTTCTATGTAACTTGTTCGAGGGGCTGAATGGTCTCCTCCTCCTGTTTCTCTGTAACTTGTTCGAGGGGCTGAATGGCCTCCTCCTGTTTCTATGTAACTTGTTCGAGGGGCTGAATGGCTTCCTCCTGTTTCTATGCAACTTGTTCGAGGGGCTGAATGGTCTCCTCCTCCTGTTTCTATGTAACTTGTTCGAGGGGCTGAATGGTCTCCTCCTGTTTCTATGTAACTTGTTCGAGGGGCTGAATGGTCGTCTCCTGTTTCTGTGTAACTTGCTCGAGTGGCTGAATGGTCTCCTCCTCCTGTTTCCATATAACTTGTTCGAGGGGCTGAATGGTCTCCTCCTCCTGTTTCTATAACTTGTTCGAGGGGCTGAATGGTCTCCTCCTCCTGTTTCTATGTAACTTGTTCGAGGGGCTGAATGGCTTCCTCCTGTTTCTATGTAACTTGTTCGAGGGGCTGAATGGTCTCCTCCTCCTGTTTCTGTGTGACTTGTTCGAGGGGCTGAATGGTCTCCTCCTGTTTCAGCGGGGGAGGAGGAGCCTTTCTTTCTTTCTCTCTCCCACAGAGCGGTCGGCAGCGGGGAAGGACGGGCGGACCTGGTTGGAGCGGCAGAGGCCTGAGGTGAGTCATTAAACTCACCTACGTGGTCTTTTTCCCCAGATGGGTAAGAGCTTCGCTTGTTCGAGGGGCTGAATGGTGGTTTCCTGTTTCGATGTAACTTGTTCGAGGGGCTGAATGGTCTCCTCCTCCTGTTTCTATGTAACTTGTTCGAGGGGCTGAATGGTCTCCTCCTGTTTCTATGTAACTTGTTCGAGGGGCTGAATGGTCTCCTCCTCCTGTTTCTATGTAACTTGTTCGAGGGGCTGAATGGTCTCCTCCTGTTTCTATGTAACTTGTTCGAGGGGCTGAATGTTCTCCTCCTCCTGTTTCTATGTAACTTGTTCGAGGGGCTGAATGGTCTCCTCCTCCTGTTTCCATGTAACTTGTTCGAGGGGCTGAATGGTCTCCTCCTGTTTCAGCGGGGGAGGAGGAGCCTTTCTTTCTTTCTCTCTCCCACAGAGCGGTCGGCAGCGGGGAAGGAGGGGCGGACCTGGTTGGAGCGGCAGAGGCCTGAGGTGAGTCATTAAACTCACCTACGTGGCCTTATTCCCCAGCGGGGTAAGAGCTTCGAGGGGCTGAATGTTCTCCTCCTGTTTCTATGTAACTTGTTCGAGGTGCTGAATGGTCTCCTCCTCCTGTTCTGTGTAACTTGTTCGAGGGGCTGAATGGTCTCCTCCTCCTGTTTCTATGTAACTTGTTCGAGGGGCTGAATGGTCTTCTCCTCCTGTTTCTGTGTAACTTGTTTGAGGGGCTGAATGGTCTCCTCCTCCTGTTTCTATGTAACTTGTTCGAGGGGCTGAATGGTCTCCTCCTCCTGTTTCTATGTAACTTGTTCGAGGGGCTGAATGGTCCCCTCCTGTTTCTATGTAACTTGTTCGAGGGGCTGAATGGTCTCCTCCTGTTTCTATGTAACTTGTTCGAGGGGCTGAATGGTCTCCTCCTCCTGTTTCTATGTAACTTGTTCGAGGGGCTGAATGGTCTCCTCCTGTTTCTATGTAACTTGTTCGAGGGGCTGAATGGTCTCCTTCTCCTGTTTCCATGTAACTTGTTCGAGGGGCTGAATGGTCTCCTCCTCCTGTTTCTGTGTAACTTGTTCGAGGGGCTGAATGGTCTCCTCCTCCTGTTTCTATGTAACTTGTTCAAGGGGCTGAATGGTCTCCTCCTCCTGTTTCTATGTAACTTGTTCGAGGGGCTGAATGGTCTCCTCCTCCTGTTTCTATGTAACTTGTTCGAGGGGCTGAATGGTCTCCGCCTGTTTCTATGTAACTTGTTCGAGGGGCTGAATGATCTCCTCCTCCTGTTTCTATGTAACTTGTTCGAGGGGCTGAATGATCTCCTCCTCCTGTTTCTATGTAACTTGTTCGAGGGGCTGAATGGGCTCCTCCTGTTTCAGCGGGGGAGGAGGAGCCTTTCTTTCTTTCTCTCTCCCACAGAGCGGTCGGCAGCGGGGAAGGAGGGGCGGACCTGGTTGGAGCGGCAGAGGCCTGAGCTGAGTCATTAAACTCACCTACGTGGCCTTATTCCCCAGCGGGGTAAGAGCTTCGAGGGGCTGAATGTTCTCCTCCTGTTTCTGTGTAACTTGTTCGAGGGGCTGAATGGTCTCCGCCTGTTTCTATGTAACTTGTTCGAGGGGCTGAATGATCTCCTCCTCCTGTTTCTATGTAACTTGTTCGAGGGGCTGAATGTTCTCCTCCTGTTCTGTGTAACTTGTTCGAGGGGCTGAATGGTCTCCTCCTCCTGTTTCTATGTAACTTGTTCGAGGGGCTGAATGGTCTCCTCCTCCTGTTTCTATGTAACTTGTTCGAGGGGCTGAATGGCCTCCTCCTGTTTCTATGTAACTTGTTCGAGGGGCTGAATGGTCTCCTCCTCCTGATTCTTTGTAACTTGTTCGAGGGGCTGAATGGTCTCCTCCTCCTGTTTCTATGTAACTTGTTCGAGGGGCTGAATGGTCTCCTCCTCCTGTTTCTTTGTAACTTGTTCGAGGGGCTGAATGGTCTCCTCCTCCTGTTTCTATGTAACTTGTTCGAGGGGCTGAATGGTCTCCTCCTCCTGTTTCTTTGTAACTTGTTCGAGGGGCTGAATGGTCTCCTCCTCCTGTTTCTATGCAACTTGTTCGAGGGGCTGAATGGTCTCCTCCTGTTTCTGTGTAACTTGTTCGAGGGGCTGAATGGTCTCCTCCTCCTGTTTCTATGTAACTTGTTCGAGGAGCTGAATGGTCTCCTCCTGTTTCTATGTAACTTGTTCGAGGGGCTGAATGGTCTCCTCCTGTTTCTATGTAACTTGTTCGAGGGGCTGAATGGTCTCCTTCTCCTGTTTCCATGTAACTTGTTCTAGGGGCTGAATGGTCTCCTCCTGTTTCAGCGGGGGAGGAGGAGCCATTCTTTCTTTCTTTCTTTCTCTCTCGCACAGAGCGGTCGGCAGCGGGGAAGGAGGGGCGGACCTGGTTGGAGCGGCAGAGGCCTGAGGTGAGTCATTAAACTCACCTACGTGGCCTTTTTCCCCAGCGGGGTAAGAGCCTCGAGGGGCTGAATGGTCTCCGCCTGTTTCTATGTAACTTGTTCGAGGGGCTGAATGGTCTCCTCCTGTTTCTATGTAACTTGTTCGAGGGGCTGAATGGTCTCCTCCTCCTGTTTCTATGTAACTTGTTCGAGGGGCTGAATGGTCTCCTCCTGTTTCTATGTAACTTGTTCGAGGGGCTGAATGGTCTCCTCCTCCTGTTTCGATGTAACTTGTTCGAGGGGCTGAATGGTCTCCTCCTCCTGTTTCTATGTTACTTGTTCGAGGGGCTGAATGGTCTCCTCCTGTTTCTATGTAACTTGTTCGAGGGGCTGAATGGTCTCCTCCTCCTGTTTCTGTGTAACTTGTTCGAGGGGCTGAATGGTCTCCTCCTCCTGTTTCTATGTAACTTGTTCGAGGGGCTGAATGATCTCCTCCTCCTGTTTCTATGTAACTTGTTCGAGGGGCTGAATGGTCTCCTCCTCCTGTTTCTATGTAACTTGTTCGAGGGGCTGAATGGTCTCCTCCTCCTGTTTCTATGTAACTTGTTCGAGGGGCTGAATGGTCTCCTCCTGTTTCTATGTAACTTGTTCGAGGGGCTGAATGGTCTCTCCTCCTGTTTCTGTGTAACTTGTTCGAGGGGCTGAATGGTCTCCTCCTGTTTCTATGTAACTTGTTCGAGGGGCTGAATGGTCTCCTCCTCCTGTTTCTATGTAACTTGTTCGAGGGGCTGAATGGTCTCCTCCTCCTGTTTCTATGTAACTTGTTCGAGGGGCTGAATGTTCTCCTCCTGTTTCTATGTAACTTGTTCGAGGGGCTGAATGGTCTCCTCCTGTTTCTATGTAACTTGTTCGAGGGGCTGAATGGTCTCCTCCTGTTTCTATGTAACTTGTTCGAGGGGCTGAATGGTCTCCTCCTCCTGTTTCTATGTAACTTGTTCGAGGGGCTGAATGGTGGTCTCCTGTTTCTGTGTAACTTGTTCGAGGGGCTGAATGGTCTCCTCCTCCTGTTTCTATGTAACTTGTTCGAGGGGCTGAATGGTCTCCTCCTCCTGTTTCTATGTAACTTGTTCGAGGGGCTGAATGGTCTCCTCCTCCTGTTTCTGTGTAACTTGTTCGAGGGGCTGAATGGTCTCCTCCTGTTTCAGCGGGGGAGGAGGAGCCTTTCTTTCTTTCTCTCTCCCACAGAGCGGTCGGCAGCGGGGAAGGAGGGGCGGACCTGGTTGGAGCGGCAGAGGCCTGAGGTGAGTCATTAAATTCACCTACGTGGCCTTTTTCCCCAGCGGGGTAAGAGCTTCGTGGGCTTTTTCAAAGGCAGGGGGCGGGGCCAATTTAGTGGTACCCGTATATAGGTGGAGCGGTTGCTAAACCCGAGACACTACACTAGTAGTGACTCCTACCCTCCCACCTCCTCTAACCTTTAGGGGTAGAGGGAATTTAAAAGGTAGGTTCGATTTTATATTTTGTTTTCAGGGACTTAACTCCTGGACCTAAGATAAATAAGTTTAAATTTTAGTAATAAAGTAACATAAGTGTTAAGTCATGACAGGAAGTCTCGGACCCGTTTCATGCTCCTCCTGTGCCATGTGGGACTTCCAGTGTCCCTGACAACTACATGTGCGGGAAGTGTGTCCAGCTGCAGCTCCTGACAGCCCGCATGGCGGTGCTGGAGCTGCGGGTGGACTCACTCTGGAGGATGCACGATGCCGAGAACTCCGTGAATCGCTCATTTAGTGAGTTGTCCACACCGCAGGTAAAGGCTAGGACAGACAGTGAATGGGTGACCAAGAAGCAGGGCAATATCAGGAAGGTAGTGCAGGAATCCCCTGTGGTCATCTCCCTCCAAAACAGGTATGCCGCTTTGGATACTGTTGGGGGAGATGGCCTACCAGGGGAAGGCACCAGCAGCCAGGTTCATGGCACCATGGCTGGCTCTGCTGCACAGCAGGGCGGGAAAAAGAGTGGTCGGGCTATAGTGATAGGGGACTCAATTGTAAGGGGAATAGACAGGAGTTTCTGTGGCCGCAACAGAGATTGCAGGATGGTATGTTGCCTCCCTGGTGCAAGGGTCAAGGATGTCTCGGAGCGGCTGCAGAACATTCTGAAGAGGGAGGGTGAACAGCCAGCTGTCGTGGTGCATGTAGGTACCAACAATATAGGTAAAAAGCGGGAAGAGGTCCTACAAGCAGAATTTAGGGAGCTAGGAGCTAAATTAAAAAGTAGGACCTCTAAGGTAGTAATCTCTGGATTGCTACCAGGGCCACGTGCTAATCAGAATAGAGAGAACAGGATAGTGAGATTGAATATGTGGCTTGAGCAGTGGTGCAGGAGGGAGGGATTCAAATTCCTGAGGCATTGGAACCAGTTCTGGGGGAAGTGGGACCTGTACAAAAGGGACGGTCTGCACTTGGGCAGGACTGGAACCGATGTCCTCGGGGTAATATTTGCTAAAGCAGTTCGGGAGGATTTAAACTAATATGGCAGGGGAAGGGGAACCTATGTAGCGAAACAGGGGTAAGTAATATGCAGTCAGAAACAAATGTTAGAAGGGTGAGAAACAATAGGGGAAGGCCGAGTAAACAAAGGCAAGAAACACAAAGGGCCATACTAAATCAGAAGTCTAAAAGGACAAAGGATGTTAATAAAATAAGCCTAAAGGCTCTGTGTCTTAATGCAAGGAGTATCCGTAATAAGGTGGATGAATTGACTGTGCAAATAGATGTTAACGGATACGATGTGATTGGGATTACAGAGACGTGGCTCCAGAACAATCAAGGCTGGGAACTGAACATCCAGGGGTATTCAACATTCAGAAAGGATAGAATAAAAGGAAAAGGGGGTGGGGTAGCATTGCTGGTTAAAGAGGAGATTAATGCAATAGCTAGGAAGGACATCAGCTTGGAGGATGTGGAATCAATATGGGTTGAGCTGCAGAACACCAAAGGGCAGAAAACGTTAGTGGGAGTTGTGTACAGACCTCCAAACAGCAGTAGTGAGGTGGGGGAGGGTATGAAACAGGAAATCAGAGGTGCGTGCAAAAAAGGCACGGCAGTTATCATGGGTGACTTTAATATGCATATAGATTGGGCTACTCAAACTGGAAGCAATACGGTGGAGGAGGATTTCCTGGAGTGTTTAAGGGATGGTTTCCTAAACCAATATGTTGAGGAACCAACTAGAGGGGAGGCCATCCTGGACTGGGTGTTGTGTAATGAGGAAGGACTAATCAGCAATCTTGTGGTACGAGGCCCCCTGGGGAAGAGTGACCATAGTATGGTGGAGTTCTACATTAGGATGGAGAAGGAAACAGTTAAGTCAGAGACCAGGGTCCAGAACTTAAATAAGGGCAACTTTGAGGGTATGAGGCGTGAATTGGCGAGGTTAAATTGGCAAGCGATATTTAAGGGGCTATCAGTGGAAGGGCAATGGCAGACATTTAGAGATCGCATGGATGAACTACAACAATTGTACATCCCGGTCTGGCGTAAAAATAAAAAAGGGAAGGTGGCTCAACCATGGCTAACGAGGGAAATCAGGGATAGTATTAAAACCAAGGAAGTTGCATACAAATTGGCCAGAAGTAGCAGCAAACCCGGGGACTGGGAGAACTTCAAAACTCAGCAGAGGAGGACGAAGCGTTTGATTAGGGCAGGGAAAATAAAATATGAAAGGAAGCTTGCAGAGAACATTAAAATGGACTGCAAAAGCTTCTATAAATATGTAAAAAGAAAGAGGTTAGTAAAAACAAATGTAGGTCCCCTGCAGTCGGAAACAGGGGAAGTCGTAATGGGGAACAAGGAAATGGCAGATCAATTGAACAAGTACTTTGGTTCGGTGTTTACTGTGGAGGACACACACAACCTGCCGGAAATAAAAGGGGTCAGAGGATCTGGTAAGAGGGAGGAGCTGAGGGAAATCCTTATTAGTCGGGAAAAGGTATTGGGGAAATTGATGGGACTGAAGGCTGAAAAATCCCCGGGGCCTGATGGTCTGCATCCCAGAGTACTTAAGGAGGTGGCCTTGGAAATAGTGGATGCATTGACGATCATTTTCCAACATTCCTTAGACTCTGGATCAGTTCCGATGGAGTGGAGGGTGGCCAATGTAACCCCTCTTTTTAAAAAAGGAGGGAGGGAGAAAGCAGGGAATTATAGACCGGTCAGCCTGACATCGGTCGTGGGTAAAATGATGGAAGCAATTATTAAAGATGTCATAACAGACCATTTGGAAAGTGGCGACATGATAGGTCCAAGTCAGCATGGATTTGTGAAAGGGAAATCATGCTTGACAAATCTTCTGGAATTTTTTGAGGATGTTTCCAATAGGGTGGACAGGGGGGAACCAGTAGATGTGGTGTATTTGGACTTTCAGAAGGCCTTCGACAAGGTCCCACACAAGAGATTGGCGAGCAAAGTTAAAGCACATGGGATTGGGGGTAATGTGTTGACGTGGATTGAGAACTGGTTGGCAGACAGGAAACAAAGAGTAGGAGTAAATGGGTACTTTTCAGAATGGCAGGCAGTGACCAGCGGGGTACCGCAGGGTTCGGTGCTGGGACCCCAGCTGTTTACATTATATATTAATGATTTGGACGAAGGGATTAAATGTAATATCTCCAAATTTGCGGATGACACTAAATTGGGAGGCAGTGTGAACAATGAGGAGGATGCTAGGAGGCTACAGAGTGACTTGGACAGGTTGCGTGAATGGGCAAATGTATGGCAGATGAAGTACAATGTGGATAAATGTGAGGTTATCCACTTTGGTGGTAAAAATAGAGAGGCGTACTATTACCTGAATGGTGGCAAATTCGGGAAAGGGGAGGTGCAACGAGACCTGGGCGTCATGGTACATCAGTCACTGAAGGTGGGAATGCAAGTGCAGCAGTCAGTCAAGAAAGCAAACGGAATGATGGCCTTCATAGTAAGGGGATTTGAGTACAGGAGTAGGGAGGTGATGCTGCAGTTTTACAGGGCCTTGGTGAGGCCACACCTGGAGTATTGTGCGCAGTTTTGGTCTCCTAACTTAAGGAAGGACATTCTTGCTATTGAGGGAGTGCAGCGAAGGTTCACTAGATTGATTCCTGGGATGGCCGGACTGACATATCAAGAAAGATTGGGTCAACTGAACTTGTATCCTCTGGAGTTCAGAAGAATGAGGGGGGATCTAAAAGAGACAATTAAAATCCTGACTGGTTTAGACAAATTAGATGCGGGCAGAATGTTCCCAATGTTAGGGAAAACTAGAACCAGGGGTCACAGTCCAAGGATTAAGGGGAAGCCATTTAAGACTGAGCTGAGGAGGAACTTCTTCACCCAGAGAGTGGTGAATCTATGGAATTCTCTTCCACAGAAGGTTGTTGAGGCCAGTTCGCTAAATATATTCAAAAGGGAGTTAGATATAACACTCACATCTAGGGGGAATCAAGGGGTATGGCGAGAAAGCAGGAATGGGGTACTGAGGTAGCATGTTCAGCCATGAACGCATTGAATGGCGGTGCAGGCTCGAAGGACCGAATGGTCTACTCCTGTACCTATTTTCTATGTTTCTATGTAACTTGTTCGAGGGGCTGAATGGTCTCCTCCTCCTGTTTCCATGTAACTTGTTCGAGGGGCTGAATGGTCTCCTCCTGTTTCTATGTAACTTGTTCGAGGGGCTGAATGGCCTCCTCCTCCTGTTTCTATGTAACTTGTTTGAGGGGCTGAATGGTCTCCGCCTGTTTCTATGTAACTTGTTCGAGGGGCTGAATGGTCTCCTCCTCCTGTTTCCATGTAACTTGTTCGAGGGGCTGAATGGTCTCCTCCTGTTTCTATGTAACTTGTTCGAGGGGCTGAATGGCCTCCTCCTCCTGTTTCTATGTAACTTGTTTGAGGGGCTGAATGGTCTCCGCCTGTTTCTATGTAACTTGTTCGAGGGGCTGAATGATCTCCTCCTCCTCCTGTTTCTATGCAACTTGTTCGAGGGGCTGAATGGTCTCCTCCTGTTTCTATGTAACTTGTTTGAGGGGCTGAATGGTCTCCTCCTCCTGTTTCTATGTAACTTGTTTGAGGGGCTGAATGGTCTCCTCCTCCTGTTTCTATGTAACTTGTTCGAGGGGCTGAATGGTCTCCTCCTCCTGTTTCTATGTAACTTGTTCGAGGGGCTGAATGGTGGTTTCCTGTTTCTATGTAACTTGTTCGAGGGGCTGAATGGTCTCCTCCTCCTGTTTCTATGTAACTTGTTCGAGGGGCTGAATGGTCTCCTCCTCCTGTTTCTATGTAACTTGTTTGAGGGGCTGAATGGTCTCCTCCTCCTGTTTCTATGTAACTTGTTCGAGGGGCTGAATGGTCTCCTCCTGTTTCTATGTAACTTGTTCGAGGGGCTGAATGGTCTCCTCCTGTTTCAGCGGGGGAGGAGGAGCCTTTCTTTCTTTTTCTCTCCCACAGAGCGGTCGGCAGCGGGGAAGGAGGGGCGGACCTGGCTGGAGCGGCAGAGGCCTGAGCTGAGTCATTAAACTCACCTACGTGGCCTTATTCCCCAGCGGGGTAAGTGCTTCGAGGGGCTGAATGTTCTCCTCCTCCTGTTTCTATGTAACTTGTTCGAGGGGCTGAATGGTCTCCTCCTGTTTCTATGTAACTTGTTCGAGGGGCTGAATGGTCTCCTCCTCCTGTTTCTATGTAACTTGTTCGAGGGGCTGAATGGTCACCTACTCCTGTTTCTATGTAACTTGTTCGAGGGGCTGAATGGTCTCCTCCTCCTGTTCTGTGTAACTTGTTCGAGGGGCTGAATGGCCTCCTCCTGTTTCTATGTAACTTGTTCGAGGGGCTGAATGGTCTCCTCCTCCTGTTTCTATGTAACTTGTTCGAGGGGCTGAATGGTCTCCTGTTTCTATGGAACTTGTTCGAGGGGCTGAATGGTCTCCTCCTGTTTCTATGTAACTTGTTCGAGGGGCTGAATGGTCTCCTCCTCCTGTTTCTATGTAACTTGTTCGAGGGGCTGAATGGTCTCCTCCTGTTTCTATGTAACTTGTTCGAGGGGCTGAATGGCTCCTCCTCCTGTTTCTATGTAACTTGTTCGAGGGGCTGAATGGTCTCCTCCTCCTGTTTCTATGTAACTTGTTCGAGGGGCTGAATGGTCTCCTCCTCCTGTTTCTATGTAACTTGTTCGAGGGGCTGAATGGTCCTCCTCCTGTTTCTATGTAACTTGTTCGAGGGGCTGAATGGTCTCCTCCTCCTGTTTCTATGTAACTTGTTCGAGGGGCTGAATGGTCTCCTCCTCCTGTTTCTATGTAACTTGTTCGAGGGGCTGAATGGTCTCCTCCTCCTGTTTCTATGTAACTTGTTCGAGGGGCTGAATGGTCTCCTCCTCTGTTTCTATGTAACTTGTTCGAGGGGCTGAATGGCTCTCCTCCTCCTGTTTCTATGTAACTTGTTCGAGGGGCTGAATGGTCTCCTCCTCCTGTTTCTATGTAACTTGTTCGAGGGGCTGAATGGTCTCCTCCTGTTTCAGCGGGGGAGGAGGAGCCTTTCTTTCTTTCTCTCTCCCACAGAGCGGTCGGCAGCGGGGAAGGAGGGGCGGACCTGGTTGGAGCGGCAGAGGCCTGAGGTGAGTCATTAAATTCACCTACGTGGCCTTTTTCCCCAGCGGGGTAAGAGCTTCACGGGCTTTTTCAAAGGCAGGGGGCGGGGCCAATTTAGTGGTACCCGTATATAGGTGGAGCGGTTGCTAAACCCGAGACACTACACTGGTAGTGATTCCCACCCTCCCACCTCCTCTAACCTTTAGGGGTAGAGGGAATTTAAAAGGTAGGTTCAATTTTATATTTTGTTTTCAGGGACTTAACTCCTGGACCTAAGATAAATAAGTTTAAATTTTAGTAATAAAGTAACATAAGTGTTAAGTCATGACAGGAAGTCTCCTGTTTCTATGTAACTTGCTCGAGGGGCTGAATGTTCTCCTCCTGTTTCTATGTAACTTGTTCGAGGGGCTGAATGGTCTCCTCCTCCTGTTTCTATGTAACTTGTTCGAGGGGCTGAATGGCCTAATCCTGTTTCTATGCAACTTGTTCGAGGGGCTGAATGGCCTCCTCTTGTTTCTATACATTAGGCTCGAGGGGCTGAATGGTGGTCTCCTGTTTCTATGTAACTGGTTCGAGGGGCTGAATGGCCTCCTCCTGTTTCTATACATTAGGCTCGAGGGGCTGAATCCTCCTCCTGTTTCTATACATTAGGCTCGAGGGGCTGAATCCTCCTCTGTTTCTATGCATTAGGCTCGAGGGGCTGAATGGTCTCCTATTTCAGACCTGTTGATTTACTTTGACTAGAAGCACTTCCTCCTTTTCGAAAACAATGAGGAATGTTTAAGATGAAAATGAGCCTCAGGGGCTGTAAGCAAATGTTGCACATAGGGTGGGGCTCTGGTGCATATCTTGCATACCAAGAAACGACTCCAATTACTGTCTGTGATTTACTTAAAGAAAACCAGGAACAAGCTCTCGCTTAGCTACAACACCATAACAAAGGGACAACTTTCAGACTCTGTAAATTGAGAGACAAACAATATCCTGTCGGATCAAGTTAAGTGAAATGCACCTTCTGAGATTGAGGTTTGTGTCCATCCGCACTTTTTTCAGATTTAATGCCGATTTTACATATGGGATATATTGCCCTGTGCCCGGAGAGCCTCCCTCTCCTCTCTCTCTCTCTCTCTCTCTCTCTCTCTCTCTCTCTCTTTCGGATGGTGCCATTCTCTAAGCGTGCGCTCAGTGACCGAGGGCAGTCTATATAACACTGGGGAGTCACAGCTCAGCCCGGTCCTGTTCTCCACAATCCTTCTCCAGCACACATTGTATAAGAGGGTTCAGCAACAGGGAGCACGAAGTCTGGAGATTTACTCCCTCCCAGTCATGCCACAAATCTTTACTCGTTCTTTGCAGCTCAGTCAGGGAGCGGTTGGTACCTGGAGCCTTCTTCCTCTGTGGATTTTGACCCAGCGACGCAGATGGAACAGTGATATATGTCCAAGATAGGATGGTGTGTGACTTCAAGGGGAAGTTTGAGGTGATGGTGATCCCATTTACCTGCTGCCCATGTCCTTTATCTGGTGGAGTTCGTGGGTTTAGGAGGTGCTGCCGGAGAAGCCTTGGCGAGTTGCTGCAGTGCATCTTGTAGATGGGGTACACTGCAGACACGGTGCGCGGTGGTGGAGGGAGTGAATGTTTAAGTTGGTGGATGGGAACATAACATAAGAATTAGGAGCAGGAGTCGGCCATTCAGCCCTTTGAGCCTACTCTGCCTTTCAATAAGTTCATGGCTGATCTTCGGCCTCAACTCCACTTTCCCGCCCGATCTCCATATCCCTTCATTCCCCGAGAGTCCAAAAATCTGTCTCTTTCAGCCTTGAATATAATCAAAGACTCAGCATCCACAGCCCTTTAGGGTAGAGAATTCCAAAGAGTCACAACCCTCTGAGTGAAGAAATTCCTCCTCATCTCAGTCTGAAATGGCCGACCCCTTATCCTGAGACTCTGCCCCCTAGTACTACACTCTGCAGCCATGGAAACAACCTCGCAGCATCTACCTTGTCAATCCCCTCAATCATGTATGTTTCAATGAGATCACCTCTCATTCTTCTAAACTCCAGAGAGTATCGGCCCATTCTACACAACCTCTCATCATAGGACAGCCCTCTCATCCCGCAAATTAATCTAGTGAACCTTCGTTGCGCTGCCTCCAAGGCAAGTATATCCTTCCTTAGATAAGGAGACCAAAACTGTGCACAGTACTCCAGGTGTGGTCTCACCAAGGCCCTGTACAATTGTAGCGAGACTTCCTTACACTTGTACTCCAACCACCTTGCAATAAAGGCCAACATGCCATTTGCGTTCCTAATTGCTTGCTGTACCTGCATGCTAGCTTTCTGTGTTTCCTGTACGAGGACACCCAAATCTCTCTGATCACCAACATTTAATAGTTTCTCACCATTTAAAAAATATTCTGTTTTTCTATTCTTCCTACCAAACTGAATAAACTCACATTATACTCCATCTGCCAGCTTATTGCCCACTCACTTGACCTGTCTATATCCCATTGCAGGCTCTGTGTCCTCCTCATAGCTTACTTTCCCACCTAACTTTGTATCATCAGCAAACGTGGATGCATTGCACTCGGTCCCCTCATCTAAGTCATTAATGTAGATTGTTACTAGCTGAGGCCAAAGCGCACTGGTCCTTGCGGCACCCATTAGTCACAGACTGCCAACCTGAAAATGACCCGTTTATCCCTACTCTGTTTTCTGTCCATTAACCAATCCTCTATCCATATTAATATATTGCCCCCAACCCCATGAGCCCTTATCTTGCATAGCAACCTTTTATGTGGCACCTTATCGAATGCCTTTTGGAAATCCCAATATACTACTGTACATCCACTGGTTGCCCTTTATCTACCCTGCTAGTTACATCCTCAAAAAACTCGAATAAATTTGTTAAAAACAAATTCCCTTTCATAAAACCATGTTGACTCTACTTAATCTTATTATGATTTTCTAAGTGCCCCATTACCTCTTCCTTAACAGATTCCAGCATTTTCCCGACAAGTGATGCCAGGCTCACTGGCCTGTAGTTCCCTGTTTTCTCTCTGCCTCCTTTCTTGAATGGTGGGGTTACATTTGCGACCTTCCAATCAAGCGAATTGTTTTGTTCTGGATGATGTTGAGCTTCTTGGGATGAAGGCAACTTTGGCAAGGCAGCATTTATTGCCCCGAGAAAGTGGAGTCCGTGTGAGCTTGGAGTTATGGCAATGTTCGGGATCAGCACAGGGAATATGTATCTGCATTTGATGGTACAAAAATGGTGGGGTGAAATGGGTTCTGGGTTGGGATGCATAACAGGCGGTGTCGCATGGGTGCTGTTTCACGCTCCTCGCGATATTCAGTTCCATCAACTTCAATAGAAATGAATATCGGGGGAGCCGTATAACAGTCGGCAAATGCGATCCTGCATGTTTTGTGACCCGGCTCATGTCCAATTTCACCCCCTGTGCCTGAAGCTCAACAGTGATCTGTTCCATAGAGCGTGGGTCTGTCACATTGTAGGGCCCGAAGATACCAATGTCCTGAGCTCACTGTCCAAGATTCACCGCCTCCGAGCGTATTCTTTAACATTAGCTGCAAAGGTACATACTTGTAATGGTGCAACATCCTCATGTACTTCTCAGTCGAAACCTTCTGTTTAAGTTCTCTTAACCGACTCACCAAATTGAACATGGAACCACTTTCTGTTTCAGGACTTTGCAGAAAGCTTCACAACAACTAAAATCACCATGGCTGAGGATCCGAATCAGAAACAAAAACCAAACGGAACCGAAACAGACACAGGCAGGTGGCTGCAGTGTGTGTGAATCTTCAAAATAATAGGGCTCAGAGCATCAGGTTCAGATTTTCAACAATAACTTGCAGTTTACACGAGAAGCGTTGGCAGCGTGATTAATATGGGCAATTGATATGAACACCAGCTAAATATCAGATGCATCAGAACAAATGATCCCAGTTGATTGGGAATGATTTGAAATTCCTTCATCGTGTCGGGGGTGCAATGGATTTGATTGACAGCAATGATCATCTTCATTCGCATTGCCTACAAGTGCACTTAAACTGTGCTTAAGTGATCTTGTCAATGATAAGGAAATGGTGGACATGTTGAATAATTACTTTGCATCAGTATTTACATGCCGGAAAGCCCAAGGAAACGGATACTGCATCAGGGACAGGGTCTCAACAAAATTTACGTAAGCAAATAACAGTAATGAAGAAAATAATGGCACTAAAGAGTGACATCCCCATCCCAGGGTTTAAATAGTGTAGGTGAGCACATTGGATGCCCTAACTATAATCTTCAAAAGTTCTCCCGATTCAGGAACCGTTCATATAGATTGGAAAATTGTTCATGTCACTCTGCTATTTAAGAATGGTGAGAGGGGGAAATCAGGGCATAATAGACCAGTTAGCCTAACATCTGTTGTCGGGGAAATTACTCGAGTCTATAATGAGGATAGGGTGACTGAACACGTTTATATAAAAAAAAATGTCAGCTGACCCGGGAGACCCAGCATGGATTTGTAAAAGGCAGCTCATGCCTGACGAACCTGATCGAATTTTTTTGAAGAAGTGACTAAAGTAGTGGACAGGGGAATGTCTATGGATGTTATTTATATGGACTTCCAAAGGCAATGATTAAGTCTCTCATAAGAGACAGTTAACTAAGGTTGAAGCCCATGGAATTGAAGGCACATTATTGATATAGTTAGGAAATTGGCTGGCGGCAGGAGACAGAGTAGGGATAATGGGCAGTTACTCTAATTGGCAGGATGCGACTAGTGGTGTCCCGCAAGGATCTGTCTTGAGGCCTCAACTATTCACTGTATTTATTAACATCTTGGATAATGGGATAGAAAGCCACATCCAAATTTACCGATGACACAAAGATGGGCGGCATTGTAGGCAGTGTAGTTGAAAGCATAAAATTACAAAGAGATAGTGATCAATTAAGTGAATGGGCTAAATTGTGTTAAATGGATTTCAATGTCGGCAAATGTGAGGTCATCCACTTTGGACATTAAAAAGGATAGAACAGGGTCCTTTCTAAATGGTGAAAGGCTAAAAACAGTGGAGGTCCAAAGAGACTTGGTGATCCAGGTACATAGATCATTAAAATGTAATGAACAGGTACAGAAAATAATCAAAAAGGCTAATGGCCTTTACATCTAGAGGACTAGAATGCAAGTGGGTCGAAGTTATGCTACGGCTATACAAAGCCCTGGTTAGACCACACCTGGAGTACTGTGAGCAGTTCTGGGCACCACACCTTAGGAAGGATATGCAGCGTAGGTTTACCAGAATGATAACCCGGACTTCAAGGGTTAAGTTACAAGGTGAAATTAGGGTTGTATTCCCTAGAGTTCAGAAGGTTAAGGAGTGATATGATCGAAATTTTCAAGATATTAAGGGGAACAGATCGGGTAGACAGAGAAACTGATTCCGCTGGTTGGGGAGTCTAGGACTAGGGGGCATATTCTAAAAGTTAGAGCCAAACCTTTCAGGAGTGAAATTAGTAAGCACTTCTACACAAAGGGGTTAGAAGTTGGGAACTCTCTTCTGCAAATGGCAATGGAGGCTAGATCAAATGTTAATTTTAAATCAGATTGATTTTTTGTTAACCAAAGGTATGGGGCAAAGGCAGGTATATGGAGTTAGATCAGCCATGGTCTCATTGAATGGTGGAACAGGCTCGAGGGGCTAAATGGTCTACTCCCCTCCCTATGTTCCAATGTTGGAACATAAGGGAGGTCAGAAGGGATAGGGCCAAACTTCCATTGTGAAGTAATGCCTATAAATCCCTCTAATAGCGGAGTCCTCCCAGCTTAGCATCCAGCTTTATGTTAAACAACCTCATTAATCTTGTCTCTGCTGGTCTGTCGAGCTGTTTATCCCAAATATGTATCACTCTGATTAATATAAACATCTTGATGGTTGTTTCAAATCTAGATTTTACTAATATACATTATGTGCGGGGGAGTTCCGAGAGTTTAAAATCTCAATTAGTTAAAACATTAGTGAGTTCAAACCCATATATCTTTCTATAAGTGTATCTCAAGTCCTGGAGGTACAGTATGATACCCCAAGCACTACATGAAACTGAAGCAAGTGTTCGAGAGTCTGATCGTGACATAAATCATAAGTCCCAAAAGCTCTGTGTTTCACTTACATTTATTGTTCACCCCAAATGATCACTCGCTGCTTCTACAGAAGTCACAGAACAATCCAGTGTTCAATTTGTGAAAGGTTTTAGCTGTGATCCACCCACATGTCCTGCACTGACATCTCGATTTACAAATAGCACCAAACAACTAGATCTGTGTAGTACTCCTTTACTGAGCAGCACCTTGTCAATACTTACCAGTACAATGGGGGTGATTTGAACTTTGAGCGATAGCATAAAGTGGCCAATATCGAATTGGCCGCCCATTATACACCCACTAATTTTCGTTTCCATTCACATCATTGGAAAGGAAAATCGGGCGGGGTGTGTAACGGGCGTCTAATTCAATATCGTCCATTTTACCCTATTACCCCAACTTAAAATTGCCCCATGTCTCCGAGATTTCATATTTAGTATGTTGACCAAACTGAAACTGTTTATCACAAAATGAAAATGCGACCTTCAATGATGCAATAAATATATTTAGATTTCTGACAAAAGCTCATCGACTCTCTCTCTCTCTCTCTCTCTCTGGAGGATGCTGCCTGACCTGCTGAGTCTTCCCAGCATTTTCTGTTTTTATTTCAAATTCCCAGCATCCACAGTATTTTGCTTTTGTGTAAATATATTTATACACTTGTTCACAGATCCCGTCTCCCAGTGCCTTGAAAATTTCACCGATTGTGACCTGGACAAGGTGACGATGTTCTACCGGGACCGAATAGAACAGGCGATTGAAGAAGGGGTGAGGGGCGTCGCCTGGTGTTAACGTACAAGGAACATTTTAATGGGCAAGAATATCAGGTAAGTGGGAGGAACACAGTGAGTTTGATTAATTTCAACATGGTGAAAGTTAAATGAAATCAGCTGTGTTGGTTTCTTGTTGTGAAATCGATCTATTCAATCAGGGAGGATCTCTGTGGACATTGAGTGTACAGACCAATGCTGAGGCCACCACCAGACTGTGCAATGCTTCAAAGTATAGCAATATGCCAAGTGTCAGCTGTGGCTCCGTGGGTAGCACTCTCACCTCTGAATCAGAAGGTTGTGGGTTCAAGTCCCACTCCAGAGACTTGAGCACAAAAATCTAGGCTGACACTCCAGTGGAGTACTGAGGGAGTGCTGCACTGTCAGAGGTGGCGTGTTTCAGAAGAAACGTTAAATCAAGGCCCCATCTGCTCTCTCAGGTGGATGGCAAAGATCCCGTGGCACTATTTCGAAAAGGAGCAGCGGTGTCCTGGCCAACTTTTATCCCTCAATCAGCATCACTAAAACAGTGTACCTGGTAATTATCACATTGCTGTTGCGTTTCCTACATTACAACAGTGATTACACTTCAAAAGTACTTCATTGGCTGTAAAGCACTTTGGCACCTTTGAGGTTGTGAAAGAGCTCTTTAAATACAATTCTTTCTTTCAATATCTGAGAGAGCAAACAAGATCGGACAAACACGCCAGGAAGGAAGACTCGTATCACATATCCGAAATGTTTTAATTGCAGGAAAAAGAGGTGGGATGCAGGTATTCTAAATGTTGAGGGCTATAAACAATCTGGTTGTGTACAGCCTGTGGACCTTGGACTGTGAATACAAACCACACAATATAAACCTTCAGCGAGACCAATGGTCATCCCATTCACAGTACAATGACCTTGTGCAGCAGATTTCCCACTAGTACCAATGCAGCGAACATAATCTCGTGTTTATAGGGATTATGGCGGTGAATGGATATGTTGATAATCAAGTTGAATAGGGCAAGTTGGGAATGGGTTGATATTTAGGCAGTCCCTACATTGTAACTTTAAAACCCACCGTGTTCAGCTGATTGATCCATCTGCAATAGGCCCATGGTTAATGAATAATGCATAATCAATGACAATCCCATTATTCCTACTGAAAATCAGCAGTAATTGAGCGTATAGTTGTTGGTTTACTTGTAGACATTTGAAAGAAGAGCAGGCAGCTGCGGGAGACACATCTGGGAGGGTAAGTATTCTGTGCAGAATGCGAGCCGCAGTCCGGTGTATCGTGGGGTTGATATCCTGAACCATAACCTGGGTGATTCTCAGACTCTGGCAGAACTTCACACTGTACAACCTCATTTCCTGTTCTTGTGTCCCTTCAATCACTGGAGCAACATGTTTAGATAATATTCAGCTCTTGACCAGAATAAATCAGTACACATCCCACTGATTGGATTCTTTGCACCTCCGTTAAAACCAGTGGAACAGCATGGCGGGAAGATCCTTTCCCTCCACAGTTTCACTTTATGACCTTCACTCTGCTCCTCAATATATTAGTTCTTGTTCTTTGCAGAAAGTCACTGAGCTTGCGGACAATGGAGACAAGACTGAAAGTTCCAAACTTCTTCTGAATCTGTTGATGGAGAAAGGTTCTGGGGCCCGGAGGGCGATGTGGGAATCATTTGTGAAAATGCGCCATGGGGTACCAAAGTTGGACAAAATACTGAAAGAAATAGAGGAACACGGTACCGTATAATCACACACTGAATTTAATTTCAGATCTACAACTACATATTATTAAATTGTATGCATATCTGAGTTAATTGAAACGATTTGGTTTAAACAGGTTCTGATCTGTCACATTATGCAATCATCACAGACGGGATATCAGAAGTACCCGATCAGCTGAAAGGTATGTCATGAAATGGAAATTGATTGCAGTTTATTTCACTGCTGCTGATCAAAGGTTTGACGCTGACCATTTGCTTACAGATTTCTAGGAGGGTGAACTTGGAAATGGGCGGCGATGCCAAACATGCCGTAACGCATTGGTCGCCTGTCCCGCTCCGCCGGTATTCCCTTCCACTGACTTCAATAGAACTGAATATCGGGCGTGTCGTGTAATGGTCGGCAAATGTAATTCCGCTTGCCTTACTTCCCCGCCCCATGTCCAATTTCACCCCTCTCAGAAACAAAAGTTCAAGGAGCAGGGCGACAGAATCGAACTATGTTTGCATTTGTCGTTCATCTCAAATTCGACCTGGATTGAAGTTGCAATTCGTACTAAGGTCGGAGTAAATTGTAAATTTGCAGATGTTGGCTCTACTCCTGCTGGTTATCCAGCTGTTGTCGTGGCCAGGCCTCTCGTCAGGAAACGTCAGCAACATTGAAAAGTCAAAAATTCAGCTCTGGGAGTTTTGAACAGCGATAATTAAAGAGATAAAATCAACCATGTTGGGAGTTCATTCGACAGTTGAATTGTGGCATGATCGAATCCTCATGCACAAAGAAGGCCATTCGGTTTATTGTTCCCATTGCCAGCTCTTTGAAAGAGCTATCCAATTATCCCACTCCCCTGCTCCTTCCCTACAGCCCTGCAACTTTTCCCTTTTCAAGTATATTTCCAATTTCCTTGTGAAAGTTACTGTTGAATCTGCTTCCACCAGCCTTTCAGGCCTTGCATCCCAGACCACAACAGCTCGCTGCTTTCATCTTCTTTATTACCTTAACCTTCCCTCTGGTTCATTTGTCAATGACCATAAATCTGTGTCCTCTGGTTACCAACCCACATGTCAGTGGAAACAGTCTGTTTATTTACACTATCGGATCCCATTATAACATTCATTCTCCCTCACCCCTGGTACCATTCAAGTAAATCTGCTCCTCACCCTCTCCAAAACCTTGACATCCTTCCTAATGTGTGGTACCCAGAGTGGGACACACTACTCCAGCTGAGACCTGACAACTGATTTATAAAGCTTTACCATAACGTCCTTGTTTTTGCACTCTCTGCCTCTATGTAAAAACCCATGATCCTGTATACGTGTTTAACAGCCTCATCAACTTGACCTACCGCCTTCAAAGAGTATGGATAAATGGGTCTTTTTCAGGGTGGCAGGCTGTGACTAGTGGGGTACTACAAGGATCGTTGCTTGGGCCCCAGCTATTCACAATCTATATCAATGATTTGGATGAGGGGAGTAAATGTAACATTTCCAAATTTGCTGATGACACAAAGCTAGGTGGCAGTGTCCGTTGTGAAAAGGATGTGAAGAGGCTTCAAGGGGATCTCGACAGGCTCAGTGAATGGGCGAGAACATGGCAGATGGAATATAATGTTGATAAATGTGAAGTTAACCACTTTGGTCGAAAAAACAGAAAGGCAGAATATTTCCTCAATGGTGAAAGATTGGGGAATGCAGATGCTCAAAGGGACCTGGGTGCCCTTGCACATGAGTCACTGAAAGTGAATGTGCAGGTGCAGCAAGCCATTAGGAAGGCGAATGGCATGCTGGCCTTCATTACAAGAGGATTTGAGTACAGGAGTAAAGAAGTCTTACTCCAATTATATAGGGCCTTGGTGAGACCACACCTGGAGTACTGTGTATAATGTTGGTCTCCTTACCTAAGGAAGGATATACTTGCCATAGAGGGAGTGCAACGAACGTTCACGAGATTGATTCCTGGGATGGCGGGACTGTCGTATGAGAAGAGATTGAGTAAACTAGGTCTGTATTCTCTTGAATTCAGAAACATGAGAGGGGATCTCATTGAAGCATACAAAATTATTACAGGGCTTGATAAGGTGGATGTTGGGAGAATATTTCCCTTGGCTGGGGAGTCTAGAACCAGGGGCCACAGCCTCAGGATAAAGGGTAGGCCATTCAGGACTGAGATGAGAAGAAATTTCTTCAGAGGGTGGTGAATCTTTGGAACTCTCTACCCCAGAGGGCTGTGGAGGCTCAGTCATTGGGTATATTCAAAACAGAAGTCGATAGATTTCAGACTAGTAAAGTCATCAAGGGATATGGTGATAGGGCCGGTGAATGGAGTTGAGGCAGAAGATCAGCCATGATCTGATTGAATGGCGGAGCAGACTCGAAGGGTCGAATGGCCCACTGCTGCTCCTATTTCTTATGTTCAACGGTTTGTGTACTACACCCAGAGGTCTTTCTGTTCCTGCACCCGCTTTAAAATTGTACCATTTTAGTTTATAAGTTTGTGGAAGGTGAAATAGGCCAGGTCGAGCTGTTAATTGTTATGTTTGTCTCCATTGAAATAGTATTGGAGTCACATAAGGGCCATATCTGGGCACAATCTAATCCAACCACCCCTCCCCTTCCCTACACACGCACGATCGGAGTAAATTAATGGATTTCCGCATAATATAACATTATTCTGGGAGGAAGGTTAGGGATAGTATTGTGGATTCAATGAAGCTCTTGTTTATTGGACTCTTGCCAACTTTCAGTAACAGTTCCAGGCAACTTGGTAATAGAGGGGATACATTTTAACTTTTGGCAATTGATTCCAATAGAACGCAAAATCAGGCGATCTGGTATCGCCAGTTTCAAACTAACAGCAAAAGTCGAAAATCGAAGGCAATGCAGCTGTAGATTTTCACAAAGTCCATCAACAAAGTGCCCAACAAAAATATTTGTGGTTGGCATCTGTACCTTTCTGAAGTACAATAATGTTCTATCTATAACTAGGAGACCAAAACTGCACATGATGGCCCTAATGGTCTGACAATGAATAAACACAACAACAGTATAATGTAGTTCCATTTGTACTCTGTCTCTCTTCCAATATCGCCCAATACAAAATTTCCAATGTTTATGAACTGAGTGTCCACTATAACCCATAGATCAACAATTCCATTGTTCCATGTAAGACTTATTCCAATTTGGGTTGTTCAGTCCCAATGACATTGCAGGTTAATATTGTCATACTGACATTCTCATCAACTGTTTCTATTTTCAGGAGTGAGTCATATGCAAACTGTAAATTAAATAGTGTTGCAATCTCCTATCAGATAAAGCGGTTTTACATCTGTCTGTTTTCATTGAAGATGCTCAACAGCAGCACAAGGAAAAACTCCGACAGCAAAACGAAACAATTGAAATGAAGACTATTCTAATAAAGGAGAAGGTGAAGATTTCCCAGTTGGATGACCGATACACTGAGCTGACAATCATTTCTCCTGTTCGTCATCGGAAACTGGTCGAGCCTGAACTGCTGGCACGTGGCAAGGAGCATGAAGAATGCAGAGAGATGCATCTCCAGAAAGAACTGGAAAAGATCCGCATGGATCAATTGTTCCGAAGCAGTTTTTCCCGAGAAGTAGGTTTGCTCCATACAACAAAGGGAGATGTTGTGCAATTTAATTCAGGATGTTCAGCGGTTGTCAGTGGAGATCCAGGAATTGGGAAAACGACAATGATACAAAAACTAGTTTATGACTGGGCCACTGGGAAAATATACCCACAGTTTCAATTTGTTTTCAGTTTTAAATTCTGCGATTTGAACGCCATTAACTGCAAAACAACACTGAAGGATCTGATTCTGGTTTCCTATCCTTACCTGGCGAATAATCTGGAAGAGCTCTGGAAGAATCCAGCCAGTTTGCTCTTTATACTCGATAGTTTGAATGAATTCAAGGACAGTATCGATTTTGCTGACAATCTGACAGATACATCACCTCCATATATGTGCATCGACCCTGAGTTCCCCTGTGACGTGTCTGACATTGTGTACAGTTTAATTCAGAAAAAGCTGCTCCCAGGATGTTCAGTGCTAGTGACCAGCCGCCCCACTGCATTACATTTACAGGAAAAGGCTGAGATCCGTGTCTGGGCTGAAATCCTGGGATTTGTTGGTGAAGAAAGGAAGGAATATTTCAACAAGTGTTTTGAAGATCAGACGGTGGCAGCAGCTGTTTTCAAACACGGGGAGGAGAACGAGATCCTGTACACCATGTGCTACAACCCTTCCTACTGCTGGATCCTCGGTCTGTCACTGGGTCCCTTCTTTACACAAAGAGACTGGAAACAGCAGCGAGTTCCCAAGACCATCACCCAACTATATTCCTACTATATTTACAACTTTCTGAAAAACCATGGCCAAGAAATTGAAAGCCCCCGTGATGTGTTACTGAAGATTGGTGAGATGGCCTTCACAGGAGTCTCCGAGAAGAAGATTGTGTTTGGAAATGGAGATTTGATCAAGTACAATCTGCAACCTTCCCAGTTCCTGTCTGGGTTCATGATGGAACTTTGAGAGAGATGATTCTGCCCAGAGCGTGGTGTACACATTCCCGCACCTCACCATCCAAGAGTTTGTAGCTGCACTCGCACAATTCCTGACTCCAGATCCTGGAGACATCCTGAAACTCCTTAGAGAAGCCCACAGCAAGGAAGATGGGCGATTTGAGATATTTCTCCGTTTTGTTGCTGGTCTCTCCACCCCACAGGCTGCTTGGCCCCTGGAGGAGTTTCTGGGTCCATTTCTTCATCAAACCACCTGCCGAGTGATTGATTGGGTGAAGGAGAAGGTTGAAGGACAGATTGGGAACACAGGGAATGAAACTGATAAAAGGGACCTCCTGAACATTTTGCACTACCTGTTTGAGTCTCAGAATAAAGCACTGGCACAGACCACAGTGGGATCTGTGGAAAGACTTAAATTTGGAGATTCTGATTCACAGAAAGCACTTCCACTCACCCCGATTGACTGTGCGGTCCTGTCTCATGCCATTGGACTCTGCCATACAGTAAAGCAACTCGATCTGCGGAACTGCTCCATTCAGTGTGAAGGACTCCAGCGGCTGGAACCCGCTCTGCGCAAATGTGAAGTGTTGAGGTAACTGTTTTGTTTCTATAACCGTTAATTGTATTATTGAAGTCTTTCTGCACTCCAGTTAAAATTGAGAGCTGAATTTACCAATAATATACAAAGTAATAACTGGACCGAAACAATTCTAAGGAAGGAAATGAGAATGGAGGCTTTCCAAAAAGAAATTCACGGAATTTATGAGAAGTCTGCTCCAAATATGGCATTAAATGGAACTGAACTAGAGAGTTTAATTGGACATAAAGCCAGAGACTTCGCTCCCCTATAAAATAAGAAAGCATGGACATTTAAACCTTGTACATTACCTGGAAAGCATGTACGGTCCTTGTTACATAAAATCCAGGATGGATTTTACAGCAGCATTTAGCGCTGTTTCACAATATACCTCAGCTCAGGAAAACCTACCTCACCTCGAGATATTATACAGATTGATACAAGGGATAAACATTGGGAATCGCCGCTGTGCATTTAGTTAGAGGAATAACGACCATTCCCGTAAAATGCGAGGGTTAAGAAGCGATGGGGCTCCAGGAGGGTAATTCTCATGATCAGAAAGAGACCAGACTGAGGGACATTTAAAGGCTTCACACAGACTGTGGTTTATTTAATAAAAGTAAATTCTGACCCTCTGTCAACATATAGCAAATTGGAGCAAACCCAGTTTCATTTTCATAGTATCTTAGAATGGTTACAGCACAGAAAGAGGCCATTAGGCCCGTCAGCTAGTCCCACTCCCCCGCCCTTTCCCCGTAGTCCTGCATTTTTCTTTCCTTCGGGTACTTATCCAATTCCCTTTTGAAAGCCACAAGTGAATCTGCCTCCACCACCCTTTCAGGCAGTGCATTCCAGATACTAACCACTCGCTGTGTAAAAAGGTTTATCATGTCTCCTTTGGACATTCTGCCAATCACCTTAAATCTGTGTCCTCTGGTTCTCGACCCTTCCACCAATGGGAGCAGTTTCTCTCTCTCTACTCTGTCTCGACTTACGATTTTGAACACCTCTATTAAATCTCCTCTCAACCTTCTCCGCTCTAAGGAGAACAACCCAAATTTCTCCAGTCTATCCACGTAACTGAAGTCCCTCATCCCTGGAACCATTCTTGTAAATCTTTTCTGCACCCTATTTAAGGCCTTCACATCCTTCCTAAAGTGCAGTGCCCAGAACTGGACGCAATACCAGGTTCATCATAACTTCCTTGCTTTTGTACTCTCTGCCTCTATTTATGAATGTGAGAAGTCTCACAACACCAGGTTATAGTCCAACAGCTTTATTTGAAATCACAAGCTTTCGGAGCGCTGCTCCTTCGTCAGGTGAAGTGATTTCAAATAAAGCTGTTGGACTATAACCTGGTGTTGTGCGCCTTCTCACATTTGTCCACCCCAGTCCAACACTGGCATCTCCACATCATGTCTATTTATGAAGCCCAGGATCCTGTATTTTAATCGCTTTCTCAACCTGTCCTGCCACCTTCAACATTTTGTGAACATGCACTCCCAGGTCTCTCAGTTCGTGCAGCCCCTTTAGAATTGTACCCTTTATTTTTTGTTGCCTCTGCACGTTCTTCCTACCAAAATGTATCTATTCGCACTTTATTGCATTAAATTTCATTTGCCACGTGTCCGCCCATTCCACCAGCCTGTCTATGTCCTCTTGAAGTCTATCACTCTCCTCCTCACTGTTCACTATGCGTCCAAGTTTTGTGTCATCTGCAAATTGTGAAACTGTGCCCTGCATACTCAAGACAAGTCATTAATATATATCAAGACAAACATTGATCCTATTACTGACCCCTGGGGAACGCCATTGAATACCTTCCTCCAGTCCGAAAAGCCACCGTTCACCACTACTCTCTGTATCCTGTCACTTAGCCAATTTCGTATCCATGCTGCCACTGTCTGTTTTATTCCATGGGCTTCAACTTTTCTGGCAGATCTATTATGTGGCACTTTATCAAGCGCCTTTTGGAAATTCATGTACACCACAACAACCGCATTGCCCTCAGCAACCCTCTCTGTTACCTCATCATAAAACTCAATCAATTTAGTTAAACACGATTTGCCTTTAACTGATCCATGCTGGCTTTCCTTAATGAATCCACACTTGTCCAAGTGACTCTTCATTTAATTTTGTCCCAGATTATCATTTCTAAAAGCTTCCCCACTACCGAGGTTAAACTGACTGTCCTGTAGTTGCTGGGTTTATCCTGACACCTTTTTTTGAACAAGGGTGTAACATTTGCAATTCTCCAGTCCTCTGGCACCTCCGCTATATCTAAGGAGGATTGTCAGATTATGGCCAGTACCTCTGCAATTTCCACCCTTCCCTTGCTCAGCGTCCTAGGGTGCATCCCATCCAGTCCAGGTGACTTATCTATAAGTACAGCATGCTTTTCTAGACCCTCCTCTATCAATTTTTATCCCATCCAGTATCTCGACTACCTCCTCTTTCAAGATGACTTTGGCAGCATCTTCTTCCTTGGTGAAGACGGATGCAAGGTGCTCCTTTAGTACCTCAGCCATGCCCTCTGCCTCCATGTGTAGGTCTTTCTTTTGGTCCCTAATCGGCCCCACCCCTCCTCTTACTACCCGTTTATTATTTATATGCCTATAGAAGACTTTTGGATTCCCTTTTAAGTTAGCTGCCAATATTTTCTCATAATCTCTGTCCCTCTTATTCCTTTTTCACTACCCATCTGAACTTTCTATATTCAGCCTAGTTCTCACTTGTATTATCAACCTGACATCTTTCATACTCCACCTTTGTCTGCTTCATCTTACCATTACTCTATCACTTTAGCCATCGAGGGAGCTTTGACTTCTGTTGTCCTACATTTCCACCTTGTGGGAATGTACCTTTACTGTACCCGAACCATCTCCTCTTTAATCGCAGCCCTTTGTTCAATTTACAGTTTTGTCTGCCAATCTTTGATTCCAATTAATCCGGGCCAGATCCGTTCTCAACCCACTGAAATTGGCCCTCCTCCAATTTAGTATTTTTAATCTAGATTGCTCCCTGTCCTTTTCTATAGCTAATCAAAACCTTATGATGCTATGATCACTTTTTCCTAAATGTTCCCCTACTGACATTTGACCCACCTCATTCCCCAGAGCCAGATCCAGCAACACCTCCTTCCTTGTTGGGTGGGCAACATACTGGTCAAGAAAGTTCTCCTGAACACACTTAAGTGACGGCAAAATCATCTGATTTTTTTTCATCTTCCCATAATAACGCAGAGAAAGATCGAGAGAGCCACAAATCTATCAGAACCGAGGCTTGTTTCAGTTTATTTCTCACCCCCTGTCTGTTTTCCTTAAGGTTGGAGGGAAATGATCTTGGAGATTCTGGAGTGAAACTACTGTCCATGGTTCTGAGGAACCCTAAATGTAAAATACAGGTAGTGGGGTAAGTACCAGACTGTGCTAGATTGTGTTTATAATAACTGGATGTCTAACACTGTTCATTGTTATTAGTATCATTAATAGTATAATTATAAACACACTCTCTCTCTCTCTCTCTCTCTCTCTCTCTCTCTCTCTCATCCACAGGCTGGCGGACAACGGTCTCACAGATTCTTGTGCCAGGGATCTCGCCTCCACTCTCAGTACAAACGGGTCACTGACGGGGCTGTACCTGGGTCATAATAAACTGGGAGATTCAGGAGTGAAACGACTGGCTGAGGCTCTGAAGAACCGGAACTGTCAAATACAGAAACTGTCGTATGTACCATAGTGTGAGATTATTATCACTGGATGTCCCAATGACCTTTCCGCATATAAAGCCCTGTATTACAACACAGGCTAACATGCTCCGATCTGTAAATGTTGAAGATTATAATTAGTAGCACCAACTTTAGTAATATTCCTCTTTTTATCCCTCTTTTATTCCTTCTCTCTGATGCCCAGTCTGAATGATAATGGTCTCTCAGATTCTTGTGCCGAGGATCTCGCCTCCGCACTTCATACAAACCGATCACTGACTGAGCTGAACCTGAACAGTAATAATCTAGGAGATTCAGGAGTGATTCTACTGTCTGCTTCTCTAATGAACACTGAATGTAAAATACAGAAACTGCGGTAAGTACCAGACTGTGTGAAATTGCGTTCAAAAACACCTCGATTTCTAAAGCCGTTCAGCATTATTGCTATTAGTGATATAATTATGAATCAACGTTGGATACTTTTTGACTTCTTTCTGAATCTTGTCATGTTCTCTTTTGTCATTGTTTCTTTTGTATGACTTTTTTAAGTTTCAATTTTGACTATGTCCTCATTCATCCATGGAGTTTCATTATTGGCTAGTTTGTTCTTGCCTTTTTATTGGAATATAATGCAATCCATTGATCACCGTTTTAAATATTTCTCAGTACTGTGCTATCTCTCTTTGTCAATATTGTTCTCCACTTCATTTTCCCTAGTTCCAATCTTATCCCCTCAAAACCAGCTTTTTATCAATCGATTACTTTGGTCTTTGTCTTACTTATGACCTTCTCAATCTTTATCTTAAAACTTATTACATTGTGATCGTTATTGCCTCGATGTTCCCCTAAGCTTAATGGTGGGAAATATGGAGATGGCAAAAACACTGAATGAATATTTTGTATCAGTCTTTACAGTAAAGGACACTAAGAATATCCCAACACTGGACAAACAGGGGGCTATAGGGGGAGAGGAGCTAAACACGATCAAAATCACTAAGGAAGTGGTACTCGGTAAAATAATGGGACTCAAGGCGGATAAATCACCTGGACCTGATGGCTTACATCCTAGAGTCTTGAAGGAAGTGGCGGTAGGGATTGTAGATGCATTGGTAATTTTTCAAAACTCCCTGGATTCCGCTAAGGTCCTGGCAGACTGGAAAACTGCTAATGTAACACCCTTATTTAAAAAGGGCAGTAGACAGAAGGCTGGTAACTATAGACCGGTTAGCCTAACATCTGTGGTAGGTAAAATTTTGTAGTCCATTATTAAGGAAACAGTAACAGGACATTTGGATAATCATAATTTAATAGGACAAAGTCAGCATGGTTTTACGAAGGGGAAGTCATGTTTGACAAATTTGCTGGAGTTCTTTGAGGAAGTAACATATAGAGTGGATAAAGGGGAACCAGTGGACGTAGTGTATTTAGACTTCCAAAAGGCATTTGACAAGGTGCCACACAAAGATTATTGCTTAAGGTAAAAAATCATGGGATTGGGGGTAATATTCTGGCATGGATAGAGGATTGGCTATCTAACAGAAAGCAAAGAGTTGGGATAAATGGTTCATTCTCAGACTGGCAGTCAGTAACTAGTGGTGTTCCACAGGGGTCAGTGCTGGGTCCCCAACTCTTTACAATCTATATTAATGATTTGGAGGAAGGGACCAAGTGTAACATATCAAAATTTGCAGATGATACTAAGATGGGAGGGAAAGTAGTGAGTGAGGAGGACATAAAAAACCTGCAAGGGGACATAGACAGGCTAAGTAAGTGGGCAGAGATTTGGCAGATGGAATACAACACTGGAAAGTGTGAGGTGATGCACTTTGGCAGGAAAAATCCTAGAGCAATTTATTATCTTAATGGCAAGAAACTGGAGAGTACTGAAGTGCAAAGGGATCTGGGGGTCCTGGTGCACGAAACTCAAAAGGTTAGTATGCAGGTGCGCAAGTGATTAAGAAGGCAAATGGAATGTTGGCTTTCATTGCTAGGGGGATAGAATATAAAAATAGGGAGGTATTGCTTCAGTTGTACAAGGTATTGGTGAGACCGCACCTGGAATACTGCATACAGTTTTGGTGTCCTTACTTAAGGAAAGACATCCTTGCTCTCGAGGCAGTGCAAAAAAGGTTCACTCGGTTAATCCCGGGGATGAGGGGGTGGTCATATGAGGAGAGGTTGTGTAGATTGGGACTCTACTCATTGGAGTTCAGAAGAATGAGAGGCGATCTTATTGAAACATATAAGATTGTGAAGGGGTTGGATCGGGTGGATGCGGGGAGGATGTTCCCGATGACGGGTGAGACTAGAACTAGGGGACATAGTCTTAGAATAAGGGGCTGCTCTTTCAAAACTGAGATGAGGAGGAACTACTTCACTCAGAGGGTGGTAGGTCCATGGAATATGCTGCCACAAAAAGCTGTAGAAGCTACATCATTAAATAAATTTAAAACAGAAATAGACAGTTTCCTAGAAGTAAAGGGCATTAAGGGTTACGGGGAGCGGGCAGGAATTTGGACATGAGTCTAGGTTCGGATCGGTCATGGCCCTGTGGGTAGTGGAGCGGGCCCAGGGACCGTGTAGCCTGATTCTGCTCCTATTTCGTGTGTGCAATTCTGTTAGATGCAGGAGATGGTTCTGTGATAGTAGATAGTAGATTGGCGGTTAGGATCAGATCAGCCATGATCTTATTGAATGGCGGAGCAGGCTCGAGGGGCCGATTGGCCTACTCCTGCTCCTATTTCTTATGTTCTTATCTCACGTTCACCTGCCATCTATTACATCAGTGTGGGTATGGTTTATACTGTCTCACCTTGGGCCTCAGAGTCCCACCACGATCAGCCCCAACACCTGCAGCACCAGGCACACCAGCAGCACCAACAACACCACCAACCTGTTCCGCAACGCCTGATGCTGCACAGCACAGAGGGCATCAACACCCGGCCACATTGCTGACCGGGTCGCCAGGGATGGCCTCACCATGGGTAGATTTTCTTCACTTGATGCTACACGCCCTGGATGTCACATGATGCGCCAGGTTGGCACCAACCCACACCAACAACACAAAGCTTCCCTACAATGCCCAAACCATTCCTGTCACACTCATCAGCATTGCGGGGAGTTCCGTTATGACTCACCATTCACTGCAACTCACTGAGACACTTCCAAAGGTGCACACAACTATGTCCAAGAACAGAAAGTGTTGAAAATAAAGATTTCATTGTTTGACATCATATTAACAGAAACTTCACATGAACATTGGCTAAAACACACAATTGCCTACCCTTGTGTGTTGTTAGTTGGTATGATTGGACTAGGATGAGGGTGAGTGTGAGGGGTGACTAGTGAGATGGGGATGTGATAATATAGATAGAGAGGGATGGGTGGAGGTGCAAGGTAAGTTGTTGGGAGTAAGAATGTGCAGGAGTACGGTGGGGAAGGCAGAGTGATGGGGTTGTGATGAGAGGCACAGCCGATGAGAGGCACAGCCGATGAGGTTAAGTGTGGCTTTGCAGTAACGTTTTGTGATCTACTCAAACCATTGAAAGGTTTGTGCCACTGCAGTGTGATCCTCCTGACTACATCCCTGCTTGAGCCCCACTGTAAAATGTGCAGCATGCTGTGTTGGTCTCTTCCACCCAATGGAAGTGAAGAGAAGCTCCCTCCGTGCTGTAGCTCCCTCCATAAGCATATGGAGGGAGTTGTGGGAGAGCCTGGGTGCAGCCGAGCTCCTCTGGAGATGTTGTCAGTGTTTGTAGAACCTCAATACTGTAGAACACTGACATCACAATGGGCAACCTCAATGTGTAGGTCATCAAATGACGTCATCAAACCCGCTTCCTCCAATTCTCCAGAGCGAGGCCGCACCCGACCCCGACCCAGCCCCCGACCCCGGCCCGACCCTCCACTGATCCCGGCACCACCCGACCCCGACCCCAGCTCCCCCTGACCCTCCACCGAACCCACCTGACCCGCAACCGACCCCGAACCCTCCCGACCCCGGCCCGACCCTCCACTGATCCCGGCACCACCCGACCCCGACCCCAGCTCCCCCTGACCCTCCACCGAACCCACCTGACCCGTCACCGACCCCGGCCCCACTGACCCTCCACCGACCCGACCCCGGCCCCCACTGACCCTCCACCGACCCAACCTGACCGGCCACCGACCCCAGACCCCCTGACCCTCCACCGACCCCACCCGACCTGACCCCGGACCCCCTGACCCTCAACCGACCCGCCACCGACCCCGGCCCCAGCTGACCCTCCACCGACCCCGGCCCCCACTGACCCTCCACCGACCCAACCTGACCAGCCACCGACCCGACCCCTGACCCTCAACCGGCCCCACCTGACCCGCCCCGACCCCACCTGACCCGCCCCGACCCCGGCCCCACCTGACCCGCCACCGACCCCGGCCCCACCTGATCGCCCCCAACTCCGGCCGCAACCGACGCGCCAACGACCCTGGCCGCACACAACACGACCCCGACCCCGACCCCACCCGACCTGCCCCCGACCCAGGCCCCGGCATCACCCGACCCCGGCCACGACCCCGCAACCACCCGACCCGCTCCCAACCCCGACCAGGGGGGAAATCACGGGGGAAACCGGGTTATTAATGTCCTGAAGTATTTTCAGTGATTGCTGTAATATCAGAGAGAGAAAATTATATCAGATCCGGGCTTTGATTCAGTTTGTTTCTCTCTCTCTGTTTGTGTTTTGACTGAGCGACAATGAACTGGAAGATTCAGGAGTGAAAATACTGTCTGCGGCTCTGAGGAACCCGGACTGTAAAATACAGACACTGCGGTAAGTACCAGACTGTGTGCGATTGTGTTTATAATAACTGGATGTCTGACACTGAAGATTATTATTAGTATCAGTAATAGTGTTATTAATAAACTCTGGGGATTGACTCTGATTCCTGTTATTTCTCTCTCTGATCCCCAGGCTGGAGTCTGTCGGTCTCACAGATTCTTGTGCCAAGGATCTCTCCTCCGCTCTCAGTACAAACCGCTCACTGACGGATCTGAACCTGGGATTAAACTCCTTCACAGATCGATCTGTCCCCGCTCTCCGCCGCCTCACACTGACCTGCCGGAGTCTGGAGCGGATCGAGTGAGTGTTTGTGTTAATGTTTAATGTAATCAATAAAATATCAATGGGATTCAGTCACTGTGGGTAATATTTGTCTGTCATTATTATTGAAATATTAACCCCAGTCTCGCGGTTATTTACACTGTTGTTCAATCTGTTTATTTCCTGTTTAATCTTTAATCTGTTTCAGGCTGTTGGGGAATCGGTTCAGTTCAGACGGAGCGAGACTCCTGAGGGCGCTGCAGGGAGCAAGACCCGGATTGACAGTGACCTTTACTGATTTAATTTAATTTAAGGGTTTCCCGCTCGAGCTGATCGCATCATCGCCCATTGTGATGTCAGAGGCCCAGCCACAGGGTCACGTGACTCAGGCTCCACCCCTTTCAAAATGGATGTGAGACTGAGTGTGTGTGTGTCTGCAAATTGCAGAGTCTGTCTGTGTGTGTGAGAGTTTCTGCAAATTGCGGAGTCTGTGTGTGTCTGTATGTGTGTGAGTGTGAGTTTCTGCAAATTGCAGAGTGTGTCTGAGTGTGTCTTTATATCATGTTGGTTTTAATCTTCCAAGTCGGCAGTCATCCCTCTGCAGGCTGGCCAGGCTGTGAGTTTGTGTGGGACAAGGCAGGCTGGCAGGCAGTGAGAGAAATCAAGACAACATGCAGAATAAAATACTGAAAACTGTCTGTTTGCTTTTAAACTCGCAAACATAGCAGAGCTATGAAATAAATCAACTTTCTTTCATTGCTGACAGTCATTTGTGGCAAGCTGGCTCGCTGGCTGCGACTATGGACAAGCCCTGCGAATACACAGGATCTGCTCAGACGAGGAGGAACGCGATGGACACCTACGGACACTGAAAGACGCCCTCGTAAGAACGGGATATGACGCTCGACTCGTCGATCGACAGTTCCGACGGGCCACAGCGAAAAACCGCACAGACCTCCTCAGAAGACTAACACGGGACACAACCAACAGAGTACCCTACGTCGTCCAGTACTTCCCCGGAGCGGAGAAACTACGCCATGTTCTTCGCAGCCTTCAACATGTCATCGATGACGACGAACACCTTGCTAAGGCCATCCCCACGCCTCCACTACTCGCCTTCAAGCAGCCGCCTAACCTCAAAAGTACCATCGTTCGCAGCAAATTACCCAGCTGTCAGGAGAACAGCGACCACGACACCACACAACCCTGCCACGGCAACCTCTGCAAGACATGCCAGATCATGAACACAGATACCGTCATCACACGTGAGGACACTACCCACCAGGTACATGGTACATACTCATGTGACTCGGCCAACGTTGTCTACCTGATACGTTGCAGTAAAGGATGCCCCAGAGCATGGTACATCGGCGAGACCATGCAGACACTGAGACAACGTATGAACGGACACCGCGCAACAATCGCCAAGCAGGATGGTTGCCACCCAGTCGGGGAACACTTCAGCAGTCAAGGGCATTCAGCCTTGGATCTGCGGGTTAGCGTTCTCCAAGGCGGCCTTCGTGATACACGACAACGCAAAATCATCGAGCAGAAACTGATAGCCAAGTTCCGCACTCATGAGGACGGCCTCAATCGGGATATCGGGTTCATGTCACGCTATAGAACGTGACTTGACATCGTTGCCGGTCTTTCCAGTTTTTAAAAATAAAAAAAAACAAACACAAGAAACAAACACAAAAAATGGAGAGGATATGCAGCCAGCAGGTGTTCTGACGCGTTGGACCCCCTGGGACACATCTCATTGTCTTGGCTGTGCTCTTAGTGTGTCTTTGATGTAGGGAAAGATTTAATCTATGCATTTTCTCTGTGTTCTTATATTCTGTGAATTCTGATAGATTCTCTCACAGTAACTTTGCCTGACGAAGGGGCGACAGCTCCGAAAGCTTGTAATTTTAAATAAATCTGTTGGACTATAACCTGGTGTTGTGCGACTTCTCATTTTTGTCCACCCCAGTCCAACGCCGGCATCTCCGCATCATGACTTCTATGAGATAGCCAGTTACTTATCCAATCGGCCAAATTTCCCTCTATCCCACAACTCCTTACTTTCTTCATTAGCCGACCATGGGGAACCTTATCAAACGCCTTACTAAAATCCATGTATACAACATCAACTGCTCTACCTTCATCTACACACTTAGTTACCTCCTCAAAGAATTCAATCAAATTTGTTAGGCAAGTCTTACCCTTCACGAATCCGTGTTGACTATCCCGGATTAAGTTGCATCTTTCCAAATGGTCATAAATCTAATCCCTCAGGAACTTTTCCATTATCTTACCAACCACCGAAGTAAGACTAACCGGCCTATAATTACCAGGGTCATTCCTATTTCCTTTCTTGAAGAGAGGAACAACATTCACCACTCTCCAGTCCTCTGGCACCATCCCCGTGGACAGTGAGGACCCAAAGATCAAAGCCAAAGGCTCTGCAATCTCCTCCCTTGCCTCCCAAAGAATCCTAGGATATATCCCATCTGGCCCAGGGGACTTATCGACCCTCAGGTTCTTCAAAATTGCTAAAACATCTTCCCTCAGAACATCTACCTCCTCCAGCCTATCCACCTTTATCACACTCTCATCCTCAAAAACATGGCCCCTCTCCTCGGTGAAAAGTATTCATTCATCACCTCTCCTATCTCTTCTGACTCCATACACAAGTTCCCACTACTGTCCTTGACCGGCCCTACCCTCACCCTGGTCATTCTTTTATTTCTCACATAAGAGTAAAAAGCCTTGGGGTTTTCCTTGAACCGACCCGCCAAGGACTTCTCATGCCCCCTCCTAGCTCTCCTAAGCTCTTTTTTTAGCTCATTCCTTGCTACCTTGTACCCCTCAATCGACCCAACTGAACCTTGTTTTCTCATCCTTACATACGCTTCCTTTTTCCTCTTGACTAGATACATAGATTACATAGAAGATAGGAGCAGGAGTAGGCCATCCGGCCCTTCGAGCCTGCTCCGCCATTTAATGAGATCATGGCTGATCCTCCAATTCAGTATCCCGTCCCCGCCTTCTCTCCGTAACCCTTAACCCCTTTTGCCTGTAGAAATATATCTAATTCCCTCTTAAATATATTTAATGAGCTGGCGTACACTGCCCTCTGTGGCAATGAGTTCCACAGGTTCACCACCCTCTGAGTGAAGAAATTCCCCCTCATTTCTGTCCTAAATGGTTTAGCCCTTATCCTTAAATTATGTCCTCTAGTTCTGTTCTCACCCGCCAAGGGAAACATTCCTTCTGCATCTAGTCTGTCTAGACCTGTCAGAATTTTATACACTTCTATGAGGTCCCCTCTCAATCTTCTAAATTCCAGTGTGTACATCCCTAAACTACATAGTCTCTCCTCATAGGTCAATCCCGCCATTCCTGGTATCAGCCTGGTGAATCGCCGCTGCACCCCCTCCATGGCAAGAACATCTTTCTTCAGATGAGGCGACCAAAACTGTACACAGTACTCGGTGTGGTCTCACCAGTGCCCTGTACAGCTGCAGCAAGGTATCCCTGTTCCTGTTGGGTTTTATTGCTAGGGGGATAGAATATAAAAACAGGGAGGTATTGCTGCAGTTGTATAGGGTATTGGTGAGACCGCACCTGGAGTACTGCATACAGTTTTGGTGTCCATACTTAAGAAAAGACATACTTGCTCTCGAGGCAGTACAAAGAAGGTTCACTCGGTTAATTCCGGGGATGAGGGGGTGGACATACGAGGAGAGGTTGAGTAGATTGGGACTCTACTCATTGGAGTTCAGAAGAATGAGAGGCGATCTTATTGAAACATATAAGATTGTGAAGGGGCTTGATCGGGTGGACGCGGTGAGGATGTTCCCAATGATGGGTGAAACTAGAACTAGGGGACATAATCTTAGAATAAGGGGCTCCTCTTTCAAAACTGAGATGAGGAGAAACTTTTTCACTCAGAGGGTAGTGGGTCTGTGGAATTTGCTACCCCAGGAAGCTGTGGAAGCTACTTCATGAATTAAATTTAAAACAGAAATAGACCGTTTCCCAGAAGTAAAGGGTATCAGGGGTTACGGGGAGCGGGCTGGAAATTGGACATGAGTTTGAGTTCGGATCGGTCAAGGCCCTGTGGGTGGCGGAGCGGGCCCAGGGGACGAGTGGCCTGGTCCTGCTCCTGCTTCTTGTGTTCTTTAGAGTTGAGGTTGGATCAGATCAGCCATGATCTCATTGAATGGCGGAGCAGGCTCGAGGGGCCGATTGGTCTACTCCTGCTCCTATTTCTTATGTTCTTATGTTCTTATGCACTTTATTTCATTTCACTTCAATTCAAGACAGACAGTGAGTCAGTGAGATCCTGAAAATATCTTTGTGGACTGTCTGACAATAAAAGCTGCTCTGGGATCTTTGCATTCTTTTTATTCCACTCTACTCAAACCAAGTCAAGGCAGGCAGGCAGTGAGAGAGACACATGAAATCAAGACAACATGCAGAATAGAAATAAAAACAGAAAATGCTGGAAATACTCCGTATGTTAGGCAGCATCAGTGGAGATACAGAGAAACAGAGTAAATGTTTCAGCTCGGTGACCTTTCGTCAGAATCTTGCCAGAATCTGACAAAAGGTAATAGAGCTGAAACATTAACTCTGTTTCTCTCTCTCTCCACAGATGCTGCCTTACCTGCTGAGTATTTCCAGCATTTTCTGTTTTATTTCAGATTTCCACATCCACAGCATTTGCTTTTTTTGTTGAATAGAAAGCCTGTTTCTGTAGGCCGCAAACTGAAAAGATAAAATACTGAAAACTGTCTCTTTGCTTTTAAACTGCCAAACAGAGCAGAGCAATGATAGAAATCAACTTTCTTTCATTGCTGACAGTAATTTGTGGCAATTTTGCAGGCTGGCCTGTGAGTGTGTGTGTGTGAGAGAGAGAGAGAGACAGACAGCAAAAGCTGTGTATTCCGGGCTTGTCTGTGTTCAAGTTATCTGCTGTGTGCATTGGTATTGCATCTCCTGTCTGAAAAAAACAAAGTGTACACCATTAGATCATACTGATTTCATTCCAGACTGCACTGCTGTGGGATCTTACTTTGCCTTTCTTTCAAGAATTTTGTAAAAAGCAAATCTACATATATACATCAAGCCATTTGATATTTTTCTGGACTGGACTTTATAGGGGAATGTTTGTGGAATGTTTCATGGCATTTTTTGTTGTGGGATCTTAATTTCACCTTCAGCCCATCCCAAACAAATCGAGACCTTTTAAAAAAAAATATATATATCTATATTATATTTTTTAAATTATTTTCAGAATAATCCATTTGATTTTTTTCTGGACTGGGCTTGATTGGGGAATGTGCTTGGGATTTTTTCAGAGCAAAACTTGCTGTGTGATCTTTCGATTCATTTTATTACACTCCAGGCAAACCACAGACAGGCAGTTATTTAGTTAACAGAAGAAAAGTATATATATTATTTTTTCCTGATTGTATTTACTTCTTTTCACCCTCCCGGGCTTTCATTTCCTCTCGGGGACCCGGATTTCTGGGGCCTCGGCTTCACTTCTTCCTGTTTGATTGACCTCATCAAACATGGACGCACAACCAGGAAGGGACATCATCAAAAATTGACACACCCAGGCTCCAAATTTTTCAAAATAATTGTGTGAGTGTGAGTTTCTGCAAATTGCAGAGGCTGTGTGAGTGTGTATCTATGTGCGTGGGTGTCTGTGTGTCTGCCAATTGCAGAGGCTGTGTGAGGGTGTGAGTGATAATGTAAATTTTAGTTCAATGTGGTTGGAAGGGAGACTGGGTGAGTGGCAGACAGACGCACAGTCTGTGAGAGAGAGAGAGACATGAAATCAAAAGGCAAGTAACAGAATAGAAAGCCTGTTTCTGTAGGCCACAAAGTGAAAAGATAAGATACTGAAAAGTGTCTTTTTGGTTTAATCTTCCAACACGGCAGTCATCCCTCTGCAGGCTGGCCAGGCTGTGAGTGTGTGTGAGAGAGAGAGAGGGCAAAAGCTGGTGTTTGTGTGAGATGTGGTCGGCTGTCTTATTACCTGCTGTTGTTGTATTAAACCCTATTGATTTCATTCTGGCCTGGTCCACATGCAATGCTGTTGTGTATCACTTTATTGCACTTTATTTCATTTCACTTCACTTCAAGTCGGACAGTCAGTGAGATGCCGAAAAATGTCTTTGTGGACTTTCTGACAATAAAAGCTGCTCTGGGACCTTTGCATTCTTTTTATTCCACTCTACTCAAATCAAGACAAGGCAGACAAGCAGGCTGGCAGGTAGTGAGAGAGACACATGAAATCAAGACAACATGCAGAATAGAAATAAAAACAGAAAATGCTGGAAATACTCAGTAGGTTAGGCAGCATCAGTGGAGATACAGAGAAACAGAGTAAATGTTTCAGCTCGATGACCTTTCGTCAGAACCTTGCCAGAATCTGACAAAAGGTAATCGAGCTGAAATATTAAATCTGTTCCTTTCTCTCTCCACAGATGTGCTGCCTTACCTGCTGAGTATTTCCAGCATTTTCTGTCTTGATTTCAGATTTCCCACATCCTCAGCATTTGCTTTTGATGCAGATTAGAAAGCCTGTTTCTGTAGGCCGCAAACTGAAAAGATAAAATAATGAGAAATGTATGTTTGCTTTTAAACTGCCAAACAGAGCAGAGCAATGAAATAAATCAACTTTCATTGCTGACCGTGATTTGTGGCAATTTTAAGGCTGGCCTGTGTGTGAGTGTGCGGGAGAGAGAGAGACAAATAGCAAAAGCTGGTGTGTATGCAGGGCTTGTCTGTGTTCAAGTTCTCTGCCATGTGCATTGGTACTGCATCTCATGTCTGAAAAAACAGAAAGTAAATTCCATTAGATCATACTGATTTAATTCCAGACTGCACTGTTGTGGGATCTTACTTTGTCTTTCATTCAAGAATTTTGTAAAAAGCAAGTCTACATATATACATCAAGACATTTGATATTTTTCTGGACTGGACTTTATTGGGAAATGTTTGTGGAGTGTTTCATGGCACATCCTGGTTTGTGGGATCTTGCTCTCCCTTTCATCCCAACTCAAACAAGACAAGGCATTTAAAAAAAAAAGTATATATACTTTTTAAATTATTTTCAGAATAATCCATTTGATTTTTTTTCTGGACTGGGCTTTATTGGGGAATCTGCTTGGGATATTTTCAGAGCAAAAGCTGCTGTGCGATCTTTCCATTCATTTTATTGCACTCCAGGCAAACCACAGACAGGCAGACATTTAGTTAACAGAAGTAAAGTATATGTTTTATTATTTATTCCTGATTGTATTTACTTCTTTTCACCCTCCGGGCTTTCATTTCCTCTCGTGGACCCGGATTTCTGGGGCCTCGGATTCACCACTTCCTGTTGGATTATCCTCATCAAACATGGCCGCACAGCCAGGAAGGGACATCATCAAAAATAGACACTCCAGGCTGCACCCTTTCAAAATGGATGTATGTGTGTGAGTTTCTGCAAATTGCAGTGTCTGTGTGAGTGTTTCTGTATGTGAGTGGGTGTCTATGTTTCTGCAAATTGCAGAGTCTGTGTGAGTGTTTCTGTATGTGTGTGGGTGTCTATGTTTCTGCAAATTGCTGAATCTGTGTGTCCTGTCACTGTAAGTTTTAGTTCACTGTGGATGGGAGGGAGAGTATGTGAGTGAGAGACAGACAGACAGATGGCCAGTGAGAGAGCGAGACATGAAATCCCAAGGCAAGATGCAGAATAGAAAGCCTGTTTCTGTAGGCCACAAAGTGAAAAGATAAAATACAGAAAAGTGTATTTTTGGTTTTAATTTTCCAACACGGCATTCATCCCTCTGAAGGCTGGCCAGGGTATATGTTTGTGTGTGTGAGTGAGAGAGAGAGAGAGCAAAAGCTGGTGTTTGTGTGAGATGTGGACTGCTGTCTTATTAACTGCTGTTGTATTAAACCCTATTGATTTCATTCTTGACTGGGCCACATGTAATGCTGATGTGTATCACTTTATTGCACTTTATTTCACTTCACTTCACTTCAAGACAGTCAGTGAGATACTGAAAAATGTCTTTGTGGATCTTTGCATTCATGTTATTCCACTGTACCCAAATCAAGACAAGGCAGGCAGGCAATGAGAGAGACAAATGAAATTAAGACAACAGGAAGAATAGAAATCAAAACAGAATGTTGGAAATACTCAGCAGGTCAGGCAGCGTTTGTGGAGAGATGGAGAAGCATAGTTAACATTTCAGTTGGATGACCTGTCGTCAGAACCTTGCCAGAATCTGACGAAAGGTCATCAAGCTGAATTAACTCTGTTTCTCTCTCCACAGATGCTGCCTGACCTGCTGAGTATTTGCAACATTTTTTGTTTTAATTTCAGATTTCCATCATCCGCAGAATTTTGCTTTTGATGCAGGATAGAAAGCCTAATTTTGTAGGCCGCAAAATGAAAAATTAAGATATGGGTAAGTGTTTTTTTTACTTTTAAACTGCCAAACACAGCAGAGCAATGAGAGAAATCAACTTTCTTTCATTGCTGACAGCATTGTGTGGCAATTTTGCAGACTGGCCTGTGTTTGTGTGTGTGTGTGAGAGAGAGACAGAGAGCAAAAGCTGGTGTGTATGCAGGGCTTGCCTGTGTTCAATTTATCTGCCGTGTGCATTGGTATTGCATCTCTTGTCTGAAAAAACAAAGTATACACCATTAGATCATACTGATTTCGTTCCAGACCGCACTGCTGTGGGATCTTACTTTGCCTTTCTTTCAAGAGTTGTAAAAATCAAAGCTACATATATACAACAAGCCATTTGATATTTTTCTGGACTGGAATTTTCGGGGAATATTTGTGGGAAGTGTCAGAGCATATCCTGCTGTGGGACCTTACTCTCCCATTAATTCCAAACAAAACTAAGACAAGGCAAGACTTTTGTAAAAACAAAGTATATATATGTTATATTTATTTTATTATTTTCAGAATGATTTAATTGCTGTTTTTCTGGACTGGGCTCTTTTGGGGAATGTTTGTCGAGTGTTTTCAGAGCAAAAGCTGCTGTGGGATCTTTCCATTCATTTTATTCCGCTCCACTCAAATCACAGAATGCAGACATTTCATTTACAGAAGTAAAGAACATATGTTATTATTAATATTATTCTTGATTTTATTTGCTTCTTTTCACCCTCCCTCCGTGCCCATATCCTGGGGCATCAATCATAGTAGATGCATTGCTGTTCATCTTTCAAAATTCGATAGACTCTGGAACAGTTCCCATGGATTGGAGGGTAGCTAATGTAACCCCGCTATTTAAAAAAGGTGGTAGAGAAAAAATGGGGAATTATAGACGGGTAAGCCTGACATCGTGTGAAAAATGCTAGAGTCCAATATAAAAGATGTAATAGCAGAGCACTTGGAAAACTGTGACAGGATCGGTCAAAGTCAACATGGATTTACAAAAGGTAAATCATGCCTGATTAAACTTCTGGAATTTTTTGAGGATGTAACTGGTACAAGAGATAAGGGAGAACCAGTGGATGTGGTTTATTTGGACTTTCAGAAGGCTTTCGATATGGTTCCGCATAAGAGATTAGCGTGCAAAGTGAAAGCACATGGGATTGGGGGTAAGGTACTGATTTGGATAGAGAACTGGTTGGCAGACAGGAAGCAAAGAGTTGGAATAAACGGGTATTTTTCTGAGTGGCAGGCAGTGACTAGTTGGGTACCGCAGGGATCGGTGCTAGGACACCAGCTATTCACAATATATATTAATTATCTAGACGAGGGAACTAGATGTAATATCTCTAAGTTTGCAGATGACACAAAGCTGGGTGGGCGTGTGTGCTGTGAGGAGGATGCAGAGAAACTCCGGTATGATTTGGACAGGTTGGGTGATTGGGCAGATGCATGGCAGTTGCAGTATAATGTGGATAAATGCGAGGTTATCCACTTTGGTGGCAAAAACAGGAAGACAGATTATTATCTGTACGGCAATAGATTGGGAAAAGGGGAAGTGCAACGAGATCTGGGAGTCCTTGTGCATCAGTCGCTGAAGGTAAGCATGCAGGTGCAGCAGGCGGTTAAGAAGGCAAATGGTATGTTGGCCTTGATAGCGAGAGGATTTGAGTACAGGAGCAAGGATGTCTTGCTGCAGTTGTACAAGGCCTTGGTGAGACCACACCTTGAGTATTGTGTGCAGTTTTGGTAACCTTATCTGAGGAAGGATGTTATTGCAATGGAGTGAGTGCAGCGAAGATTTCCAGACTGGTATCTGGGATGGCAGGAATGACGTATGAAGAGAGATTGGCTCGATTAGGCTTATATTCGCTAGAGTTTAGAAGAATGAGAGGGGATCTCATTGAAACTCATAAAATTCTAACAGGACTAGACAGACTAGATGCAGGAAGGATGTTCCCGATGGCGGGGAGTCCAGAACCAGGGGTCACAGTCTAAGGATAAGGGCTAAGCCATTTAGGACTGAGATGAGGAGGAAGGCAAACGGTATGCTGGCCTTCATAGCAAAAGGGTTGGAATACAGGAACAGGGATACCTTGCTGCAGCTGTACAGGGCACTGGTGAGACCACACCTCGAGTACTGTGTACAGTTTTGGTCGCCTCATCTGAGGAAAGATGTTCTTGCCATGGAGGGGGTGCAGCGGCGATTCACCAGGCTGATACCAGGAATGGCGGGATTGACCTATGAGGAGAGACTATGTAGTTTAGGGATGTACACACTGGAGTTTAGAAGATTGAGAGGGGACCTCATAGAAGTGTATAAAATTCTGACAGGTCTAGACAGACTAGATGCAGAAGGGATGTTTCCCTTGGCGGGTGAGAACAGAACTAGAGGACATAATTTAAGGATAAGGGCTAAACCATTTAGGACAGAAATGAGGGGGAATTTCTTCACTCAGAGGGTGGTGAACCTATGGAACTCATTGCCACAGAGGCTTCACCCAGAGAGTGGTAAACATTTGGAATTCTCTACCACAGAAGACAGTTGAGGCCAATTCATTAAACATATTCAAGAAGGAGATAGATATATTTCTTAAGGCCAAAGGGATCACGGGATATGGGGAGAAAGCAGGGACAGTGTACTGAATTTGGATGAAAAACCATGATCTCATTAAATGGCGGAGCAGGCTCGAGGGGCCGAATGGCCTACTCCTGCTCCTATGTTCTATGCTTCTATGCTTCTATGGGTTGACCAGGGCTTTGTACAGTTGTAGCCTTACTTCTACCCCCTTTTATTATAGTCTTCTAGATATAAAGGCCAACATTCCATTAGCCTTTTACATTATTTCTGTTTACTGATCTATGTGCATGGACCAGATCCCCAAGTCTCTTTGGCCCTCCACTGCTTCTAGCTTTCCACCATTTAGAAAGTACTATCCTCTTTTATCCTTTTTATGTCCAATGTGAATGACCTCACATTTGCAACAGTCAGGAGTCTTTTAATGGTAGGTATTTGTAACTGTTGTGGAAGTTTGTTAAGAATATTGCAGGCTCGGTCTCCCCATCAGATCCCATTGTCTACTGTCACAATTGAACCCTGACCTGTCTGCTGATAAGTGCTCTAATGATGGAGGCAGGTGGAACTTGAGTTGTCAAAGTGATGTTAGGCATCTCTGTTTAAGGATAGTTACTGAAAATGAAAATGTATTGTTGAAAAATGAAGGTTGTTCTTGTGACTAAACAACGATGAGCAACAATATTGATATTCTGGTCTCAACCAGTCTTCCAAATGATGTAAAGTCGGTGTTCTGCTGAACCTCTGCAGGTCCTTCTAAAGCATATTTGGTGAGCGCCGTCTTAGTTCCTGGACACACATTGTTCCAACTCATTGAGAACATGTCACCAGTTTGAATCAGTAACTCGTTGTTCACAGGTGAGCTACCCTCACATTCCAGTGTGAATAACAAGGGGTGGGAACAAGGTCGGAATGGAATGAAAGGCGAGGATGAACAGCCAGATCTCGGGATTTAAAGACTTAATTCCCTGACAGTACGGGTACAGAGAGTAAATCCATAATAAAAGCAGCAGGGATTGGAGTTTAACAGAGAGGGACATTGAGCGCAACAGCAACAAGTGATAATGCTTTTGGGCGAGGCTTTGGTTCGGCCACAGTTAGAACACGAGCTGCAGATTTGGCCGCCTCATTATAATTCAACCCAAAGAGAGGCGCTCCCCAGAATGCTGTCAACGTCCTGCGGAGTCTCTCCATTCCACTCCAGGGACCGTAATGTCCTCACTGAGTTACACAGTGTGGCTCTACCAATAACGGGAACGGTAGTGTAGTGGTAATGTCACTGGGCTAGTAATCTAGTAGGCCTGGACTAATGGTCCAGGAGACATGAGTTCAAAGCCCACCATGGCAGCTGGGTAATTTAAATTCAGTTAATTAAATAAATCTGGAATAAAAAAACTAGTATCAGTAATGATAACCATGAAACTATCGGATTGTCGTAAAAACCCATCTGGTTCATTAATGTCTTTTAGGGAAGGAAATCTGCCGTCCTTAGCTGGTCTGGCCGATATGTGACTCCAGACCCACAGCAATGTGGTTGATTCTTAACTGCCCTCAGTTGTAACTAACCGCTATTGAAAGGGTTAATTTGGAATGGTCAAATTCAATTTCTGCACAATTTGCAATAAAACCATGAGCAGTGAAGGTTTTGCAAATTGAGACAAGGAATAGATAAGCTTACAGCTGCCAGACAGATTTTTGAGGGAGGGTTCAGTGTTTAATAAACGGTATTGAAAGAGGCCTTTTACAGAGTTAGCTAGAGACCGTAGGCACAGTGCCAATCACAGATAACATACAGTAGTAAACCGTGGGATTAGACTATGCTCAAAAAGGTGTAACAAGATGTAACTGCTTTTATGATTATTGCCAAATAAATATAGATAAAGGCAAAATATAATCAGGTGATTAATGTAATACCATATAATTGGACGAAAATCGATGTATGATGGCATGTAGCCAGAAATATTGAATATAAGCTGTACTGAACAAAGGTTAAACGAGAAGGATGTTACAAAGGTCACGGGACCTTTTTGACTCCGGCTCCCAAAGTACTTTGTCAATAAACTGTGTGTTTTTGAACTTCATCTAGGCTCTGAGAATCTTATTTTCTCCCCAACAATTTGGCGCTGCGAGCAGGGTGCTGCGAGGTTGACAGACCGTTTGTACCAGTGAACTCGGACGAGCAGTCAAAATTTTGACCGTCCAACAATTGTGTCATCTGGGAACACGGAATAACAGCATCTCCGAATGAGAAAGAGTTGTGAGAAGCGAGAAAACACACACAGTGAGTAGATGTGAGAAAGAGAGAGAGAGAGTGAGTAAATGGTGACTGTGGATGTTGAATAAGGCACACTCAGCCTGAGCTGGTTGTTAAGAGGGCAAATGCCCCACGCAAAGGCCAGGATTAACTGAGTGTGTGGATTGAATGAAAGTAAGAGTACATAATTTGAGGACATTTGAATGATATAAAGTAATTAAGGCAGAACTGTTGTAGCGATATATGTCGAGAAGGGTAAGACCTGATTAAGCCCAGCGGACAAGGGGAGTGCCTGTCTCATACGCCTAGCCTCAGGCCGGTTATTAAGAGGGCAAATGCCCCACGTGAAGGCCAGGACCATAAAGTAGACGTAGAGGCTCCAAAGCACTCCGGGAGGCAAAGTCAGAGGTGTGATTGAGTAACCGAAGTGTCACGAACTTTTTATTCGAAGGAAAATCTGTCGCCTAGCGAGACACAACAGAAGTAGGGTAAGATTGTAGTCAGACTAGGTTTCCTAGACCAGCCCGATTAGAGGAACGCAGTAGAGGACTGACGTCGGACTATAGATGGCATCGGGGAAAGGACTAGACTGGGGGCCAGAAGGGTCCCTTACTAGGTTCTATGCAGATGACCGGAAGGGTATGGTGGAAAAGATGATCAAGGACGGATGGGATCCGTTCCAGTCACCTGCCACTCAGAGGGAGTGGTGGATGAGACAGAAACAGAAAAGGATTAAGAAAGCAGGAGTGATCTTAGTACACCAACTGGTCATAGTGACCAGGAAGGTACGAGATCTACATGTGGGTTTGATGAGACACAACGAGAAAATCTTAGAGCTACAACAGGAGAATGAATACTTAAGAACAGGACAGAAGTTAAAGGAAAAACTGTTTAACCCTTTGAAAACTTGTTTTGTTGTTTTGAGTTTGTTAATTGTTTTACAAAAAATAAGCTTCAGCCTTGAAGTCACAGTTGCCAATGTGCCTGGAAGAAAAAAAAATGAATTTGAATGTCTACAAGGAATGGGTAATTGTTTCTTTGTTAATGTGGCTATGGTTTCTTTCTTTATCTTTGATACTGGTTAGTTTAAAAGAAAATTTTGATCTAGATTGAATTGGAGTTATTGAGGTTAACTAACCTATTAAAACCAGACTTTTATTGTGCACGGTGAAATTCTGGTTGGTGTAAATTTGTGTAGACCACATTGAATAAGATATTTAATGGTCTGAAACCAGACTTTAAAATATTTACAGTCTTGGATACAGAGCGGGTTCTGGTCCATACCATTAAAGAGGAATCACAAGGGAAATTCGCTTTTACTGTCAGGGATAGACAGGAGTTTTATATTAGACTTTGCAGGGAAAGCAGAGCCGATTCAACAGTTAGTTAAAGAGGGATCCAGTAGCGAAGGCAATGCCACGATGTGTGGCTGCAATAAATTGTGCCCCAAGAATTAGAGGAAAAAAAAAACTTTGAACTACAATTTAAGTCAAGCTGGTGTGTAAAACTGAGAAGAACAACAAAGGTTTGTTTAACAAAGATTAAGTTTCGGTCTAAGATTTAACCTTGGAGTCGCGGTTGCTATGGTGAAATCTTCCAAAGCTGTTTGATTTGATTTGCTTAAATGTGAAAACTAATTTTTCTCCAGTTATATTCAATGTTTTTACAGTATTTTGGAAAGGCATCTGAAGAAAGGACAATAAGAAATATGATGTAATTTATGGTTTTCTACAAGCATGTACTGGTTTGGTTTATTTTTTCTGTTCGTGTTCAGTTACGTGAAATGACGCAATTGCGTGCGTCTGACAATGTTTTGCTCCGCCTTCATAAAAAAAAACCCTGCAAAGGAGTTAACCCTTTCCACTGACAGCTGTTTAAGTTATAGAAATGAAATTGAACATTGACAAAACCTGTCAGTTCAACAGTACTGCTGTTTGGATTTCGGGATAATTTTGAAATGACAAAATGAACTCAGGCACTATATATTGGGTTACTTTTGGAAAAATAAAAGATCCTCTAAAATAATGATAAATAAAAAGTATTAATAACTTGGACCAAGTGAGAATGTTTGATCTATGTTTTCAATCTTAAATATTGTACTGGACAGTAAAGTTCCTCCAGGGCTCATGAATGAGATATGAATGGTAATTAATAGGATGTGTAAAATGGAGAAAGGAAGTGATTGAGGGTGAGATAGAAACAGGAGAATTACACCACCAATTGAGAATTTTCCAAACTTTCTGGTGAAAGTCAGGAAAGTGTAGTTAAGAATAGTGAATTGATAGCTTTCTCTTGGAGACATTTGTGTCCCTGCCTATAATGAACTTTTTAAGGAAACTGAATTTGATAGCCTGGCCACTACCCAAGACATCGGGACCATGCAGAGGAAGATGAACAAAGACCTCCAGACAATCTTTTGATAAGATACCTGAAAGCCCGAGAAAGGCACATGTGGCATGATGGAGATACCGATATGAGTGTGCAAATGTGATTTGTTACATGTGAGGCAGTTGCCATCCAGGAATGTATGTTGAATCTGCACTGAAGAACGGGTCTCAGACATGCTCAGTTACTTGATAACAGCAAAACATGAAATGGTTAATGTGGTTCAGGAGAGCGAGACAACTTTTAAAGCATTGACACATACTCCGTCGAGAAACTATCTAATTAATGAAACAATCAGAATAGAGTTAAATACACTGGTACCTGTTAGAGGGATTGAAATTGAAGTTGAAGTGGAGAGTTACATGGAATCTGGATTGGGACAATTGAGGGCTAAGGAGAAATCATGTTTAGTAAGAATTATCCACAAGATGGATATGAGTAAAAGAGAGATCTGGAGAATCTTTTAAGTCCATGATTTGTTGACTAGATGTTAAACTGTAATGTCGATGGAAATGATTGTAAGACTGAATTTAACTGTGACTGTAATAATTGTGTTTTGTAGGTAACAGAGCGTGGGAAAAACCAGTGCGAATCCAGTATGAGATGGTTTTGGTGGTGCCTCCTGTGTCACCACTACCACAATTACCATGCTTATGGGTCTAACAGGACCTGGCCCATCAACCAACACGTTTTTAAGTATGAGCTACACAATTATGTGGCACAATTCGGATACTACATTCCCCTGTTGTCTGAGGAATTCAGTAAGCTTGTGATGCGACTGAACTCCTCCCTAAAGCATTTTTATGTTGTGGAGCAAGACAATTCGAGAATAGATATTGAAATTGACAGCATAGGGGACAACTCACACTGGTGGGATATTGGGCGTAATACATCAGCACACCCTTAGATTTGTATTATTTCACACGCTCTGGTAGTTCTCCAACTTGTAATGATAGTGTATTTGATATATGTAACCTATGTAGTAAGATACATAAGCCAATTGGGTAATCATGCCTATGATTAACCAGCACCAACAAATTAATTGAGCACACCGAAAGAGAAGATCCAAAGCAATGTAGAGGAGACCCCAGGCGGGGTAACATCAGGAAAGATAGAAGAAACAGAGGATACCCCAGGCGGGGCAGAATTGGAACACCGGAACAATGAATTGAATTTGAATAAGGGGTCCCTGGGAAAAGATACAAATAGACTTTACGGGACCCCTACCGATCTCAAGGTGAAGGGTATACTGCTTAGTGATAATAGATCCATTCACAAGATGGGTGGAAGCTTTTCCCACACGAAACTGCACAGCTACCACAGTGGCCCGGATAATGGCAGAAGAAATAATACCGAGGTGGGGGGTTCCTATTAAAATCGACTCTGACCAGGGAACCCATTTCACGGGAACGGTAGTAAAGAATATCTGCGCATGGATGGGAATAAAACAAAAATTCCACATTCGCTACCGTCCTCAGAGCTCTGGGATGGTGGAGCGAATGAACCGAACCCTAAAAACCGCATTAGCAAAGGCTCTGAGTGAAATTCACCAATTTTGGGTAGATGCTCTGCCCGCAGTCCTGATGAAATTGCGAGCTATCCCTAATCGAACGACAGGCTTATCTCCCTATGAATTAATGACAGGGCGAGCAATGCAACTCCCTTATGGAATTATCATGGGGGGAGAGGAACTAGGACCCTTACAGGATAGGATCCGCCGATATGTCCTTGAATTAAGCAAGCAGTTAAAAGAAATGAGACAGCAGGTTAGAGAAAGACAGGAAGTAAAGGATAAAAATCCAAATGGTTGTGATTGGAGAACCAAACTAACAATTGTATTATTACACCCTCACAGGAAGAACAGAATCTACAAGCAACAAATAGTTAGGTTGGCGAAATAGCCTTTGGGACGTTGTTAGTTTAGAGTAATAAGATGAAATTGCTTATGTGTATTAGTGTAATCGCAATATGCGCTACGGACATTGCCTCGTTGAAGTACAAGTGCCTTCTTCGGAAACAAGATCCAATACGATTGTGTGACCAAGAAACGATTTACTGCCCAGCCCCTGATGAAAGATTTGGAGAGGAGTGGAAGCTGGAGCGAGAAACCGACACTACAGCCCGGCTTACCAAAGATTCAAGAAGTTATATAACTGGCAGGAGTAATTGGACTGTCCCATGCGGGGATATTCCTTGCCTAGTTGACTTACGGTGTCCCACAGCCCAGAAATATCAAAAAGAGAAATCAAACAGACGGTTGAAACGAGAATTAAATGTAAACACATTTGTGTATATGTCTTATACCTATGCAAAACGAAGTAATGTATCTAATACATGCACAGGAAGGGATCCCTTTAAGACCAGTACCATTTAATGAGTCAGAGATGGCAGCATGGTATTTAAATCAAAACTCTTCCAGGAATTGTCTCAGGATGGGAGCTCAAACAACAGGAGGGACCTACCAGGTAGATGTGAGTGGGGATAAGAAGGAATGGCAATCGTCAGGTTACAACCTGACCACCTTCCAGGGGTGGTATCAGCCCAAATTAACCCCGGGGATGGTAACGAAGGCAAGGTAATTGGTTCCCGGCATAAAAAGCTTGATCCGGGACCAAACAGGAGGGACTGAAAGGGTTCATTTGGAATGGTCAAATTCAATTTCTACACAATTTGCAATAAAACCATGAGCAGTGAAGGTTTTGCAAATTGAGACAAGGAATAGATAAGCTTACAGCTGCCAGACTGAATTTTGAGGGAGGGTTCAGTGTTTAATAAACGGTATTGAAAGAGGCCTTTTACAGAGTTAGCTAGAGACCGTAGGCACAGTGCCAATCACAGATAACATACAGTAGTAAACCGTGGGATTAGACTATGCTCAAAACGGTATTGAAAGAGGCCTTTTACAGAGTTAGCTGGAGACCGTAGGCACGGTGCCAATCACAGATAACATACAGTAGTAAACTGTGGGATTAGACTATGCTCAAAAAGGCGTAACAAGATGTAACTGCTTTTATGATTATTGCCAAATAAATATAGATAAAGGCAAAATATAATCAGGTGATTAATGTAATACCATATAATTGGACGAAAATCGATGTATGATGGCATGTAGCCAGAAATATTGAATATAAGCTGTACTGAACAAAGGTTAAACGAGAAGGATGTTACAAAGGTCACGGGACCTTTTTGACTCCGGCTCCCAAAGTACTTTGTCAATAAACTGTGTGTTTTTGAACTTCATCTAGGCTCTGAGAATCTTATTTTCTCCCCAACAGTGGTGATAACGGAGACCTGTCTCAAAAAAGGGCCGGTTTGGGTACTAAATATTCCAGAATATAAGGTGTTGAGGAAAGGAAAGAAAGGAGGTGGGGTGGCAGTATTGATTAAGGAGAATATTACAGTGTTGTTGAGAGAGGATGTCCTGGAGGGGACAAGGACAGAACCCATTTGGATCGAGTTGAGAAACAATAGAGGTGCCATTACACTACTAGGTGTATTCTATAGGCCACCAACTAGTGGCAAGGATATAGAGGAGCGAATTTGCAGAGAAATTACAGAGAGATGCAAGAGCTATAGAGTAGTGATAATGGGGGACTTCAACTATCCTAATATAGACTGGAATAGGAATAGTGTAAAGGGCAGAGAGGGGGAAGAATTTCTGAAGAGTGTTCTGATTGAGTGTTTGATGAATTAAGGCCTGCTTTTACCAGCATAAGTGTGTTGAAGAATAGAAAAATTCAATTTGATAACTCATTTATAAATTAAAAATACTCTTCAAAAAGGGAAGTTTATTTTTAGCCCCGTAAAAATATTTTTTTTTCAAAAAAATAAAATGTTTGTAAAAAATATTTAATTACATTGAATTTGAATTAATTTTAATTAAGTAATGTATTTTTAAAAATGTATTTAATGTTTTAGTGTGTTTTTAACTGTGATCCCGATTCATACTTTTGACAGTTCTGTGCGTACAGAACTCTCAAAAGGATGAAGGGGGATTCCCTTCTTTGATTGGTTCACCTGCCCACGTGATCCCAGGGATGCTTGCGAACCGCATGCGCCCCTGGGATACCTGGGCCTCTGCGCATTTCCAACAGGAGAGTCTTCTCTTCTTAGGCAGTCCCTTGGAACCGAGGATGACTTGCTTCCACAGTAAAAATGAGTTCTCAAGGTGACTGATGAGTCCAATGCGAGCCATGAGGGTCCTGACGTTCCAGGTCCCGAACTTCATTTGAAAGGGTGGAAGATGCCTGTGCGAACGTGTGCCAGGATCAGAAGCCTCGGGATCTATGGGACCAGCAGGTAGGTTCGTATATTTTTTTCCGATCGGAGGCATCTGCCCACAGGAAGCCTCCGACCGGAAATTCAGGGCCAATGTTTTTCTCACTGGAGAGAAGTGTGCACTTGTGACCCCAGGGGTCGGTATTGAGAGCACTGCTCGTTTTATATATATTAATCACTTGGACTTGGGTATACAGTGCATAATTTCAAAGCTTGAAGATGACAAGAAAATCATAAAAGTGGTAAATATTGAGGAGATTAGTATTAGAATTCAGGAGGACAGAGACAGACTAGTGCATTACGCAGACACATGGGAGATGAAATGTAACGCAGCGAAGTGTGAATCGATGCATTTTGGAAAAAAGAATTGGGAGATGCAATATAAACTATATGGTACAATTTTATAGTGGGTGAAGGCACAGAAAAACAGAAGGGTATACGTACATAAATCTTTAAAGGTGGCAGGACTAGTTGTTCAGAAAGTATACAGGGTTTTGTTCTTGTTAAATAGAAGCAGAGGAATATCGGAACCGAGGAACAGGAGTAGGCCATTCATCTCCTGGAGCCTGTTCTGACATTCAATTAGATCATGGTGGATCTGTATCTTAACTCCATCTACCCACCTTAGTTCCGTAATCCTAAATACCCTTCCCTAACAATCCATCAATCTCAGTTTCGAAATTTTCAATTGACCGAAACCTCAACAGATTTTTGAGGGCGAGTGTTCCAGATTTCCACTACCATTTGTGTGAAGAAATGCTTTCTAACATCATCCCTGAACGGCTTAGCTGTGCTTTGAGGTTAACCCCATTCTTCTGGATTCCTGCACCAGAGGAAATAGTTTGTCTCTTTCAATCCTATCAGTTCCTCTGATTATCTTAAACACCTCAATTAGATTCCCCCTTAATTGTGTATACACAAGGGAATACAAACGTTGTCTGCGCATTCAGTCCTCATAACTTAATAATTTTAGCCCTTCTGTCATTCTGGTGAATCTCAGCTGCAACCTCTACAAGGCCATTATATCCTTCCTGAGGTCCAGTGCCCAGATCTTGACACAGAAATCACAATGGGGTCTAACCAGAGCTCTGTACAGGTGCAGCAGAACTTCTCGCTGTTTGTATTCCAGCCCACGAGATAAAGCCCAACATTCCATTTCACTGTTGACTCATTTTTTGCACCGATTGACTATCTTTTAGTGATTGCCGTACTCAGAGCCCTAACTCTCTCTGCTCATCCACAGTTCCGAGCTTCTCGCCATCTGGAAAATATTCTGATCTCTCTTTTCCAGGTCCAAAGTGATGGAGCTCACACTTTCCCAATTTGATCTCCATCTGCCAGAGTTTTGCCCAGAGAGTGCAAAATCAAAGGAGTTCGGCTCAACCTTCATCAGTCACTGGCGTCAGATGGAGTATTGTATCCAATTCTATCGCCGCACTTGAAGTAGGCTGTCAAGGCCTTGGAGAGGATGCAGAGGACATTTACTGAAATGGTAACAAGGATGAGGAACTTCAGTTACATGGAGAGCCCAGAGGAGCTGGAATCGTTCTCCTTGAAGTAGAGAGATTTGAGGGGAAATTTAATAGAGGTGTTAAAAATCATAAAGCTTTTTTGACAGAGTAAATGAGGAGAAACTGTTTCCACTGGCAAAAGGGTCGGTAAACAGAGGACACAGATTTTATATAATTGGCAAAAGAGCTAGAGGTGAGATGAGGAGAGATTTTTTTAGGTATCAAGTAATTATGATCTGGGATACGCTGCCTGAAAGGGTGGAAGCAGAAGCAATAGCAACTTTTAAAAGGGAATTGGATAAATACTTGAAGGGGAGAAAATTGTGGGGCTCAGGGGGAAGAGCGGGGGTGTGGGACTAATTGGATTGTTCTTTCAAAGAGCCGGTCCAGGCTCGATTGGCCGAATGGCCCCCTTCTCTGCTGGATGATTCTATGATAGCGACCCCTTACTCTTTGTTCCGAAACGTGTAATAAACGATATATAAACTGGAATATTATTTACAGCAGCAGAATGTTCGAGTGTGAAGTTGTATTTGGAAGTTTCATTCCGTTAAATGACGCAACTCCCAGTAAATCTATTTCTGAAAAAAAAAATTTGTTACTTGTCCTTTATTGTTATGTTAACTTGCCAGTATCTTTGAACTACTGCAGAAATAACTATTAATTCCTGTACATTAAAAGACAATAATGGTCCTCAGTATATTCCGGGTCCTTACCTTGTGCTGCTACTCCTGATTCTGTTCCCAGAGAGTCCGGGTAAGTTAGTGCTGTGAGTTCTGCAGGTTAATGAACACACCCTGAGTAAAGATCAGTTACTCATCACAGTCATAAACACCACCTTCAGCCTGATCAGTACAATCCCTCCCCGCCCTGTTCTCTGGCGCAGGGCTCGATCAGAATCACACACCGGCTCATTCAGTTTGAATTGTTCTGATAAATTGCTGACCTTTGACCCAGAGTCATTAATCCTCTGTGTGGTAACAATGACTACATTTCCCCACAGCTCTTCCATCTGCGGTTCAGAAGACCCCGCAGTGAAACCGTGTCCTGTAGTGGGAATCAGTTTCTGATCCTCAATTAGATTTCATTATTCACCATAAAACCTCTTTATTATAAGGGCAGTTAGAAAGATTAACTGTAGTCGTCTGGCATTGTTCTCTGACTATTTATGCTGTGCCCATATGTATTTCTTCACCTCACCTGACGAAGGAGCAGCGCTCCAAAAGCTTGTGATTTCAAATATGTTGAGGAACCAACTAGAGGGGAGGCCATCCTGGACTGGGTTTTGTGTAATGAGGAAGGACTAATCAGCAATCTTGTGGTGCGAGGCCCCTTGGGGAAGAGTGACCATAGTATGGTGGAGTTCTACATTAGGATGGAGAAGGAAACAGTTAATTCAGAGACCATGGTCCAGAACTTAAATAAGGGCAACTTTGAGGGTATGAGGCGTGAATTGGCGAGGTTAGATTGGCAAGCGATATTTAAGGGGTTATCAGTGGAAGGGCAATGGCAGACATTTAGAGATCGCATGGATGAACTACAGCAATTGTGCATCCCTGTCTGGCATAAAAATAAAAAAGGGAAGGTGGCTCAACCATGGCTAACAAGGGAAATCAGGGATAGTATTAAAAGCAAGGAAGTGGCATACAAATTGGCCAGAAGTAGCAGCAAACCCGGGGACTGGGAGAACTTTAAAACTTAGCAGAGGAGGACGAAGGGTTTGATTAGGGCACGGAAAATAAAATATGAAAGGAAGCTTGCGGAGAACATTAAAACGGACTGCAAAAGCTTCTATAAATATGTAAAAAGAAAGAGGTTAGTAAAAACAAACGTAGGTCCCCTGCAGTCAGAAACAGGGTAAGTCATAATGGGGAACAAAGAAATCGCAGATCAATTGAACAAGTACTTTGGTTCGGTGTTTACTGTGGAGGACACAAACAACCTTCCGGAAATAAAAGAGAACAAAGGATCTGGTAAGAGGGAGGAGCTGAGGGAAATCCTTATCAGTCGGGAAAAGGTATTGGGGAAATTGATGGGATTGAAGGCTGATAAATCCCCAGGGCCTGATGGTCTGCATCCCAGAGTACTTAAGGAGGTGGCCTTGGAAATAGTGGATGCATTGATGATCATTTTCCAACGTTCCTCAGACTCTGGATCAGTTCGGAAGGAGTGGAGGGGTGGCTAATGTAACCCCTATTTTAAAAACGGAGGGAGGGAGAAAGCAGGGAATTATAGACCAGTCAGCCTGACATCGGTGGTGGGTAAAATGATGGAATCAATTATTAAAGATGTCATAACAGACCATTTGGAAAGTGGCGACATGATAGATCCAAGTCAGCATGGATTTGTGAAAGGGAAATCATGCTTGACAAATCTTCTGGAATTTTTTGAGGATGTTTCCAATAGGGTGGACGGGGGGGGGGGGGAAACCAGTAGATGTGGAGTATTTGGACTTTCAGAAGGCCTTCGACAAGTCCCACACAAGAGATTGGTGTGCAAAGTTAAAGCACATGGGATTGGGGGTAATGTGTTGACGTGGATTGAGAACTGGTTGGCACACAGGAAACAAAGAGTAGGAGTAAATGGGTACTTTTCAGATTGGCAGGCAGTGACCAGCGGGGTACCGCAGGGTTCGGTGCTGGGGCCCCAGCTGTTTACATTATATATTAATGATTTGGACGAAGGGATTAATTGTAATATCTCCAAATTTGCGGATGACACTAAATTGGGAGGCAGTGTGAACAATGAGGAGGATGCTAGGAGGCTACAGAGTGACTTGGACAGGTTGGGTGATTGGGCAAATGTATGGCAGATGAAGTACAATGTGGATAAATGTGAGGTTCTCCACTTTGGTGGTAAAAATAGGGAGGCAGACTATTACCTGAATGGTGGCAGATTAGGGAAAGGGGAGGTGCAACGAGACCTGGGCGTCATGGTACATCAGTCACTGAAGGTGGGAAGGCGAGTGCAGCAGGCAGTCAAGAAAGCAAATGGCATGATGGCCTTCATAGCAAGGGGATTTGAGTACAGGAGTAGGGAGGTGATGCTGCAGTTGTACAGGGCCTTGGTGAGGCCACACCTGGAGTATTGTGTGCAGTTTTGGTCTCCTAACCTGAGGAAGTACATTCTTGCTATTGAGGGAGTGCAACGAAGGTTCACTAGATTGATTCCTGGGATGGCCAGACTGACATATCAAGAAAGACTGCATCAACTGAACTTGTATCCTCTAGCGTTCAGAAGAATGAGGGGGGATCATATGGAGACGTTTAAAATCCTAACTGGTTTAGACAAATTAGATGTGGGCAGAATGTTTCCAATGTTAGGTAAAACTAAAACCAGGGGTCACAGTCTAAGGATAAAGGGGAAGCCATTTAAGACAGAGATGAGGAGGAACTTCTTCACCCAGAGAGTGGTGAATCTGTGGAATTCTCTGCCATAGAAGGTTGTTGAGGCCAGTTCGCTAAATATATTCAAAAGGGAGTTAGATATAATACTCACAACTAGGGGGATCAAGGGTATGGCGAGAAAGCAGGAATGGGGTACTGAGCTAGCATGTTCAGCCATGAACGCATTGAATGGCGGTGCAGGCTCGAAGGAGCGAATGGTCTACTCCTGCACCTATTTTCTATGATTCTATGTTTCAAATAAAGCTGTTGGACTATAACCTGGTGTTGCTCTTTTTGGTTGGACAAATCAAAATTTACTGTTAATCAATTAAAACTTTAAATGAAACTTAATAAATCAAATCAAAATTTGGAAGTCCGGGGTGACGATGCACTCCAGCCCCCGCGGCGCCCACCGGTCGCGGAAAAACTCAAGCGTGCCGGCGGACACCGCGTGCTCCATCTCCAGGGCCACCCGGGCGCGAACATGGCCGCGGAAGAGAGGCAGGCAATCGGGCAGAACGACCCCCTTATAACCTGGTGTTGTGCGACTTCTCTCTTTATTATCTGACAGGAATGGCAAGTGACAAAGTTCGCTGATCATAATCTCCAGCTAATACCCTCTAGTTAATGAGTAACTGTCTCGGCCTTGATCAGGCTCCGGGTTTCAATAACTGGAACTGAATCTTTAAATTTGTGCGGTAAACAAGTGAAAATCTGCTTCACCGGCCTGTTAACTTTTAGTAATCATGATTTAATTGCACATTTTCATATATTCTTTATTTTAACAGATTGGGAACGGATTCAATTAACTATGAGACTGGGAAACTCTGAACATTATTTGATAATCTAATCAGTATTTGTTTTTAATATAAATATTAAAAGTTCAGGCTACCTCTTGCGACTGCTGCGTGTCTCATTCCCCTTCCTGCTTCTCTGTGCTGCCGCTCCCAGTCTGTTTACAGCTCCCCCTGCTCCGTGTCTGAAACCCCTGCCTTTTACCTCTCTGCTTCCCCCACCTGTGCTGTGCCCGGTCTTTAATGTTTGCTTCCCTCCCCCACCGGTTCCATATCTGTTTCTCCCCGTGTTTCCATTCCTATCAGCTCTATGTCTGATTCTGTCGTGTCTTCCATTATCAGATGCACTTTCCCACCCAGCTGTTACATGGCTGAATGTCCCCCCTGTTAGATTCGAATTTGGAGAAACTCTCGACGGAGACGGAATTGAGGACAAGTTCAGAATTTATTAAAATTAACAAAAGACTTGTGCACAAGGGTGAGTCACTCAGCTTCCTCAAGCTAGGGGCGCACTCTCTGAGGAACAAGCAACGGTTCATTCAAGTTATACATTTCTATAAGCACCGCCCACTTACTACAGAATGGGGCGTACACGTACAAACAGTGTCACTACAGTTGCTCTTTATTGGTTATATGGTTAGTCACTCAACTGTCGGGCCCTCCCCTTGAACCCTGACCATGCCAGTCACAGATGTTGGTTGCCTCATCCTACTCCCCAAATTCTTGCTGTTATCTCTTCCTTTGCGGGCATAGTTTATAGTTTGAGAAAACATATTTTATCCCTAGCTGTCGGACAGAGCGGGGTGGCTCAAGGCCGTAATGGCTTGGATGCTCAGTGACTGGAACCGTGTTGGTCATTAATTGCGCCCTTAGGGGGATGGGAAAAAGGGCTGTAGTCCAGGAGCCAGTGGTGAGTGTAGGGAGGTAGTGAGGAGGGTATCAAGGTCGCAGGAATGTACCGGCAGACAGGAAGATGGCTTGAAGTGTGTCTACTTCAATGCTAGGAGCATCCGGAATAAGGTAGGAGAACTTGGAGCGTGGATTGGTACTTGGGACTACGATGTGGTGGCCATTACGGAGACATGGTTTGAACAGGGACAGGAATGGTTGTTGGAAGTTCCGGGGTATAGATGTTTCAGTAAGAGTAGGGAAGTTGGTAAGAAAGGTGGAGGAGTAGCATTGTTAATCAAGGATAGTTTAACAGCGGCAGAAAGGCAGTTCGAGGGGGATCTGCCGTCTGAGGTAATATGAGCTGAAGTTAGAAATAGGAAAGGAGCGGTCACGTTGTTAGGAGTTTTCTACAGGCCCCCAAATAGTAATAGAGATGTGGAGGAAGAAATTGCAAGGCAGATTATGAGTAGGTGTGGAGGTCACAGAGTAGTTGTCATGGGTGACTTCAACTTTCCAAATATTGATTGGAACCTTTATAAGTCAAACAGTTCGGATGGGATTGTTTTTGCACAGTGTGTGCAGGAGGGTTTCCTGACACAATATGTGGATAGGCCGACAAGAGCTGGGGCCACGTTGGATTTGGTACTGGGTAATGAACCGGGCCAAGTGTTTGATTTGTATGTGGGAGAGCACTTTGGAGATAGTGACCACAATTCGGTAACTTTCACTATTGCAATGGAGAGGGATAGGGCCATACGGCAGGGCAGGGTTTATAATTGGGGGAGGGGTAATTATGATGCGGTTAGGCAAGAATTAGGGAGTATAAGATGGGAACAGAAACTATCAGGGAAAGGCACAAACGAAAAGTGGAGCTTTTTCATGGAGCAATTACTGCGTGTCCTTGATAGGTATGTCCCTGTCAGGCAGGGAGGAAATGGCCGAGTGAGAGAACCATGGTTCACAAAAGAGGTTGAATGTCTAGTCAAGAGGAAAAAGGAAGCGTATGTAAGGATGAGAAAACAAGGTTCAGTTGGGTCGATTGAGGGGTACAAGTTAGCAAGGAATGAGCTAAAAAAAGAGCTTAGGAGAGCTAGGAGGGGGCATGAGAAGTCCTTGGCGGGTCGGATCAAGAAAAACCCCAAGGCCTTTTACTCTTATGTGAGAAATAAAAGAATGACCAGGGTGAGGGTAGGGCCGGTCAAGGACAGTAGTGGGAACTTGTGCATGAAGTCAGAAGAGCTAGGAGAGGTGATGAATGAATACTTTTCGTCAGTGTTCAGCGAGGAGAGGGGCCATGTTCTTGAGGATGAGAGTGTGATAAAGGTGGATAGGCTGGAGGTGGTAGATGTTCTGAGGGAAGTTGTTTTAGCAATTTTGAAGATCCTGAGGGTCGATAAGTCCCCTGGGCCAGATGGGATATATCCTAGGATTCTTTGGGAGGCAAGGGAGGAGATTGCAGAGCCTCTGGCTTTGATCTTTGGGTCCTCACTGTCCACGGGAATGGTGCCAGAGGACTGGAGAGTGGCGAATGTTGTTCCTCTCTTCAAGAAAGGAAATATGAATGACCCTGGTAATTATAGGCCGGTTAGTCTTACTTCGGTAGTTGGTAAGATAATGGAAAAGGTGCTGAGGGATAGGACTTACGACCATTTGGAAAGGGGCAACTTAATCAGGGATAGTCAACACGGATTCGTGAAGGGTAAGTCTTGCCTAACAAATTTGATTGAATTCTTTGAGGAGGTAACTAAGTGTGTAGATGAAGGTAGAGCAGTTGATGTCGTATACATGGATTTTAGTAAGGCGTTTGATAAGGTTCCCCATGGTCGGCTCATGAAGAAAGTAAGGAGTTGTGGGATAGAGGGAAATTTGGCCGATTGGATAAGTAACTGGCTATCTCATAGAAGGCAGAGGGTGGTGGTGGATGGAACATTTTCGGACTGGAGACCAGTTACCAGCAGTGTGCCACAGGGGTCGGTGCTGGTTCCTCTGCTGTTTGTGATTTTTCTCAATGACTTGGAGGAGGGGACTGAAGGGTGGTTCAGTAAATTTTCTGATGACACCAAGATTGGTGGAGCAGTGGATGAGGTGGAGGGCTGTTGTAGGCTGCAAAGAGACATTGATAGGATGCAGAGCTGGGCCGAAAAATGGCAGATGGAATTTAACCCTGATAAGTGCGAGGTGATTCATTTTGGTAGGGCACATTTGAATAAGGATTACAGGGTCAACGGCAGGGTTCTGAGGAACGTGGAGGAGCAGAGGGATCTGGGGGTTCATATCCACAGATCTCTGAAGGTTGCCACTCAAGTGGATAGAGCAGTAAAGAAGGCCTATGGTGTGTTGGCGTTTATTAACAGAGGGTTTGAGTTTAAGAACCGTGAGGTTATGCTGCAACTGTACAGGACCTTGGTGAGACCACATTTGGAATATTGTGTGCAGTTCTGGTCACCTCACTATAGGAAGGACGTGGAAGCATTGGAAAGAGTGCAAAGGAGATTTACCAGGATGCTGCCTGGTTTGGGGGGGAGGTCTTATGAGGAAAGATTGAGGGAGTTGGGGCTTTTCTCTTTAGAGCGAGGAGGATGAGAGGCGATTTAATAGAGGTTTATAAGATGATGAGGGGGATAGATAGAGTGGATGTTCAGAGACTATTTGCTCGGGTAGAGGCAGCTGTTACAAGGGGGCATAACTATAAGGTGCATGGGGGGAGATATAGAAGGGATGTCCGAGGTAGATTCTTTACTCAGAGAGTGGTTGGTGTGTGGAATGGACTGCCTTCTGTGATAGTGGAGTCGGACACTTTAGGAACTTTCAAGCGGTTATTGGATAAGCACATGGAGCACACCAGAGTGATAGGGAGTGTGATAGCTTGATCTTGGTCTCGGACAATGCTCGGCACAACATCGAGGGCCGAAGGGCCTGTACTGTGCTGTACTGTTCTATGTTCTATGTTCTATCTCTTGGGAGACCAGGTTCGAATAGTAGATGTACCCCGTGACTGGAACTGTGCTGGTTGTTAATTGCTCCCTTATGTCTTGGGAGGCCAGGCTGTGCTTTGACAATAGCTCTACTGAGGTTGTGAATACATATATTCCAAGGTTTGAAAAGGGGAGGGAGGCACCTTCCAGTCTGCAGATATGCCTTAGTTAGCTAAACCTACTATCCGAAATAAGTAGAGGGTAATGTAGTCAAGTATCCCAGCATTCTTTGGGAACAAGCAGGATCCTTCACCCCGCATACATAGATACATAGATACATAGAAGATAGGAGCAGGAGTAGGCCATCCGGCCCTTCGAGCCTGCTCCGCCATTTAATGAGATCATGGCTGATCCTCCAACTCAGTATCCCGTCCCCGCCTTCTCTCCGTAACCCTTAACCCCTTTAACCTGTAGAAATATATCTAATTCCCTCTTAAATATATTTAATGAGCTGGCGTACACTGCCCTCTGTGGCAATGAGTTCCACAGGTTCACCACCCTCTGAGTGAAGAAATTCCCCCTCATTTCTGTCCTAAATGGTTTAGCCCTTATCCTTAAATTATGTCCTCTAGTTCTGTTCTCACCCGCCAAGGGAAACATTCCTTCTGCATCTAGTCAGTCTAGACCTGTCAGAATTTTATACACTTCTATGAGGTCCCCTCTCAATCTTCTAAACTCCAGTGTGTACATCCCTAAACTACATAGTCTCTCCTCATAGGTCAATCCCGCCATTCCTGGTATCAGCCTGGTGAATCGCCGCTGCACCCCCTCCATGGCAAGAACATCTTTCCTCAGATGAGGCGACCAAAACTGTACACAGTACTCGAGGTGTGGTCTCACCAGTGCCCTGTACATCTGCAGCAAGGTATCCCTGTTCCTGTATTCCAACCCTTTTGCTATGAAGGCCAGCATACCGTTTGCCTTCTTGACCGCCTATTGCACCTGCATGCTCGCCTTCAGTGACTGGTGTACAAGAACACCCAGGTCTCTCTGTACTTCCACCTCTCCCAATTTATTGCCATTTAAATTATAATTTGCCCTCCCGTTCCTGCACCCAAGGTGGATAACTTCGCACTTGTCCACATTATAGTGCATCTGCCATTTATCCGCCCAATCACCCAGTCTGTCCAAATCGCTCTGGAGCTTCCTGGTCTCCTCCTCTGAGCCCACCCCCCCTCCTAGTTTAGTGTCGTCTGCAAATTTGGAAATGCTGCATCCGACTCCCTGATCCAGGTCATTAATGTAAATTGTGAACAGCTGGGGACCCAGGACAGATCCCTGTGGTACCCCACTTGTTACTGCCTGCCATTCAGAAAATGAGCCGTTTATTCCAACTCTCTGTTTTCTATCTGACAGCCAGTTCTCTATCCACGTCAATACTTTCCCCTTTATCCCATGAGCTTCAATTTTCCATGCTAATCTTTTACGTGGGACCTTGTCGAAGGCCTTTTGGAAGTCCAGGTACACCACATCTACTGGCTCTCCCCCATCTATTTTACCAGTTACTCCCTCAAAAAATTCCAATAGATTCGTCAAGCACGATTTACCCTTTGTAAATCCATGTTGACTCTGTCCTATCCTGTCCCCATTTGCTTAGTGCTCCGCTATTTCATCCTTAATGATGGACTCCAGCATTTTGCCCACAACTGATGTAAGGCTTACAGGTCTGTAATTACCTGCTTTTTCCCTACCCCCCTTTTTGAATAGTGGGGTAACGTTAGCTACCCTCCAATCCATGGGCACTGTTCCCGAGTCTAATGAATTCTGAAAAATCATACTTAGAGCATCCGCTATCACTAGGGCCACCTCCTTCAGTACCCTCGGATGCATGTTATCAGGCCCTGGGGATTTGTCCGCCTTCAATCCCTTTAGCTTCCTTAACACCATATCCTTAGAGATATTGGTTTGCGTCAGTTCCTCCTTTGCCAATGTCCCTATTTTTCCCGATATCCCAGGGAGTTTTTTGTGTCTTCCTTCGTAAAGACTGACCCAAAGTATGCATTTAGTTGGTCTGCCATTTCCTTATTTCCCGTTATATATTCCCCCGTATCTGACTGCAATGGACCAACTTTGGTTTTCACCAGTCTTTTCTTCTTGATATACTTATAAAAGCTTTTGGAGTTAGTTTTTATATTTTCCGCCAGCTTGCTTTCGTAAGCTATTTTGCCCCTCTTGATTAAGCCCTTTGTCCTCCTTTGCTCTATCTTAAACTGTTCCCAATCTTCCGCCCTGGCGCTTTTTTTGGCTAATTTATACGCCCTATCTTTGGATTTTATGCTGTCTCTAATTTCCCCTGTTATCCACGGTTGAGTCACCTTTTTAGATTTCCTTTTATGCCAGATTGGTATAAACAATTTTTGCAATTTTGTCATTCTATCTTTAAATGCTTGCCATTGTTTATCTACCTCCAGTCCTCCCAGGAACGTTGTCCAATCAGACCTACTCAGTTCCCGTCTAATGGCATCATAATTCCCCTTGTTTAAATTCAGGACCTTAGTCTCTGAGTCAATTTCTTCGCTCTCCATTTCGAGTGAGAAATCGATCATGTTATGATCGCTCTGACCCAAGGTTCCCCGTACAACAAGATTACTAATTAGTCCCTTCTCATTGCACAGTACCCAGTCCAATATAGCCTGTTCCCGAGTTGGTTCCTCGACATATTGATCCAGATAACCATCCCTTAAACACTCAAGGAATTCCTCCTCCTCATTATTTTTACTGATTAGGCTAGTCCAATCTATATGTAAGTTAAAGTCACCTATGATGACAGCTGTGCTCTTATTGCACGCTTCTCTAATTTCCCTCGTGATGCCCTCACCAACCTCTATTTTACTATTTGGAGGCCTATATACCACTCCTATTAATGTTTTTCGCCCCTCGCTATTTCTTAGCTCCACCCTTATAGATTCTGTATTAACTGTGTTAATATCCTTCCTTTCAATTGCATTTATCCCCTCTTTTACCAGCAATGCTACCCCTCCTCCCTTTCTTTTTTGTCGATCCTTCCTAAATACTGAATACCCCTGTATGTTAAGCTCCCAGCCCTGCTCACCCTGCAACCATGTTTCCGTAATCCCAATTAGATCATAATTATTAACCTCTATTTCCACAGCTAATTCATCTACCTTGTTCCTGATGCTTCTCGCATTAAGGTATAAAATCCTCAGGCTTTTTTTATGCTCACATTTTTTATGAATTAGTTTGGCCCTTTGTTTTTTGTTCCTCACCCTTTTACCATTTATTTCTGTCTGCCTTTCACTTTCCTCTATTTCACTACATAGGTTTCTAGCCCCCTGCCATACTAGTTTAAATGCTCGCGAACTGCTTTATCAAAAATTACCCTGCATCTGTAACTGTTTCCAACTCTACAACCTTCCTCCACCCATAACTCTCCCCTAACCCATTATTCATTTCCCCTCCCCTCCCACCTGCTGCAATACTAATTTAACTCTTGCTCTTCCTTTCCTCCTATCGGGCCCGATCTTCCCTCATCCGTGAGTACAACAGTAGAGAGGTTATGCTGAACCTTTATAAAGCGCTGGTTAGGCCACAACTGGAGTATTGCGTCCAGTTCTGGTCACCACACTTTAGGAAGGATGTGAAGGCCCTTGAGAGGATGCAGAAAAAAATTACGAGAATAATTCCAGGGATGAGGGACTTCAGTTACGTGGATAGACTAGGAAAGCTGGGCTTGTTCTCCTTAGAGCAGAGAAGTTTGAGAGGAAATTTGATAGAGGTGTTCAAAATCATGAAGGTTCTTGACAGAATAGAGAAAGAGAAACTGTTTCCACTGGCAGAAGGGTCGAGACCAGAAGACACAGAGTTAAGATGATTGGCAAAAGAACCAAAGGCACTGTAATATTCTCAAAATTCACAGAAAACCCAAAACTCGAAGACAAACCCTAAGGAAAAGGACTTTGGCCTCTTTTCTAACTATTTCAGGGTGGTGAAGTGCATTGGGCCTAACCGAAGAACATTTTAGAGCAAAAACCAAGATTTGATATTTTGAAAGATATGTCTGGACTTGGAAGGGAGAAAAGGCTGTAAAGGAAGTTGGGTTAACCTCTGTACAGACAGTTTGGATATTGGAGTTAATGCAAACTGTCTGGGGAACCGCATGACCTCACTTGGAGTTAATCGTCCCCCATCAGACATTAACATCCTAACAATAAACCCGAGGAAGAGCAGTCTCCACCCAAATTACAGGACCCATCAAAGCATGCATAAAATAGATCACCGAGACCCACTCTATAGAAATCCCAGGCCCAGTCAAGAAACTCAAAACCTGAGAACAATCAACTACAATCAAGCAGCAGATCGACAGGATGGAGCTATCCTGAAACTACTTCACATGTTAACAAGCAAGTTACTATTGACGAGCCCGCCAAAATCTTACAATGACCGGGATTTGATTTGGCGCGCAGATAAGGAAGCTGCAATTAGTATAATTGAAGGCCCGTTCTTAACCGAACGAAGCTTTCACGGGTGCATTCACCGCAACATAGTTCTCCAGTACCACCGTTCAATGTTACGTGTCTAGCCAACAGGTCGACAGCTGGAAAACAAGACCGTTCAACAAAGGAGGCCAATAGCTCCAGAAGTAGGCCGACAAGTGGAAGAAACCAGAGCGACCGCCTCAGTGACCATCGGACACCTCGCGGCAACAAGGGCCTCATGAAACAACCAACCGAACATTACCACCAATATTGGGCCACCACGACCAAAGAAAACCAACTCGGAGAAAAACCGAAGATCGGCAAAGTTTCCACTCTACAATCTGTTCCTGACTTACCCCTGGGTAAGATTTTACCCAAAAGACTCTAAACCCTACCTCTAACGAAAGAAAAGTGGGTACTCACCTGATAGATCCAATACGTACCCTACCGCATCAGCAGACTCGCGAAGACTGACCAGCTACGCAGCTGAAGTCCTCTACCGCGTCCGGGGTACAGCAGACACCAACCAACATATAGAGCGAACCCCAAAACCGCGAACCAGCTCAACTGTCAAGGATAAGTTTAGTGAGCATCATCCCTGGTCATCTAGAGTCCACTTTAGCTAGTAAAGTGGGATTGGGAGGGTGAGGTATTCTTCTAATGTGATTTTCCCTCGTATGTACCGAAGTGTTCCCCCATTTTATTGCAGTGTTAAGATTGTTGTGTTGTATTTTACTCTCTTGAATAAAAATCAAAAGTTTTTGCACCAAAACTAGTTGTCTGCTGCACTTTTGTCACAGCCCCCAAATAAGTCCAAGGTCTAGAACTAAGGGTGTTGGAGCGATTCGAACCGCTCAGAAGTCAGAGGTGAAGCTGACACACACCACCACCCCCTACAGCGACATGAGGAAAACTTTTTTACGCAGCGAGTGGTTAGGATCTGGAATGCACTGCCTGAAAGTATGGTGGAGGCAGACTCAATCACGGCTTTCCAAAAGGGAGTTGGATAAGTACCTGAAAGAAAAAGAAACATTTGCAGGGCTACAGGGAAAGGGCGGGAGAGTGCGACTAGATGAGGTGCTCTTGCAGGGAGCCGGCACGGGCTCAACGGGCTGAATGGCCTTCTTCCGTGCTGTGACCGTTCTGTTGTTCTATGATTCTATGAACAAGGGTAGGCCGTTCAGCACATCGAGCTTGTTATATAGGAACAGAAGAAAGTCATTTAGCTCCTCGAGCCTGCTACACAGGAACTGGGGTACACCATTCAACCCCTCGAGCCTGCTGAACCGGAATATTTGTAGACCATTCAATCCATCGATCCTGTTGTAGAGAAATTTTCATCCCTGGAATCATTCTTGGAATATTTTTAGGCCATTCAGCCGCTCCAGCCTGCTACATATGAACAGGGGTAGGGTAGTCATTTCATTGAGTCTGTTACTTAGAAACAGGAGTAGGCAATTCAACCCATCGAACCTGTTACATATGAAAATTGATTGGACATTCAGTCCCTCAAGCCTGTTATATACGTAATGAAATAGGCAATTCAGAATCTTGAGCGAGTTACATAGGCACAGGAGTAGGCCATTAAACCCCTCGAGGTTGTTACATCGGACAAAGCCATTAAACCCCACAAGCCTGCTACGTAGGAAAATAAGTAGTTCATGAAGACCCTAAAGACAGGTATATAGAAAAGGGAGTAGGCCATTCAGTTCATTAAGCCTGTTACATAACAACAGGTGGCGGGCATTCAGGCCATCGAAGCTCTTACATAGGAACAGGAGGAAATCAAAAGGCCATCGAGCCTATTATATAGGAACAGGAGAAGGCCCATTCAGCCCCTCGAGCATGTTACATAGGAACAGGAGGCGGTCATTCAGCCCCTCGAGCCTGTTACATAGGAACAGGAGGCGGTCATTCAGGCCATCGAGCCTGTTATATAGGAACAGAGGATTGGGAAAACATTAAAAGGCAGCAAAAAATAACAAAAAGATTGATTAAGAAAGGGAAGATAGATTATGAAAGTAAATTAGCAAAAAATATAAAAACAGATAGTAAGAGTTTTTATAGTTATATAAAAAGAAAAAGGGTGGCTAAAGTAAATGTTGGTCCCTTAGAGGATGAGACCGGGAAATTAATGGTGGGAAATATGGAGATGGCAAAAACACTGAATGAATATTTTGTATCAGTCTTTACAGTAGAGGACACTAAGAATATCCCAACACTGGACAAACAGGGGGCTATAGGGGGAGAGGAGCTAAACACGATCAAAATCACTAAGGAAGTGGTACTCGGTAAAATAATGGGACTCAAGGCGGATAAATCACCTGGACCTGATGGCTTACATCCTAGAGTCTTGAAGGAAGTGGCGGTAGGGATTGTAGATGCATTGGTAATAATTTTTCAAAACTCCCTGGATTCCGCTAAGGTCCCGGCAGACTGGAAAACTGCTAATGTAACACCCTTATTTAAAAAGGGCAGTAGACAGAAGGCTGGTAACTATAGACCGGTTAGCCTAACATCTGTGGTAGGTAAAATTTTGGAGTCCATTATTAAGGAAACAGTAACAGGACATTTGGATAATCATAATTTAATAGGACAAAGTCAGCATGGTTTTACGAAGGGGAAGTCATGTTTGACAAATTTGCTGGAGTTCTTTGAGGAAGTAACATATAGAGTGGATAAAGGGGAACCAGTGGACGTAGTGTATTTAGACTTCCAAAAGGCATTTGACAAGGTGCCACACAAAAGATTATTGCTTAAGGTAAAAAATCACGGGATTGGGGGTAATATTCTGGCATGGATAGAGGATTGGCTATCTAACAGAAAGCAAAGAGTTGGGATAAATGGTTCATTCTCAGACTGGCAATCAGTAACTAGTGGTGTTCCACAGGGGTCAGTGCTGGGTCCCCAACTCTTCACAATCTATATTAACGATTTGGAGGAAGGGACCAAGTGTAACATATCAAAATTTGCAGATGATACAAAGATGGGAGGGAAAGTAGTGAGTGAGGAGGACATAAAAAACCTGCAAGGGGACATAGACAGGCTAAGTAAGTGGGCAGAGATTTGGCAGATGGAATACAACACTGGAAAGTGTGAGGTGATGCACTTTGGCAGGAAAAATCCTAGAGCAATTTATTATCTTAATGGCAAGAAACTGGAGAGTACTGAAGTGCAAAGGGATCTGGGGGTCCTGGTGCACGAAACTCAAAAGGTTAGAATGCAGGTGCAGCAAGTGATTAAGAAGGCAAATGGAATGTTGGCTTTCATTGCTAGGGGGATAGAATATAAAAATAGGGAGGTATTGCTTCAGTTGTACAAGGTATTGGTGAGACCGCACCTGGAATACTGCATACAGTTTTGGTGTCCTTACTTAAGGAAAGACATCCTTGCTCTCGAGGCAGTGCAAAAAAGGTTCACTCGGTTAATCCCGGGGATGAGGGGGTGGTCATATGAGGAGAGGTTGGGTAGATTGGGACTCTACTCATTGGAGTTCAGAAGAATGAGAGGCGATCTTATTGAAACATATAAGATTGTGAAGGGGTTGGATCGGGTGGATGCGGGGAGGATGTTCCCGATGACGGGTGAGACGAGAACTAGGGGACATAGTCTTAGAATAAGGGGCTGCTCTTTCAAAACTGAGATGAGGAGGAACTACTTCACTCAGAGGGTGGTAGGTCCATGGAATATGCTGCCACAAAAAGCTGTAGAAGCTACAACATTAATTAAATTTAAAACATAAATAGACAGTTTCCTAGAAGTAAAGGGCATTAAGGGTTACGGGGAGCGGCAGGAATTTGGACATGAGTCTAGGTTCGGATCGGTCATGGCCCTGTGGGTAGTGGAGCGGGCCCAGGGACTGTGTAGCCTGATTCTGCTCCTATTTCGTGTGTGCAATTCTGTTAGATGCAGGAGATGGTTCTGTGATAGATAGTAGATTGGCGGTTAGGATCAGATCAGCCATGATCTTATTGAATGGCGGAGCAGGCTCGAGGGGCCGATTGGCCTACTCCTGCTCCTATTTCTTATGTTCTTATGTTCTTATGTAACAGGAGGAGGCCATTCAACCCCTCGAGCCTGTTACATAGGAACAGGAGGAGGCCATTCAGGAAATCGAGTCTGTTACTCAGGAACAGGAGGCGGTCATTCAGCCCCTCGAGCCTGTTATAAAGGAACAGGAGGAGGTTATTCCGCACTCAGCCAATTCCACCATTCATGCACAATAGCAAAATACTGCGGATGCTGGAAAATTGAAACAACAACAGAAAACGCTGGAAAAACTCAGCAGGCCAGGCAACATCCGTGGAGAGAGAAACAGAGTTAACGTTTCAGGTCGAAACCCTTCGTCAGAACGGACAAAAAAGCAGGAAATGAAACAGATAAAAAAGCAAGGGGGAGGCTGGGGGGAGGAATAAAAGAACAAAAGGGGAGGTCTATGGTAAGTAGAGACATCCCCTCTTACCTTCCCCTCTCTGACCCCGATCGATCAGTCCTCAGCAAAGGCCTGAGCTTCATCCCCTTACGCCCCCACCTCAATGAATTTCGAGCTCGGCATGATGCTGAGCTCTTTTTCCGCCGCCTTCGTCTCCGTGCCCACTTCTTTGGCCAGGAGTCTTCCCCCCGCACGGCTGACCCTTTCTCCCGCTTTCAGAATTCTCGTTCCACCTGGACCCCTCCCTCTGGCCTCTTACCCTCTCTAGATCTTCTTTTCATTGCTAACTGCCGCCGTGACTTCGGCCATCTAAATTTCTCTGCTCCCCTCACTCACTCCAACCTACCTCCCTATGAACTTGCAGCACTCCATTCTCTCCGATCCAACCCCGACATTGTCATTAAACCTGCTGACAAGGGTGGTGCTGTTGTTGTTTGGCCAACCGACCTCTAGCTAGCAGAAGCTGAACGCCAACTCTCCGACACCTCCTCCTACCTCCACCTGGACCATGACCCCACTACCGAACATCAAGCCACCGTTTCCAAGACGGTCACTGACCTCATCTCCTCTGCGGATCTTCCCCCCATGGCCGCCAACCTCATAGTTCCCCAACCCCGCACAGCCCGCTTCTACCTCCTTCCCAAGATCCACAAACAGGACTGCCCTGGTAGACCCATCTTTTCAGCCTGTTCTTGCCCCATGGAACTTATCTCTTCCCATCTCGACTCTATTTTTTCTCCCCTTGTCCAGTCTCTTACCACCTACATCCGCAATTCCTCTGACGCCCTCGCCACTTTAACAGTTTCCAGTTTCCTGGTCCCAACCGCCTCCTTTTCACCATGGATGTACAATCCCTCTACACCTCCATCCCCCACCAGGATGGCCTGAGGGCGTTCCGCTTCTTCCTTGAAAAAAGGCACAACCAGTCCCCATCCACTGCCACCCTCCTCCGCCTGGCTGAACTTGTTCTCACATTGAACAACTTCTCCTTTGATCCACTCATTTCCTCCAAATCAAAGGTGTTGCTATGGGTACCCGCATGGGTCCTAGCTATGCCTACCTTTTCTGGGATATATGGAACATTCTTTGTTCCAGTCCTACTCAGGTCCCCTCCCTCACCTCTTTTTCCGGAGCATTGATGACTGTATCGGTGCTGGTTCCTGCGCTCGCCCTGAACTAGAAAATTTCATACACTTTGCTTCCAATTTCCACCCATCCCTCACCTTCACATGTTCCGTAGAAACATTGAAGATAGGAGCAGGAGTAGGCCATTCGGCCCCTCGAGCCTGCTCCGCCATTCGATGAGATCATGGCTGATCATCTAAACTCAGTACCCTGTACCTGCCGTCTCCCCATATCCCTTGATACCTTTAGCTTTAAGAAATGTATCTAACTCATCCTTGAATATATTTAATGACTTCCTGCTTTTTGATTTAATTCAATGACGGAAATTGTGTGTGTGTTTTTCTGCACTTGTGAATAAGTGCTGCATTTCTGACATGTTACATGGAGGGTGTTCTGCTTCAATAAGACCACGGTTATTAATGGAAGTGATTGAAGTTGGAAATACGGATACCCGTTTTTGTTCAATTCTTTTTCATACTGTGAACTAAAGAACTACAGCACTTTATATTTGTTGGCTGTCTGGTTGCATTGTGATTAATATTCTGATTACATATCTGGACGTACAGCACGTCAGCGCCATAGGAAAGCCGCTGCTCCTGCTGCTTGAGCTGCCATTGCTATAGTGACATGAGGGATTTGCTAATACGTTGAAAACCTTAAAATTAATACAAATTACTCGAATAGATCTGCCTCATTCAGATCACCTTGGGCTTTTGGATTATTTGTCGATGTGTAACTGAGTGACGTTTCTGAAGTGTTAATTTATTATTCTGCAGTTCTTTTATATCCTATTCATTTCTGACAAGGATTTATTTAAATAGAGTTTGTACATGACGAACTAAAAGCTTTTAATTAATTCTACCGTAATCAAACTTGCAGAATGGGCATGTAAATGACAAATGAATTTCAATATGGGTACGTGTGAGGTGGTGCATTTTGTTAGCAGGAAAAAGGACCCCAGCAAGTCCTTGGAAAATAAGAGTCTAAATGGGGTAGAGGTGCAAAGGGATCTCGGGGTATAGATTCATGAATCATCAGAAGTAGCAACGCCGGTTAAAATGCCATAAAAGTGGAAATAAAGCACGGGTTCATTTCTAGAGGAATAGATTTCAAAAGAAGGGAAGTTATGTTAAACTTGCAGAATCTTGTCTGATTGTCCATTGATTTGAGATGATGGGGTGACAATATCTCATTACTGTATATATGATTTTAACTGGTTGTTGTTGTTGTCGCTGTTGTAAAAGTTGCTTTTCTAAAAGTTGTTCTAAAATTTGTTGTTGTAAAATTTGCCCACGGACGAAAAGGTCGCTCAAAGGAGTTCATGGCCGCTCAGTGCAAAAAAATCCGAGGAAACATTGGTGGGGAGGAGCTGAGGATATTAGGTGGGGTGGAGCTGAGGATATTAGATGGGGTGGGGAGGAGCTGAGGATTGTAGGTGGTGTGGGGAGGAGCTGAGGATATTAGTGGGGTGGGGAGGAGCTGAGGATATTAGGTGGGTTCAGGAGGAGCTGAGGATATTTGCTGGGTTCAGGAGGAGCTGAGAATATTAGGTGGGGTGGGGAGGAGCTGAGGATATTAGGTGGGTTCAGGAGGAGCTGAGGATATTAGGTGGGTTCAGGAGGAGCAGAGGATATTAGGTGGGGTGGGGAGGAGCTGAGGCTATTAGGTGGGGTGGGGAGGAGCTGAGGATATTAGGTGGGGTGGGGAGGAGCTGATGATATTAGGTGGGGTGGGGAGGAGCTGAGGATAATGGTGTGGTGGGGAGGAGCTGAGGATATTAGGTGGGGTGGGGAGGGTCTGAGGATATTAGGTGGGGTAGGGAGGAGCTGTGGATATTCGGTGGGTGGGGAGGAGCTGAGGATATTAGGTGGGGTGGGGAGGAGCTGAGGCTATTTGTTGGGGTGGGGAGGAGTTGAGGATATTAGGTGGGGTGGGGAGGAGCTGAGGATATTAGGTGGGGTGGGGAGGAGCTGAGGATATTAGTTGGGGTGAGGAGGAGCTGAGGATATTAGGTGAGGTGGGGAGGAGCTGAGGATATTAGGTGGGGTGGGGAGGAGCTGAGGATATTAGTTGGGGTGGGGAGGAGCTGAGGATATTAGGTGGGGTGGGGAGGAGCTGAGGATATTAGGTGGGGTGGGGAGGAGTTGAGGATATTAGGTGGGTTGGAGAGGAGCTGAGGATATTAGGTGGGGTGGGGAGGAGCAGAGGATATTGGTGGGGTGGGGAAGAGCTGAGTATATTAGGTGGGGTTGGGAGGAGCTGAGGATATTAGTTGGGGTGGGGAGGAGCTGAGCATATTAGGTGGGGTAGGGAGGAGCTGAGGATATTAGGTGGGGTGTGGAGGAGCTGAGGATATTAGCTGGGGTGGGGAGGAGTTGAGGATATTAGGTGGGGTGGGGAGGAGCTGAGGATATTAGGTGGGGTGTGGAGGAGCTGAGGAAATTAGGTGGGGTGGTGAGGAGCTGATGATTTTAGGTGGGATGGAGAGGAGCTTAGGATATTAGGTGGGGTGGTGAGGAGCTGAGGATATTAGGTGGGTTGCGGAGGAGCTGAGGATATTAGGTGGGGTGGGGAGGAGCTGAGGATATTAGGTTGGGTGGGGAGGAGCTGAGGATATTAGGTGGGGTGGGGAGGAGCTGAGGATATTAGGCGGAGTGGGGAGGAGCTGAGGATATTAGGTGGGATGGGGAGGAGCTGAGGATATTATGTGGGTTGGGGAGGAGCTGAGGATATTAGTTGGGGTGGGGAGGAGCTGAGATATTAGGTTGGGTAGGGAGGAGCTGAGGATATTAGGTGGGGTGAGGAGGAGCTGAGGATATTAGGTGGGGTGGGGAGGAGCTGAGGATATTAGGTGGGGTGGGGAGGAGATGAGGATATTAGGTGGTGTGGGGAAGAGCTGAGGATATTAGGTGGGGAGGAGCTGAGGATATTAGTTTGGGTGGGGAGGAGCTGCGGATATTAATTCGGGTGGGGAGAAGCTGAGGATATTAGGTGGGGTGGGGAGGAGGAGAGGATATTAGGTGGGGTGGGGAGGAGCTGAGGATATTAGGTGGGATGGGGAGGAGCTGAGGATATTATGTGGGTTGGGGAGGAGCTGAGGATATTAGGTGGGGTGGGGAGGAGCTGAGGATATTAGGTGGGGTGGGAAGGAGCTGAGGATATCAGGTGGGGTGGGGAGGAGCTGAGGATATTAGGTGGGGTGGGGTGGGGAGGAGCTGAGGATATTAGGTGGGTTGGGGAGGAGCTGAGGATATTAGTTGGGGTGGGGAGGAGCTGAGGATATTAGGTGGGTTGGGGAGGAGCTGAGGATTTATGGTGTTGTGGGGAGGTGCTGAGGATATTAGGTGGGGAGTGTAGGTGCGGAGGATATTAGGTGGGGTGTGGAGGAGCTGAGGATGTTAGGTGGGGTGGGGAGGAGCTGAGGATATATGGTGTTGAGGGAGTTGCTGAGGATATTAGGTAGGGTGTGGAGGAGCTGAGGATGTTAGGTGGGGTGGGGAGGAGCTGAGGGTATTAGGTGGGTTGTGGAGGAGCTGAGGATATTAGGTGGGGTGGGGAGGAGCTGAGGGTATTAGGTGGGGTGGGGAGGAGCTGAGGGTATTAGGTGGGTTGTGGAGGAGCTGAGGATATTATGTGGGGTTGGGAGGAGCTGAGGATATTAGGTGGGGTGGGGAGGAGCTGAGGATATTAGGTGGGGTGGGGAGGAGCTGAGGATATTAGGTGGGTGGGGAGGAGCTGAGGATATTAGGTGGGGTGGGGAGGAGCTGAGGATATTAGGTGGGGTGTGGAGGAGCTGAGGATATTAGGTGGGGTGGGGAGGAGCTGAGGATATTAGGTGTGGTGGGGAGGAGCTGAGGATATTAGGTGGGGTGGGGAGGAGCTGAGGATATTAGGTGGGGTGGGGAGAAGCTGAGGATATTAGGTGGGGTGGGGAGGATCTGAGGATATTAGGTGGGGTGAGGAGGTGCTGAGGATATTAGGTGGGGTGGGGAGGAGCTGTGGATATTAGGTGGGGTGGGGTGGTGCTGAGGATATTAGGTTTGGCGGGGAGGAGCTGAGGATATTAGGTGGGGTGGGTAGGAGCTGGGGATATTAGGTGGGTTGGGGCGGAGCTGGTGATATTAGTTGGGGTGGAAAGGAGATGAGATATTAGGTGGGGTGGGGAGGAGCTGAGGATGTTAGGTGGGGTAGGGAGGAGCTGAGGATATATGGTGTTGTGGGGAGGTATTGAGGATATTAGGTGGGGAGTGGAGGTGTGGAGGATATTAGGTGGGGTGTGGAGGAGCTGAGGATATTAGATGGGGTGTGGAGGAGCTGAGGATGTTAGGTGGGTTGGGGGAGCTGAGGATATTAGTTGGGGTGGGGTGGTGCTGAGGATATTAGGTTTGGCGGGGAGGAGCTGACGATATTAGGTGGGGCGGAGCTGAGGATATTAGGTGGGGAGGGGAGGTGCGGAGGATATTAGGTAGTGTGGGGAGGAGCTGAGGATATTCGGTGGGGTGGGGGGAGCTGAGGATATTAGACGGGTAGGGAGGAGCTGAGGATATTAGAATAAGTGGGGAGGAGCTGAGGATATTAGGTGGGGTGGGGAGGAGCTGAGGATATTAGGTGGAGTGGGGAGGAGCTGAGGATATTCGGTGGGAAGGGGAGGAGTTGAGGATATTAGGTGGGGTGGGGAGAGCTGAGGATATTAGGTGGGGTGGGGAGGAGCTGAGGATATTAGGTGTGGCGGGGAGTAGCTGAGGATATTAGGTGGGATAGGGAGGAGCTGAGGATATTAGGTGGGGTGGGGAGGAGCTGAGTTCATTTGGTGGGGTGGGGAGGAGCTGCGGATATTAGGTGGGGTGGGGAGAAGCTGAGGATATTAGGTGGGGTGGGGCGGAGCTGAGGATATTAGGTGGGGTGGGGAGGAGCTGAGGATATTAGGTGGGGTGGGGAGGAGCTGAGGATATTAGGTGGGTTGGGGAGGAGCTGAGGATATTAGGTGGGGTGGGGAGGAGCTGTTGATATTAGGTGGGTTCAGGAGGAGCTGAGGATATTAGGTGGGTTGGGGAGGAGCTGAGAATATTAGGTGAGGTGGGGAGGAGCTGAGGATATTAGGTGGGTTCAGGAGGAGCTGATCATATTAGGTGGGGTGGGGAGGAGCTGAGGATATTAGTGGGGTGGGGAGGAGCTGAGGATATTAGGTGGGGTGGGGAGGAGCTGAGGATATTAGCTGGGGTGGGGAGGAGTCTGAGGATATTAGGTGGGGTGTGGAGGAGCTGAGGATATTAGGTGGGATGGAGAGAAGCTGAGGATATTAGGTGGGGTGGGGAGGAGCTGAGGATATTAGGTGGGGTGGGGAGGAGCTGAGGATATTAGCTGGGGTGGGGAGGAGCTGAGGATATTAGGTTGGGTGGAGAGAAGCTGAGGATATTTGGTGGGGTGTGGAGGAGCTGAGGATATTAGTTTGGGTGGGGAGGAGCTGAGGATATTAAGTGGGTTCAGGTGGAGCTGAGGATATTAAGTGGTGTGGGGAGGAGCTGAGGATATTAAGTGGGGTAGGGAGGAGCTGAGGATATTAGGTGGGGTGGGGTGGAGCTGAGGATATTAGGTGGGGTGGGGAGGAGCTGATTATATTAGGTGGGGTGTGGAGGAGCTGATGATATTAGTGGGTTGTGGAGGAGCTGAGGATATTAGGTGGGGTGGGGAGGAGCTGAGGATAGTAGGTGGGGTGGGGAGGTGCTGAGGATAGTAGGTGGGGTGGGGAGGAGCTGAGGATATTAGCTGTGGTGGGGAGGAGCTGAGGATATTCGGTGGGGTGTGGAGGAGCTGAGGATATTAGGTGGGGTGGAGAGAAGCTGAGGATATTTGGTGGGGTGGGGAGGAGCTGAGGATATTAGTTTGGGTGGGGAGGAGCTGAGGATATTAAGTGGGTTCAGGTGGAGCTGAGGATATTAGGTGGTGTGGGGAGGAGCTGAGGATATTAGGTGGGGTGGGGAAGAGCTGAGGATAGTAGGTGGGGTGGGGAGGTGCTGAGGATATTAGGTGGGGTGGGGAGGAGCTGAGGATTTTAGGTGGGGTGGGGAGGAGCTGAGGATATTAGGTGGGGTGGGGAGGAGCTGAGGACATTAGGTGGGTTCAGGAGGAGCTGAGGATATTTGGTGGGGTGGAGAGGAGCTGAGGATATTAGGTGGGGTGGGGAGGAGCTGAGGATATTAGGAGTGGTGGAGAGAAGCTGAGGATATTAGTTTGGGTGGGGAGGAGCTGAGGATATTAGGAGTGGTGGAGAGAAGCTGAGGATATTAGTTTGGGTGGGGAGGAGCTGAGGATATTAGGTGGGGTGGGGAGCAGCTGAGGATATTCGGTGGGGTGGGGAGGAGATGAGGATATTAGATGGGGTGGGGAGGAGCTGAGGATATTAGGTGGGGTGGGGGGGGAGCTGAGGATATTAGATGGGGTGGGGAGGAGTTTACGATTTTCGATGCATATATCGGAAGTCACAAAGGGAGCCTGAAGCAAACAGGAGAGCAGTTCTGTTATTTGAAATAAATAATATCTTCAGCAACTTCTTCGAAAAGCAGTGGTGCAATGTGAGAAGCCAAGAGTTTACTTTGCAATAAATCCTCAGATTTTCTGATAAAATTCCAAAACCATACACAGTTTTAGATGGCTGCCTTTATTAATTATTGTTGTTTTTTATTCAATACACGGATTCTTTGCTTCCAAAATTTAAAAGACATTTCTCTACATGACATCTCACAATAGACTTTAGAAAACACACATACTGCGCAGTTAAGTGACAAGTTACCATTAACAGAGATGAACGCGAGGTGATGCACTTTGGTAGGAAAATATAACATCATGAGGGTAGTGCGGTTGATGTTGTGTATATGGACTTTCAAAAGGCGTTTGACAAAGTACCACATGACATAACTGTTCATAAAATTGTAGTCCATGCGATTAATAGGACAGGGCAGCATGGATACCAAATTGGCTAAGGGTCAGAAAGCTGAGAGTAGTGGTGACCGGTTGTTTTTCAGTCTGGAGGGAATTATACAGAGCTGTTCCCCAGGGGTCGCTATTAGGACCAGTGCTCTCTTTGATATTTTTTAATAACCTAGAGTTGGGTATAGAGGGCATCAAAACTCTGAAATGTAGCACACAATGAGAAGGATAGTAACTGACTTCAGGAGGACGTAGACTGACTGGTCAACAAGAGAACATAAGCAATAGGAGCAGGAGTTGGTCATTCGGCCCTTCAAGCCTACTCCACCATTCAATACGCTCCTGGCTGACCTTCGGTTTAAAAGTCATTCATGCAACACCTTCTAACTGACCCTCATTCCTGCATATAAAGTTATCTCCTTACTCAGTTTACTGGCATATTTTCCATTAGCAGAACAAAATATAATTGTAGCCGAAATCAAGACACTAAATGCCAAGAACATTTGGCTGGGTCTTTACCCTTATAAACTGTTCATCAGGCTGGAGGGATTGAGAGCTTCAGAGACGTCCCTGACATGATCCTACACTTCTCTGATGGCGTTTCTTTCGGAATCCAATCCCTTTGCTTACAGCATAGCCCGACTCTGATTCAATTAGGCAGACACTGGGCAGATTCTATTGATCACAGAGAATTGTGAAGTGAAAAATGGGAAGAGGCAATGTGATCTCAATGGTGTAACTATAAAGGGAGTGCAGGAACAGAGGGACCTAGGCATGTATGTACACTAATCTTTGAATGCGGCCGGACAATTTGAGAAGTATGTTAATAAAGCATACGAGATCCTTCGCTTTATTAATAAGCAGTGGAGTACAAAAGAAATGAAGTTATGCGAAAACATTATAAAGCACTGATTAGGCTTCAGCTGGAGCATTGTGTCCAATTCTGGACACCACACTTTAGGAAAATGTCAAGGCCTTGGAGCGTGTGCAGAAGAGATTTACTAGAATGGTACCAGAGACAAGGGACTTCAGTTATGTGGAGAGACTGGAGAAGCTGGTGTTGTTCTGATTAGAGCAGAGAAGGTTAAGAGGAGATTTGATAGAGGTGTTCTAAAGACTACATAGATTTAATAGAGTAATTAATGAGCAACTGTTTCCAGTGGAAGTGGGGTCGGTAACCAGATGACACAGATTTAATGTGATTGGCAAAAGAACCCGAGACAACATGAGGAAGCTTTTGTTTTACACAGCGAGTTGTTGTGATCTGGAATGCGCTGCCTGAAAGGGCGGTGGAAGCAGATTCAATAGTAACTTTCAAGGGGGATTTGGAAAAAAATACTTGAGATAAAATAAAATACTGTGGAAAGAGCAGAGGAGTGGAATTAATTGGACAGCTGTACCAAAGAGCCGGAACAGGTACGGTGGGCCGAATGGCATCCTTCTGTGCTGTATCATTCCATGATTCTATAATCACCGATACCTTAGAAAATAAGAAACTGAACGTGGCAGAAGAGAAAAGGGCTCTCGGGATAAAGGTGAACAAATAATTAAAAACAGTATCACTGGACAGCAAAGCAATTAAAATGTTAACAATGAATTGGGGTTTATTTCTAACGCAATAGAATTCAAAAGAAGTGAAGTTGGTGTTGTGGGAAATCACCACTCGGAGTCAGACTTAAAGATTCAACATGCAGTTTATTGAACAAAGCTTTGGGAGAAGTGCTAGGCACTCCGCAATGCACGCAGTCACCTTCTCAATTTTAAAATGGCTGTTGTGCTTCTTTTTATACATTCCACAAGCACAGCAGTCTTGGTTAGTTACACTTTAGCCAATTATTCCCCCCTAGCAACAATGACCTCCAATTACATTCCTTTAAGAACAACCGTTATCTGGACCTTGGTGGTCTGGCTTTTGTCTGTTCTGTAGTTTCATGCAATGACAGGATGTCGCTCAAGGTTAGTCGGCACATTTTAATGTCTTTTCACAGAGTCCATTTTGTTCCACAGAGTCCATTTTGTTCCACAGAGTCCATTTTGTTCCACAGTGTCCATTTTGTTCCACAGAGTCCATTTTATTCCACAGAGTCCATTTTGTTTCAGGTAACCATCTCACTTTTTCTCCAACATTGGCCAGTGGTGGGAAGTGGTGTTTCACAAGGATCGGTGCTGGCAACACTTTTGTTCACCATTTACTTCAACAATTAGGACTCAGGAATCGGAAGTGCAAATTCAAACATTGTGGATGCCACCCAAATGGGGGTTTATACTTGATACAGAGGAGGACTGCGACAAAATACAGGAGGACGTTAATAAACTTGCAGAATGGGTGTGTAACTGGCAAATTAACCTCAATATAGAGAAATGCGAGGTAGTGCATTTTAATAGAAAGAATACGGAGGTCACAGACTACTTGGAGAATAAGTTCTGAACGGGGTTGAGGGACAGAGGGATGTGAGGATACAGTTACATAAATCACTAAAAGTTGCAATGCAGGTTGATAAGGCCATAAAAACAAAGAAAGCACTGGGGTTCATTTCTAGAGGGATAGAATTGTAAAGAATAGAAGTTATGTTAAACTTGTATGGAACCTTGGTTAGACCACACTTGGTGTACTGCGAACATGGTCTCCATCTTATAAAAAGGACATAGAGGGACTGGCGAAAGTACAGACAGTATTTACTAGAATGATACCAGAACTGAGAGGTTATACCTGTCAGGAAAGACTGATCAGGCTGGGGCTCTTTTCTTTAGGAAAGTGAAGACCGAGGGATGATCAGATAGAGTTCTTTGAGATTATGAAAGGGTTTCATAGGGTAGATTAGAGAAGGTGTTTCCACTTTCAGGAGAGACTAGAACTCGGGGCCATAGATATAAGATAGTCATTAATAAATCCAATACGGAATTCAGTAGAAACCTTTTTACCAAATGAGTGGTCAGAATGTGGAACTCGCTACCACAAGGAGCAGTTGATGCAAATAGCACAGACACATTTAAAGGGGGAAAGGAATAGAATGATATTTTTACTGGGTTAGATGAAGGAGGGTGTGTGGAGGGTCGTGTGGAGCATGGACACCAACATGGACATTTTGAGTCGAATGGCCTGTCTCTGTCCTGTAAATACTTTGTAAATTGTATTAAACATGTATCGGACCCGGGTCACGTCACACTTAGAGAACTGTGCAGAGTTATGGTCTCCATAATATAAAAAGGACATAGAAGAACTGGAGAAAGTGCAAAAAATACTTACAACAACAACAACTTGTATTTATATAGCGCCTTTAACATAGTAAAATGACCCAAGCGATTCACGGGAGCGATATTGAACAACACCTGACCCTGAGCCACATAAGGAGATATCTGGAAAGATGACCAAAAGCTTAGTTAAAGAAGCAAGTTTTAAGCAGCATCTTAAAGGAGGAGGGTGATTTAGAGAAGCAGAGGTTCAGGGAGGGAATTCCGGAGCTTCGGGCCAAGGCAGCTGAAAGCACAGCCGCCAGTGGTGGAGCGGTTACAATCGGAGATGTGAAAGAGGCCAGAATTAGAGGAACACAGAGATCTCGGGAGTGTTGTAGGGCTGGTGGAGCTTGCAGAGGAAGGGAGGGCGAGGTCATGGAAGGATTTGAAAGCAAGGATGATCATTTTAAAATGGAGGCATTGCCGGAACGGGAGTCACTGTAGGTCAGCGAGCACAGGGGTGGTGGTTTACCGGGATTTGGTGTGGGTTAGGTTACGGGCAGCACAGCTTTGGATGAGCTCAAGTTATGGAGGGTGGGTGTTGGTAAGCCAGCCAGGAGAGAGTTGGTGTTATCAAGTCTAGAGCTAGCAAAGGCATGGATGATGGTTTGAGCAGCAGATGAGCTGAGGCAGGGGCGAAGTTCGGCGATGTTACCGAGGTGGAAGTAAGCCGTCCTGGTGATGGAGTGAATATCCGGTCGGAAGATCATCCCGTGGTCAAATACGACACCAAGGTTGCAAACAGCATTTTTTGGTGCTTAGGAGAGGGATGGAGTCGGTGTTTAGGCAACGGAGTTTGTGAAGTGGGCCAATAGCTTCGTTCTTACAAATAATTAGGTGGATGGCACCAGAACTGAAAGATTGCAGCTATCGGGAAAGATTGAACAGGTTGGGCCTTTCTGCTATAGAAGAGAGAGGACTTTGCTGAGGCCTGATAGAGATCTTGAAAATTACGAATGGGTTGGACAGGGTAGATGTGGAGAGAATGTTTACACTTGTGGGAGAATGCAACACTTGTGGTCATAAATACAAGATATTTACTAATAAATTCAATTGGGAAATAAGGAGCAATTTCTGTACTCAGAGTGGCTAGAATGTGGACCTCACTACATTCGATGAAATCTGGAACGGTACCCATGGATTGGAGGGTAGCTAATGTTAACCCACTATTCAAAAATGGTGGTAGAGAGAAAGCGGAGAATTACAGACCGGTAAGCCTGACATCGGTATTAGGGAAAATGCTAGTCCATTATAAAGGATGTAATAGCTGAGCACTTGAAAAACAGTGACAGGATCGGACAAAGTCAACATGGATATACAAAAGGTAAATCGCGCTTGATTAATCTACTGGAGTTTTTTGAGGATGTAACTGGGAAAATAGATAGGGGAGAACCAGTAGAGGTGTTGTATTTGGACTTTCAAAAGGCTTTCGATAAGGTCCCGCATAAGAGATTAGCGTGTAAAGTTAAGGCACATGGGATTGGGGGCAAGGTTTTGACTTGGATAGAGAACTGGTTGGCGGACAGAAAGCAGAGAGTAGGAATTAATGGGTATTTTTCTGAGTGGCAAGCAGTGACTAGTGGGGTACCGTAGAGATCGGTCCTTGGACACCAGATATTCATAATATACATTAATGATCTAGATAAGGGAACTAAATGTAATATGTCCAAGTTTGCAGATGACACAAAGCTGGGTGGGATTGTGTGCTGCGAGGAGGATACCGAGAAACTCCAGGATGATTTGTATAGGTTGGGTGAGTGGGCAGAAGCGTGGCAGATGCAATATAACGTGGATAAGTGCGAGGTTATCCACTTTGGTGTCAAAAACAGAAAGGCAGCCTATTATCTGATTGCAATAGATCGGGAGAAGGGGAAATGCAACGAGACCTGGGTGTCCTTGTGCACCAGTCGCTGAAAGTAAGCATGCAGGTGCAGCAGGCGGTGAAGAAGGCAAATGGTATGTTGGCCTTCATAGCGAAAGGGTTTGAGTATAGGAACAGGGATGTCCTGCTGCAGTTGTACAGGGCCTTGGTGAGACCACACCTTGAGTACTGTGTGCAGTTTTTGTCGCCTTATCTGAGGAAGGATGTTCTTGCCATGGAAGGAGTTCAGCGAACATTCACAAGGCTGATACCTGGGATGGCAGGAATGATATATGAGGAGAGATTGGGTCGATCGGGCTTATACTCGCTGGAGTATAGAAGAATGAGAGGGGATCTCATCGAAACATATAAAATTCTGACAGATCTGGACAAACTAGATGCAGGAAGAATGTTCCCGATGGTTGGAGAGTCCAGAACCAGGGGTCATAATCTGAGGATAACGGGTAAGCCATTTAGGACAGAAATGAGGAGGAATTTCTTCACCCAGAGAGTGGTGAACCTGTGGAATTCGCTACCACAGAAGGTAGTTGAGGCCAATTCATTAAATATATTCAAGAATGAGTTAGATATATTTCTTAAAGCTAAAGGTATCAAGGGATATGGGGAGAAGGCAGGTACTGGGTACTGAGTTTGGATGATCAGCCATGATCTCACCAAATGCGGAGCAGGCTCGAGAGGCCGAATGGCCTACTCCTGCTCCTATCTTCTATGTTACTACCACAGGAAGTGCTTGAGGAAAATAATTTAGATTATTTCAGAATGAAACTAAACCAGTAAATGCAAGAAAGGGGAATAGAAAGATATTCTGAGAGACTGAGATGAGGTAGATGCAATGAGAGGAGACTGATGTGGAGGATGAACACCAGCACAGACTGATTGGGCCGAATGTCCTGTTTGTGTGCTGTATATTCCAGGTAATATAATCCTCTGAACTGCAGGTCCGCTCTGTCTGCCCACCTACTGACCAGGCTCTTACTCTGGAAGCTGCGAATGAATTGCTGCCCTCAATCGCTGAAGGGACACTTTACAGAAGAGCTCAGAGTGAAAGCGGCAAACTAGTGGTCCTGCCCCGAAAGACAATGTGGGAAATGTCAGTCAGAAACAGCTCCGAGTCCTAAACACAGTGTTCGCCCCGCCGCTGGCTGTATCTTCAGATCTCCAGCGATTGCTGGTGTATTTCAATGGATGGCAGTCTGGGGCTGAATCTTACATTCCTGGGCTGGAAACACTGGGAGCCGCCTCTGGGCTGCGCTCAGTTATTTATGATTATTAATGAATTGAATAATTGAGGTAAGCGGATATTTCACCGCGTTCTTCACCTGCTCTCTGAACTTGGACTGGGTCACCGCATAAATAAATGTGTTTGTGCAGCAACTTAAATTCCGCAGCATATATCCGACTTGTTGAAAGATAAATAAAGAACCAGTGTAATATAGGGGATTTGTTCCTGCAATGGTATAATACAAGAAATTTATAACATAGGACAGCCACAGCATTATGAAGTTGGCGGATATGGTGAAGAGTAAAATCATAGACTTCCTTCTGCTCTCCATCTCTGGGTCTCTGCCATTCTCTCCCTTGCTCTCACCCCTCAGTCCCTGACGGACCCGACTGGCCACTAAAATGTGTCTGACTGTCAGAGCGTTGAGCAACAGAATTACAGCGAATGGGAGGAATGGGTTTAAAACTATAATAAACCAAGTAAATCCCAACCATCCCGGCTCAGTATAAAAGCTCGGGATTGCGAAACAGAACCACGGCACATTGTCGATTATCTCCACGGGTTGACTTACAAAGTAGAGGGGAACGTTTTTTAAACATTGCAGAATGCCGGTTGTTGCCAGAACCACAGCCGCTGTTTTCCCGGTGCAATATTTAGTTTTCAGCTTCTGACAACAAATGGCCACAAATCGATCAAAGGTGAAAGTGACGGTGAACCAGACAGAACAGTCTGTGGCTGCATGGCCCAGGACAGCGAGAACACTACACACAGGGTAGATGTCCAGGAAACTCACTGGGAAATAATAATAATAGATCTTCCTCAGAATGACCTCAGTGACAATGACCAGGAGATCCGCCGCTGCCATGGCCACCAGGTAGCGAGTGGTGCAGGTGGAGAGTCCGCACTTTCCCCGGGACAGGATCACAATCGCCACTAAATTCACTGTAAAACACAGAAGGGAAAAGAGACTGGAAATTACTGATCACACATTCTCCGTGTCTGAGCCCAGACAGTAAGGGCTGGATTTTAACACCCCGAAAACCGGCGGGTTGGGGTCGGGTCAGAGGTGAAAATTGAACAATATCCTCCCGACCCCAACCCGCCTCCAACCCGCCCGCTTCCGAGTTTAACGGAGACGGGACAGGGGGGCGGGCAGCGAACCGCTCCCAGGAGGCGGATTGGCAATTAAAATATTTTAAAGAGGCGGGCAGCCTCTGATTTAACGGGTTTTATAGGTTTAACTACGGCTGGCCGGGCTTCCTGGGCATCGGGATTGATTTCACCACTGACCCCCCGACCCCCCCCCCCCCCCCCACCCCGCAAGATCTACGCATTGCCCAACGGCCCCCCATGGATAGAAACTTGGTGTCCGGTTTGGACATCCCCAAGACTCGGGATTGGACACCCCCCGGGACCGGTCAAACCCCCCGGGACCGGTCAAACCCCGAGTTCGTGATCGGACACACCGCAGGATCAGACACTCCATTGAACCCAGTTTCATCCTTTGGACCTACCTGGTGCTGCTCCGGAGTCCCCTCACCCAGTCCGACTGGAAGCCCGACTGTCAATCAGGCTGACTTCCGGGGTGGGGAACCAGTCAAGGACAAAGGACGCACGCTGTGGAGTTAAGACACCCCGACGTCCGGGAATACCTGGACTTCCAGGTTTTACTCTCTGATATTCCGCATCCAGCTCCGGCCATCGTACATAACCCGCCTCTGTTAATATCCAGGCGGAAGTATATGAGCAAATGCAAAATACTGGGACTGCTGTAAATCTGATAAGAACATAAGAACATAAGAAATAGGAGCAGGAGTCGGCCATTCGGCCCATCGAGCCAGCTCCGTCATTCAATGAGATCATAGCTGATCTTCTGCCTCAACTACATTCACCGGCCCTATCACCATATCCCTTGATACCCTTACTAGTCAGAAATCTATCGATTTCTGTTTTGAATATATCCAATGACTGAGCCTCCACAGCACTCTGGGGTAAGAATTCCAAAGATTCCCCACCCTCTGTGTGAAGAAATGTCTTCTCATTTCAGTCCGGAATGGCCTACCCATTATTCTGAGGCTGTAGCCCGTGGTTCTAGACTCCCCAGCCAAGGGAAACATTCTCCCAGAATCCATCCTATCAAGCCCTGTAATAATTGTGTATGCTTCATTGAGATCCCCTCTCTTCTAAATTCAAGAGAATGCAGGCCTAGTTTACTCAATCTCTTCTCATAAGACAGTCCCGACATCCCAGGAATCAATCTCATGAACCTTCGTTGCACTCCCTCTATGGCAGGTATATCCTTCCTTAGGTAAGGAGACCAAAATTGTACACAGTACTCCAGGTGTGGTCTCACCAAGGCTCTACATAATTGGAGTAAGACTTCTTCACTGCTGTACTCAAATCCTCTTTTAATGAAGGCCAGCATTGCATTGGCCTTCCTAATGGCTTGCTGCACCTGCACATTCACATTCAGTGACTCAGGAACAAGGACACCTATGTCCCTCTGAGCATCTGCATTCCCCAATCTTGCAACAATTAGGAAATAGTCTGCATTACTGTTTATTCTACCAAAGTGGATAACTTCACATTTATCCACATTATAATCCATCTGCCATGTTCTCACCCACTCACTGAGCCTGTCGAGATCCCCTTGAATTCTTTTCCCATCCATTACGCAACTGACACTGCCACCTAGCTTTATGTCATCAGCAAATTTTTAAATTACATTTATCCCCTCATCCAAATCATTGATATAGATTGTAAATAGCTTCGGCACAAGCTCCGATCCTTGAGGTACCCTACACAGCTTGCCATCCTGAAACAAAACCTTTTATCCCTACCCTCTGTTTTCTGTCAATTAACCAATTCTCAATCTATGCTAGTATATTACCCCCAATTCCATGTGCTCTAATTTTGTTCACCAACCTCTTGTCTGGGACCTTATCGAAGGCCTTCTCAAAATCCAAATACACCGACATCTAACGGTTCCCCTTTGTCTACTCCACTAGTTACATCCTCAGAGAACTCCAATAGGTTTGTCAAACAGGCCTTCCCTTTCATAAATCCATGTTGACTCTGTCCAATCTTACTATTAGTTTCTAAGTGCCCAGTTATTGCATCCTTTATAATAGGTTCCAACATTTCCCAATTCCTGATGTGAGACTAGCAGGTCTGTAGTTCCCCGTTTTCTCTCTCCCTCCTTTCTTAATTAGCGGGGTTACATTTGCTATCCTCCAATCTGCAGGAACCGTTCCAGAAGCTATAGAATTTTGGAAGATGACAACCAATGCGACCACTATCCCAATGGCCACCTCTTTCAAAACCCTAGGATGTAGGTCACCCCGACCTTGAGATTTATCGACATTTATTCCCATTAATTTTGCTAGCACGGTTTTTTTTACTAAAAATATTTTCTTTAAGTTCCTCATTCTCACCACATTCTTGGTTTTCTCGTATTCCTGGGAGGTTTTTTGTGTCTTCCTCGGTGAAGACAGAAACAAAGTATTCATTTAATTTCCCTGCCATTTCCTCATTCCCCATTATAAATTCTCCCGTCTCTGAATGTAAAGGTCCTACATTTACCTTCACCACTCTTTTCCTTTTCACATACCTATAGAAGCTTTTACAATCCGTTATTATATTTTTCGATAGTTTGTGCTCATATTCCATTTTCCCTTTCTTGATCAATTTCTTGGTCCCCCTTTGCTAATTTCTAAAAAGATCCCAATCCTCAGGCTGACCACTTTTTCTGGCAACGTTATAAGCTTCCTCCTTTGACTTAATACTGGCTTTAATTTAGTAAAAAAGACAATGCTGAAAACACTCAGCCGGTCAGGCAGCATCTGTGCAGAGAGAAACAGAGTTAACATTTCAGGTCGATGATCTTTCATCAGAACTGGAAGATATCAGAGATTAACAGTATTAAAGCAATGATAGAGTCAGAGAAAAGTGCGTTTGCATAAGGAAAGAACAAAGTCTGCGATTGGCTGGAGGGTAGGAGTGATTCAATGACTAAAGGGATGATGGTGCAAGGAGAATGGGACAATTAAATAAACAGAAGATGGGTTTGGAGGAGGTGTAAATGGTTACAGCAGAATAACAAGGGGGAGGGGTAGTAGGGCACATGTGGCAGAGAAAGTTGGGTAGATCCCAGGTGTTTGGACCAGCCCGCTGGCCGTGTGCCGGGATCGCCACCACAAAGCCCCAGCCCAAACCTCCTCCACTCCCAATGGCTCTGGTCGAGCCATCCTCCATTACCAGCACATGTCGTCCGAGAGAACGGGAGCGGAGGTTATGATCTGAAGTTTTTAAACTTCGTTTTGAGTCCAGAAGGCAATAAAATACCTAACCTAATGATACGGTGCTGTTCCTCATTGATATTAAAAGGGGAACAGTGCAGGAGGCCGAGAACAGAGAGTTCAAAGTGGGAGTGGGATGTAGAATGAAAGTGGCAAATGACATGAAACTCAGGATCACACTTGCGGACTGAACGGAGGCGTTCAGCAAAGCAATTACTCAATCTGCATTTAGTCCACCCAATGTACAGGAGACTGGGTCGTGGGCAGCGAATATGATAAATTAATTGGAAGAAGTACAAGTCAATTAGTCTTTCACGTGGATGGAATTTTTGGGACCTTGCTGGTGGGATGGAAAGAGTGGAAAGGGCAGCTGTTGAATCTCCTGCGCTTGCATAGGAAGGTGCCGGGGAAGGGGAGCAGTTGTTAGGTGTGATAGAAGAGTGGACCAGGGTGTCACGAGGGCGGGGGAACGGGAGGGAAGCAGAAGATATATTTGTTGGTGGCCGTAGCTGGACATGACGGAAATGGCAGATGATGATCTGTTGAATGTGAAGGCTGGTGCCGTTGAAGCTGAGGACAAGGGGAGCCCTATATGTGTTCTAGCAGGCACGGCAAGGGGAGATGGGAGCAATGCAGGGTTGACACGGTCGAGGGCCCTGTCATTCACAATGGAGGTGAGTACTCGGCTGAGGAAATATGAAGACATTTCAGAAGCACTGGTGTGGAAGGTGGCATCGTCAGAACATATGCAACGGTGGCGGAGAAACTGTGAGAATAGAATAGAGCCCTTCCAGGAAGCCGGGTGGGAGGAATTCTACTCAAGATTCCTGTGGGAGTTGGTGGGATTATAGTAGATATTTGTGGACGACCTAGACCCTGAAATGAAGATCGAGAAGTCGAGGAAGGGAAGGGAAGGCCACTGTGATTCACCATTTAAATGTTATTTATGTGTTTAAAATTGAAGATAGAACAATTCCAAGGATCTACAGACCAGTCAGCATAACCTCGATGGTAGGAACGATAATGGAATCCTTACTCAAAAATGTTACAGAAATACATCTAGAAACACAAAATATAATAACGAGTAGTCAGCAGGTATTCTTAAAAGGAATCACAGAATGGTTACTGCACAGAAGGAGGCCATTCGGCCCGTCGAGCCCGTGCTCACTCTCTGCACATGCACTGCAGCTAATTCCAATCCCCCGCCCTTTCGCCATAGCCCTGAAATTATTTTCCTTCAGGTGCTTATCCCATTCCCTTTTGAAAGCCACGATTGAATCTGCCTCCACCATTCTTTCAAACAGTGCATTCCAGATCATAACCCCTCACTGCCTTGAAAAGTTTTTCCTCATGTCACCTTTGGATCTTCAGCAGATCAAATAAAACCTGTGTCTTCTGGTTCTCGACCGTTCCACCAATGGGAACAGCTTCTCTCTATCTACTTTGTCTACTCTGTCTAGACCACTAATGATATTGATCACCTCTCTCAAATCTCCTCTCAATCGTCTCTGCTCTAAGGAGAACAGCCCCAACTTCATTGGTATATCTACGTAACCAAAGACCCTCATCCCTGGAACCATTCTTGTGAATCTTTTCTGCACCCTCTCTAAAGCCTTCATGCCCCTTCCGAAAGTGTGGTGCCGAGAATTGGACACAATACTCCAGTTATGGACGGGCCAATGTTTTATAAAGGTTCATCATAACTTCCTTGCTTTGCCTCTATTTATAAAGCTCAGATTCCCGTAAGCATTTTTAAACGCTTTCTCAACCTGCCCTGCCACCTTCAACGATTTTTGTACATGTACCCCAGGTCCCTCTGTTCCTGTACCCACTTTGGAATGTCTTGCTTGAGTAACCTTAGCGAACTCGTTGAATAAGTACCAGAACGAGTAGATAAGGGTAATGTAGTAGATGTAATATATGTTGATTGTTTTAAAGCCATTCGATAAGTTACCACATAACAGACTGAATCACAGATCAAGTGGAGTTAGGAGACAAGCAGCAGAATGGATAGCAAGATGGCTGCAAGAACAGAAAATAGGGAATAGTGGATAAAGCTAATTACTCAATAGGTGGATGGTGAGAAGTGATGTTCCACAAGGATCGGCGTTGCGACCCCTGTTGTTCACCATTTACATAAACGATATTGATTCGGGAAGCAGAAGCACAAATTCAAAATTTGCAGATTAATCCAAAATTGGGAGTACAGTTAATACAGAGGAAGAATGCAACACAATATCTGAAGAAAGTAATAAACTTGCAGAAAGGGTGTTTAAATGGCAAATTAATTTCAATATAGCTAAGTGAGAGGTACTGCATTTTGGTAGGAAGAATAAGGTTCCCAAATACTCATGGAAAAACTGAGTGGGAATGGGGTAGAGGGTACCGATTAACTAATGATTTAAAGTAGCAATGCAAGTTAACAAGGCCATAAACATGCAAACAAAGCACTGGGGTTCATTTCTAAAAGAATGGAATCGTAAGGCAAAGAGTTTAGCTTAAACTTAGAAAGAACCTTGGTTATACCACACTGAGCGTACTGTGTGCAGTTCTGATCTCCATATTACATAAAGGATATTAAGGCTCTGGAGAAAGTGTAATATTTTTACAAGGATGACACCAGAACTGAGACATTATAACCATAAGAACATAAGAACATAAGAACATAAGAAATAGGAGCAGGAGTAGGCCAATCGGCCCCTCGAGCCTGCTCCGCCATTCAATAAGATCATGGCTGATCTGATCCTAACCGCCAATCTACTATCTATCACAGAACCATCTCCTGCATCTAACAGAATTGCACACACGAAATAGGAGCAGAATCAGGCTACACAGTCCCTGGGCCCGCTCCACTACCCACAGGGCCATGACCGATCCGAACCTAGACTCATGTCCAAATTCCTGCCCGCTCCCCGTAACCCTTAATGCCCTTTACTTCTAGGAAACTGTCTATTTCTGTTTTAAATTTAATTAATGTTGTAGCTTCTACAGCTTTTTGTGGCAGCATATTCCATGGACCTACCACCCTCTGAGTGAAGTAGTTCCTCCTCATCTCAGTTTTGAAAGAGCAGCCCCTTATTCTAAGACTATGTCCCCTAGTTCTCGTCTCACCCGTCATCGGGAACATCCTCCCCGCATCCACCCGATCCAACCCCTTCACAATCTTAAATGTTTCAATAAGATCGCCTCTCATTCTTCTGAACTCCAATGAGTAGAGTCCCAATCTACACAACCTCTCCTCATATGAGCACCCCCTCATCCCCGGGATTAACCGAGTGAACCTTTTTTGCACTGCCTCGAGAGCAAGGATGTCTTTCCTTAAGTAAGGACACCAAAACTGTATGCAGTATTCCAGGTGCGGTCTCACCAATACCTTGTACAACTGAAGCAATATCTCCCTATTTTTATATTCTATCCCCCTAGCAATGAAAGCCAACATTCCATTTGCCTTCTTAATCACTTGCTGCACCTGCATACTAACCTTTTGAGTTTCGTGCACCAGGACCCCCAGATCCCTTTGCACTTCAGTACTCTCCAGTTGCTTGCCATTAAGATAATAAATTGCTCTAGGATTTTTCCTGCCAAAGTGCATCACCTCACACTTTCCAGTGTTGTATTCCATCTGCCAAATCTCTGCCCACTTACTTAGCCTGTCTATGTCCCCTTGCAGGTTTTTTATGTCCTCCTCACTCACTACTTTCCCTCCCATCTTTGTATCATCTGCAAATTTTGATATGTTACACTTGGTCCCTTCCTCCAAATCGTTAATATAGATTGTGAAGAGTTGGGGACCCAGCACTGACCCCTGTGGAACACCACTAGTTACCAGAAAAGATTGAACGGGCTGGGGCTCCTTTCTTTACAAAAGAGAAGGCTGAGGGGTGGCCTAACAGAGGCCTTTCAAATTTGAGGGGGTAACAAAGGGTAAATGTATATACTTGTGACGTGAGGGCAAAATTGGAGATTATCGATAAAAGATAGTCACTAATAAATCCAATACATTATTGAGGAGAAATGTTTTTACTCAGAGATTGGTTAGAATGTGGAACTCGCTACAACTTGGAGTACTTGAGGCGAATAGCAGAGATACATTGAAGGGGAAGCGAGAGAAGTACATGCGGTAGAGAGCAGTAGAAGGCTTTGCTGATCGGGTGAGATGTAGAGGGGTAGGAGGAGGCTCCCGTGGAGCATAAACAATGGCATGACCTAGTAGGGCTGAATGGCCTGTTTTGTGCTGTAAATTCGAAGGAGTTCTCCGTAACTTGTGTACAAATTAATCACATTCATCAGTTCATTTAATCATTGCGGATATTGAAGTGTGTTATTTATTGAAGCATTGCCCTATATATTACATTATTATCCATTTATTAATGCTATTATTTACTGCCCTCGGGCCTGATCTGTGTATTATGAAAACCTGATTTGCATGTTCTTCAGTTATACGTGTCCCTCCTCGCAGGGACTCACCTCACTGAGCTAAGGTCGGAGATCGTTGTAGGTTTCAGTGCGGTTTAAACAGAGTGCTGCGAGTTGGGAATTGATTCTTATTTACTCCAAGGAAAGAGTCCGAGAGCGGGAGCAGTCAATCAACAACAACTGCGAAACCGCTAAGTTGACTTCACAACCAGGGAAGGAGCTGATTGGTAAGTAGGACCTGGTGAGTATTTCTACAGTCCAGTCGTTAAAGTAAAAGTTTAGAGTAAGTAGTGTTTAAAGGGAAGTAAGGTCCCTAGTGCATTTGATATTATTTAATTTAAAGGAAGTAAAGGGAGTAAATTAAGGGTAGGACATGGCAGGGCATCTCGGCAGCGTGGAGTGCCCCTCCTGTGCTATGTGGGAAGTTAGGGACACTTTCGGTGTTCAGGGCGAACACATGTGCAGGAAGTGTCTCCAGCTGCGGCTACTCGAAATCCGCGTTTCGGAGCTGGAGCTGCGGCTGGAGTCACTGTGGAGCATCCGTGTAGCTGAGATCTTCGTGGACAGCACGTTTAACGAGGTGGTCAAAACGCAGGTACAGAGTGCACAGGCAGACAGGAAATGGGTGACCGCCAGACAGAGGAAAAGCACTAGGAAAGTAGTGTAAGGAATCCCCTGGGTCCATCCTCTCCAATAGATTTTCCGTTTTGGATACTGCTGGAGGAGATGGTTTCTCAGGGAAATGCAGCAAGAGCCAAGTCCGTGGCACTACGAGTGGCTTGGCTGCACAGGAGGGGAGGAAAAAGAGTGGGAGAGCAATAGTGATGAGGGATTCTATCGTAAGGGGAACAGATAGACGTTTATATGGCCGCAGGCGTGACTCCAGGATGGTATGTTGCCTCATTGGTGCCAGGGTCAAGGATGTCACTGAATGGCTGCAGGGCATTCAGAAGGGGGAGGGCGAACAGTCAGAGGTCGTGGTTCACATTGGTACCAACGACATGGGTAGGAAGAGGGATGAGGTCCTGCAACAAGAATTTAGGGAGCTAGGTAGCAGATTAAAAAGCAGGACCGGAAAGCTTGTAATCTCTGGATTACTCCCGGTGCCACGTGCTAGTGAGTATAGCAATAGGAGGATAGAACAGATGAATGCGTGGCTAAAGAGTTGGTGTAGGAGGGAGGGCTTTAGTTCCTGGATCACTGGGTTTGCTTCTGGGGAAGGTGGGATCTGTACAAGTCGGACGGGTTGCACCTGAACCGGAACGGGACCAACATCATTGCGGGGAGGTTTGCTAGTACTGTTGGGGGGTGGGGGGTGGGGGGGGGGGGGTGGTTAAAATAACTTGGCAGGGGGATGGGATACGGAGTAGAGCTATAGTAGGGGGTGATGCACAGCCAAATATAGAGGAAAAAACAAGTCAGCCTGGAAAGCAGAGCAAATATGTAACAGCACAAGGGAGTATGGCAAGGCTGAAAGGCATTTATTTTAATGCAAGGTGTCTAGCGAGTAAGGCAGATGAATTGAAGGTGTTGATGAACACATGGGAGTATGATATTGTTGCTATCACAGAGACATGGTTGAGGGAGGGGCAGGACTGGCAGCTCAATATTCCGGGGTATAGAATCTTCAGGCGAGAAAGAGGGGGTGTAAAAATGGAGGGGGTGTCGCAATATTAATCAAGGATTCAATTTCTGCTGTAAGGAGGGATGATATCATAGCAGGTTCCTCTTATGAGGCCATATGGGTAGAACTTAAAAACAAAAAGGGGGCAAGCACTTTGTTGAGAGTGTACTATAGGCCCCCAAACAGTCAGGGAGAGATAGAGGAACAGATATGTAGGCAAATCTCAGGGAAGTGTAGAAATAATAGGGTAATAATAGTAGGGGATTCCAACTTCCCCAATGTTAACTTGGATATTCAGATTGTAAAAGGTTAAGAGGGTGCGGAATTCTTCAAGTGCATCCATGAGAGCTTTTGAGCCAGCATGTAGAAAGTCCTACAAGAGAGGGGGCGGTACAGGACCTAATTCTAGGGAATGTAGCCAGGCAAGTGGTAGAAGTGTCAGTAGGAGAGCATTTTGGTGACAGTGACCATAATTCGGTGAGATTTGAGGTAATCATGGAAAAGGTAAAAGATGGATCAGAAATAAAGTTTCTAAATTGTGGGACGGCCGATTTTAATGTGATAAATCAGCATCTGGCCAAAGTGGACTGGGATCAGCTATTGATAGGACAATCCACATCAGAGCAGTGGGAGTCTTTCAGAATGGAAATAGAGAGAGTACAACGGCAACATGTTCCCGTAAAGGTCCAGGGTGAGACCAACAAGCCCAGGGAATCCTGGGTGTCAAGGGATATACAAGAATGGATTAGGAAAAAAGGGAGGCTTTTGGCAGATACAAAGAACTAAAAAGATTGGAAACCCGAGAGGAGTATAGAAAGTGAAGGGTGGTATTTAAAAAAGAAATTAGGAGAGCGAAGAGGGGGCATGAAAAAACACTGGCGGGCAAAATATAGGAAAATCCCAAGATGTATTATGAGTATATTAAGGGCCAAAGGATAACCAGGGAAAGAGTAGCGCACATTAGGGACCAAAGTGGCAATCTGTGTGCAGAGCTGCAAGATATAGGTGAGGTTTTAAATTAATATTTTGCATCTGTGTTCACGATGGTGAAGGACGATATAGGCATAAAAACCAGGCAGGGGGATTGTGATATACTTGAGCAAATTAGTATTGAGAGGGAGGAGGTACTAGCGGTTTTAGCGAGCTTAAAAGTGGATAAATCCCCAGGCCCAGACGAGATGTATCCCAGGCTGCTGTGTGAGGCAAGGGAGGAGATTGCAGGGACTCTGACACAAATTTTCAGAACCTCTCTGGCCACAGGGGAGGTGCCAGTGGACTGGAGAACAGCTAACGTAGTACCATTACTCAAGAAGCGTAGCAGGGATAAAACAGATAATTACAGGCCAGTGAGCCTAACATCAGTGGTAGAGAAATTATTGGAAAACATTCTGAGGGACAGAATTAGTCTCCACTTGGAGAGGCAAGGATTAATCAAGGATAGTCAGCATGGCTTTGTCAGGGGGAGATCATGTCTAACCAATTTGATTGAATTTATCGAGGGGGTGACTAGGTGTGTGGATGAGGGTAGTGCAAATGTTGTATTCTAAATGGACTTCAGTAAGGCTTTTGACAAGGTCACACATGGGAGACTGGTCAAGAAGGTAAGAGCTCATGGGATCCAGGGCAATTTGGCACATTGGATCCAAAATTGGCTTAGTGGCAGGAGGCAGAAGGTGATGTTGGAAGATTGTTTTTGTGACTGGAAGCCTGTGTCCAGTGGTGTATCGCAGGGGTCGGTGCTGGTCCTTTGCTGTTTGTAGTGTACATTCATGATTTAGATATGAATGTAGGAGGTATGAACAGTAAGTTCGCAGATGATATGCAAATTGGTGGAGTGGTAAATAGCGAGGAAGGAAGCCTCAGGCTACAGGATGATATAGACGGGTTGGTTAGATGGGCAGAACAGTGGCAAATGGAATTTAACCCTGAAAAGTATGAGGTGATGCATTTTGGGAGGATTTACAAGGAAAGGGACTACACAATGAATGGTAGGACCCTAGGAAGGACAGAGGATCAGCGGGACCTTGACGTGCATGAACATAGATCCCTGAAGGCAGCAGGACAGTTAGATAAGGTGGATACAAAGGCATATGGGATACTTGCCTTCATTAGCCGAGGCATAAAATATAAGAGCATGGATGTTATGATGGAGCTGTACAGAACGCTAGTTAGGCCACAGCTGGAATACTGTATGCAGTTCTGGTCGCCGCACTATAGGAAGGATGTGATTGCATTGGAAAGGGTGCACAGGAGATTCACCAGGATGTTACCTGGGCTGGAGCGCTTCAGCTATGAAGAGAGACTGGACAAGCTTGGGTTGTTTTCCTTGAAGCAGAGAAGGCTGAGAGAGTGATCTGATTGAGGTGTACAAAATTATGAGGTGCATAGATAGGGTAGATAGAAAGGAACTAGTCCCCTTAGTACAGGGGTCAATAACCAAGGGGCATAGTTTCAATGTAAGGGGCAGGAGGTTTGGAGGGGATTTGAGGAGAACTTTTTCACCCAGAGGGTGGTTGGAATCTGCAAATTACTGTCTGAAAGGGTGGTAGAGGCCGAAAACATCACAACATTCAAGAAGCATTTAGATGAGCTCTTGAAACGCCATAGCATACAAGACTACGGAACAAGTGCTGGAAAATGAGATTAGAATAGACAGGGCTTGATGGCCGGCGCGGACACGAGGGGCCGAAGGGCCTCTTTCTGCGCTGTATAACTCTATGACTCTATGAACCTATGTTACCTGTGTAGAAACTCTGAATCAGAGATATGAACTGGTGCGTCAAAACTCAATCAGTTACGGAAGTGGAATAATCAATAACCACAGCCCAATATTCATCCCGTCTAACGGTAACATAATGAAATTCAGCACTCATGACCCACAGATTCTCATGACGGTGTTGGGGGAAGGTGATTAATCAGCACCAAAACAATTAAAGTGTTTACAATAACTATACATTGATTAACAATAATTCATTATAGAGAGGATTTGAATACTGTAACTCTGCTGTCCTGTTGTTTACCTATCTGTAATTAGTTAACATCTGTTTCTGTTGGTGCAGTTCAGTAGGAAACAAAGCATTATCTATACATTTCAATATATATATGAACATTAGAATATCAGAAATAGGAGCAGGAGTAGGCCATACGGCCCCTCGAACCAGCTCCACCATTCAATAAGATCATGGCTGATCATCGACCTCAATAGCACTTTCCTGCCCGATCTCCATATGCCTTGATTCCCCGAGGCCAAAAATCCATCTATCACAGTCTTGAATACACTCAAAGGCTCAGCATTCACAGGCCTCTGGGCAGAGAATTCCAAAGATTCACAACCCTCTGAGTGAAGAATACACTTCTCATCTCAGTCTTAAATGGCCGACCCCTTATCCTGAGACTATGCCGCCTAGTTCTAGACACTCCAGCCAGGGGAAACAACCTTTCATCATCTAACCCTTGCAATCCTCTTCAGAATCTTGTATGTTTCAATGAGATCACCTCTCATTCTTCTAAACTGCAGAGACTATAGTCCCATTCTACACAATTTCTCATCATAGGACTGCCCTGTCATCCCAGGAATCAATCTCGTGAACCTTCGCTGCAGCGCCTCATATGCTTATAACCAAACTTCTTCAAACAACAGCAAAAATCTTCCCCTTTGCCATTGATTACATTGGGAAAACACGAATGCAGCTCCATGAAGGGGAGAGATCAGTAATCTAAAACAATAATTTCATATAGGAAGCGACTTGTCCCACTCCGGTTAGTGACGCACACTCGTACAGTTCTACAGTGACAGATACTCCCAGTAATACATGGCCACTGTGGCCAGGTGTTCCACTCCGGTTAGTGACGCACACTCAGTACAGTTCTACAGTGACAGATACTCCCAGTAATACATGGCCACTGGGGTCAGGTGTTCCACTTCAGTTGGTGACCCACACTCAGTACAGTTCTGCAGTGACAGATACTCCCAGTAATACATGGCCACTGGGGTCAGGTGTTCCACTCCGGTTAGTGACCCACACGCTGTAGTTCTACCGTGACAGATACTCCCAGTAATACATGGCCACTGGGGTCAGGTGTTCCACTCCGGTTAGTGACCCACACTCAGTACAGTTCTACAGTGACAGATACTCCCAGTAATACATGGCCACTGGGGTCAGGTGTTCCACTCCGGTTAGTGACCCACACTCAGTAGTTATACAGTGACAGATACTCCCAGTAATACATGGCCACTGGGGTCAGGTGTTCCACTCTAGTTAGTGACCCACACTCAGTAGTTCTACAGTGACAGATACTCCCAGTAATACATGGCCACTGGCATGAGGTGTTCCACTTCAGTTAGTGACCCACACTCAGTAGTTCTACAGTGACAGATACTCCCAGTAATACATGGCCACTGGCATGAGGTGTTCCACTTCAGTTAGTGACCCACACTCAGTAGTTCTACAGTGACACTCCCTTCCGCTAATACCTTCTCTCAGAGAGTTGCTTACACTGAGGTCTAATTCAACAGTGCACAATATTACAATAAAGGCAATAACTTCTTAACATAGCGAGCCCGTGAGTTACAAACAGAATTTACTTTTAGTTGAGGAAATGGAAGAAAATCTCAGCAGTAATTCAGGGCATTTGACTAAACGAAATGTTATCACTGATCGGGTCTCTGTATAACGGTGACCACTAGATCAGGATGTAACATTATCAGTCACAGAGCAAAACCAGACACCAGCTCACACACAGATTTACACAACTTCAATGGTTATAATCACTTACCAGGAACACCAATGACGGCAATGATCATGTAGTATATTTTCTCCACACTGTCATATGTGTTTAACATTTTCTGTGTGAAGCGATGTGTCCCTTCGTGCTGCAGGCAATCTCTCTGAATTAAACTCTGAGGCGGGACATTCCCAGAGCCTTTCATTTATACCCTGCGGGATATCCACGGGGACATTGAGGTTGCAACATCGCTGAAAATACAGTTCAAAAAAAAAACATTGGAACATACAGATGACGACAGCCGAGTTAATTCCCTGCTGTGATGGAATATATTTAGTGCTGAGATTGAGATTGAAAACCCCAAAGACCGGAGAATTCTGGTCACATGAATTAACTAATAACAATTGCCAGCTGTATTCTCCCAGCAATGGGGTTGTTGTTGCAAACACCACCAGACCCATCTCTAGAACTCATATTGTTTCGGTGAAGTCCTTCACTCTGCTGTGGCCATTCAGTAATTAAATTCCAAAAGTTAGAGTGTCCTCTCAGGGCTGCTCTGCTCCACTCTGGGATGGGGCTGTCCGCCTTAACTGTGGCCATTTAGTGAAACAATGAAAGTGGGGAATTTGTGTCGATGGATCCTCAAACTAATACACTACCACAAACTAATACAGCCCCTCAAATTAATACAGTACCTCAAACTAATACAGTACCTCAAACTAATACAGGACCTCAAACTAATAAAGTACCTCAAACTAATACAGTACCTCAAACTAATACAGACCCTCAAACTAATACAATACCTCAAACTAATGCAGTACCTCAAACTAATACAGCCCCTCAAACTAATACAGTACCTCAAACTAATACAGACCCTCAAACTAATACAGCTCCTCAATCTAATACAGCCCCTCAAACTAATACAGCCCCTCAAACTAATACAGCCCTTCAAACTAATATAGTACCTCAAACTAATACAGCTCCTAAAACTAATACAGACCTTCAAACTAATACAGCTCCTCAAACTAATACAGTGCCTCAAACTAAATCAGCCCCTCAAACTAATACAATACCTCAAACTAATACAACCCCTCAAACTAATATAGCCCCTCAAACAAATGCAGCTCCTGAAACTAATACAGACCCTCAAACTAATACAGCCCCTCAAACTAATACAGTCCCTCAAACTAATACAGACCCTCAAACTAATACAGCTCCTCAATCTAATACAGCCCCTCAAACTAAGACAGCCCCTCAAACTAATACAGCCCCTCAAACTAATATAGTACCTCGAACTAATACAGCTCCTAAAACTAATACAGACCTTCAAACTAATACAGCCCCTCAAACTAATACAGTGCCTCAAACTAAATCAGCCCCTCAAACTAATACAGTACCTCAAACTAATACAGCCCCTCAAACTAATATAGCCCCTCAAACAAATGCAGCTCCTGAAACTAATACAGACCCTCAAACTAATACAGCCCCTCAAACTAATACAGTCCCTCAAACTAATACAGCCCCTCAAACTAATACAGTACCTGAAACTAAAACAGCCCCTCAAACAAATACAACCCCTCAATCTAATTCAGCCCCTCAAACTAGTAGCCAGTCCCGCCCACAAACTCTCTGGTCAAAGTCCTGTAATCTCCTGTTCCCACAAACTCACAGTGCATGTGATCTCACTTGCCAGAAACCATGAGGTCGTTACCAGGCTAACAAGAACTGATTGTACAGATTATTTGAACAGGTTAACAATGCGAATTCTAAATATATATTCAAAAGTATGGAGTTTATTTCTGTTAAGTTAATGATGATGTATTAAATAAAGTCATGGCAGGGCACCTCATTCCCGTGGAATACACATCTTGTCACACGTGGGAACTCCAGTCCACTTCCTGTGATCTGGACAATCACATGTGCAGGAAGTGTCGTCAGCTGGAGGAGCTCGAACTCCAGGTTTCGGAGCTTGAACAGCAACTGGCGTCAATGCGGTGGATCCGTGAGGCTGAGAGCTTCGTGGACAGCACGTTTCAGGAGGTGGTCACCCCGCAGTTTAAGAGTGTGCAGACAGAGAGGGAATGGGTGACCGCCAGACAGACAAGGTGGACCAGGCAGGTAGTGCAGGAGCCCTTCAGTGCATTTCACTCTCTAACCGGTATTCAGTTCAGAATACTGGAGAGGGTTATGGTTCATCTGGCGAGTGCAGCCAGAGCCAGGTCCAGAGCACCACGGGTGGATCAGCTCTACAGTGGGGGGCGGGGCGGGTGGGGGGAGAAAGTTCAGGAAAGCAATACTGACAGGGGATTCAATAGTTAGGGGAATAGACAAGCGTTTCTGCGGCCGCAGACGTGAATCCAGGATGGTATGTTGCCTCCCTGGTTCCAGGGTCAAGAATGTCACTGAGCAGCTGAAGAACATTCTGAGGGGGGAGGCTGAACAGCCAGAGGTCGTGGTCCATATAGAACATAGAACATAGAAAATTACAGCACAGTACAGGCCCTTCGGCCCTCGATGTTGTGCCGAGCATTGTCCGAAACCAAGATCAAGCTATCACACTCCCTATCATTCTGGTGTGCTCCATGTGCCTATCCAATAAACGCTTGAAAGTTCCTAAAGTGTCCGACTCCACTATCACAGCAGGCAGTCCATTCCACACCCCAACCACTCTCTGAGTAAAGAATCTACCTCGGACATCCCTTCTATATCTCCCCCCTTGCATCTTATAGTTATGCCCCCTTTTAACAGCTACCTCCACCCGAGGAAATAGTCTCTGAACATCCACTCTATCTATACCCTCATCATCTTATAAACCTCTATTAAGTCGCCTCGCATCCTCTAAAGAGAAAAGCCCTAACTCCCTCAATCTTTCCTCATAAGACCTCCCCCCCAAACCAGGCAGCATCCTGGTAAATCTCCTTTGCACTCTTTCCAATGCTTCCACGTCCTTCCTATAGTGAGGTGACCAGAACTGCACACAATATTGCAAATGTGGTCTCACCAAGGTCCTGTACAGTTGTAGCATAACCTCACGGTTCTTAAACTCAAACCCCTTGTTAATAAACGCTAACACACTATAGGCCTTCTTTACTGCTCTATCCACTTGAGTGGCAACCTTCAGAGATCTGTGGATATGAACCCCCAGATACCTCTGTTCCTCCAAGTTCGTCAGAACCCTGCCGTTGACCCTGTAATCCTTATTCAAATTTGCCCTACCAAAATGAATCATCTCGCACTTATCAGGGTTAAATTCCATCTGCCATTTTTCGGCCCAGCTCTGCATCCTATCAATGTCTTTTTGCAGCCTACAACAGCCCTCCACCTCATCCACGACTCCACCAATCTTGGTGTCATCAGCAAATTTACTGATCCACCCTTCAGTCCCCTCCTCCAAGTCATTGATAAAAATCACAAACAGCAGAGGACCCAGAACCGACCCCTGTGGCACACCGCTGGTATCTGGTCTCCAGTCCAAAAAATATCCATTCACCATCACCCTCTCTCTTCCATGAGATAGCCAGTTACTTATCCAATCGGCCAAATTTCCCTCTATCCCACAACTCTTTACTTTCTTCATGAGCCGACCATGGGGAACCTTATCAAACGCCTTACTAAAATCCATGTATACGACATCAACTACTCTACCTTCATCTACACACTTAGTTACCTCCTGAAAGAATTCAATCAAATTTGTTACGCAAGACTTACCCTTCACGAATCTGTGTTGACTATCCCGGATTAAGTTGCCTCTTTCCAAATGGTCATATATCTATCCCTCAGGACCTTTTCCATTATCTTACCAAACACCGAAGTAAGACTAACCGGCCTATAATTACCAGGGTCATTCCTATTTCCTTTTTGAAGAGAGGAACAACATTCGCCACTCTCCAGTCCTCTGGCACCATGATCGTAATGCGGAGATGCCGGTGTTGTACTGGGGTGGACAAAATTGAGAGGTCGCACAACACCAGGTTATAGTCCAACAGTTTTATTTGACATCACAAGCTTTCGGAGCTATCGATCGCCCCTTCCTCAGGTGAAGTAGTGAAGAAATACAGACTCGACAAAGCATATATAGATAGAGAACAATGCATGTGTACCTTACAATTGCAGACAACTAAATTAAATCATCCTGACTATCTGCCGAGGTGTGATAAAGTTAATCAGGTCAGCCAGGAAGGTACCACATCAAAGACATAGCAAGATACAACTGAGACAATGAGCTGGAGTCGCAGGGGGTCTAACGTGTCAAAAGCTGCCGTCTGTATGTAAAACGATAAGCTGTAAAAAAAAATTACTTTTTGACTGGGAAAATTTTTACTTTTTTACTGGGAATCACATCTGTGAACAAGCCAGCGACGACTCGAGTCCGGATCACGTCATGTATCGTGACATAAACCCAAGATCCCGGTTGAGACCGTCTTCATGAGTGCGGAACTTGGCTATCAGTTTCTGCTCGATGATTTTGCGCTGTGGTGTGTTCCTAAGGTTGCCTTGGAGAATGCTTACCCGCAGATCCGAGGCTGAATGTCCTTGACTGCAGAAGTGTTCCCCGACTGGGAGGTAACAATCCAGCCTGGTGATTGTTGCGTGGTGCTCGTTCATACGTTGTCTCAGTGTCTGCATGGTCTCGCCGATGTACCATGCCGCGGTGCATTCTTTCCTGCAACGTATGAGGTAGACAACGTTGGCCGAGTCACATGAGTATGTACCATGTACCTGGTGGGTAGTGTCCTCACGTGTGATGGTGGTGTCTGTGTTGATGATCTGGCATGTCTTGCAGAGTTTGCCGTGACAGGGTTGTGTGGTGTCGTGGTCGCTGTTATCCTGAAAGCTGGATAATTTGCTGCGAACGATGGTACTTCTGAGGTTAGGCGGCTGTTTGAAGGCAAGTAGTGGAGGCGTGGGGATGGCCTTAGCTAGGTGTTTGTCGTCATCGATGACATGTTGAAGGCTGCGAAGAACATGGCGTAGATTCTCCGCTCTGGGGAAGTACTGGACGACGTAGGGTACCCTGTTGGTTGTGTCCCGTGTTTGCCTTCTGAGGAGGTCCATGCGATTTTTCGCTGTGGCCCGTCGGAACTGTCGATCGATGAGTCGAGCGTCATATCCCGTTCTTACGAGGGCGTTTTTCAGCGTCCGTAGGTGTCCATCGCGTTCCTCCTCGTCTGAGCAGATCCTGTGTATTCGCAGGGCTTGTCCATAGGGGATGGCTTCTTTAACGTGGTTAGGGTGGAAGCTGGAGAAGTGGAGCATCGGGAGGTTGTCCGTGGGCTTGCGGTAGAGTGAAGTGCTGAGGTGTCCGTCTTTGATGGAGATTCGTGTGTCCAGGAATGAAACCGATTCTGAGGAGTAGTCCATGGTGAGTTTGATGGTGGGATGGAACTTGTTTATGTTATCTTGTAGTCTTTTCAGTGATCCTTCGCCATGGGTCCAAAGGAAGAAAATGTCGTCGATGTATCTGGTGTACAGTGTTGGCTGGAGGTCCTGTGCAGCGAAGAAGTCTTGCTCGAACTTGTGCATGAAGATGTTGGCGTATTGGGGTGCGAATTTGGTCCCCATGGCTGTTCCGTGTGTTTGGGTAAAAAAATGGTTGTCGAAGGTGAAGACATTGTGGTCAAGGATGAAGCGGATGAGTTGTAGGATGGCGTCTGGAGATTGGCTGTTGTTGGTGTTGAGTACTGAGGCTGTCGCAGCGATGCCGTCATCGTGGGTGATACTGGTGTAGAGTGCCGATACGTCCATCGTGGCGAGGAGTGTTCCTGGTTCAACTGGTCCGTGGGTGCTGAGTTTCTGTAAGAAGTCTGTAGTGTCGCGACAGAAGCTGGGGGTTCCCTGTACGATGGGTTTCAGAATGCCCTCGACGTATCCAGAGAGGTTCTCACACAGGGTTCCATTGCCTGATACGATAGGACGTCCGGGTGTGTTGGCTTTGTGTATCTTTGGGAGGCAGTAGAAGTCTCCCACGCGGGGAGTACGTGGGATGAGAGCGTGTAGGATGTTTTGAAGGTCTGGATCGAAGGTCTTGATCAGTCTATTGAGTTGGCGGGTGTGTTCTTTGGTCGGATCTGCGGGTAGCTGTCTGTAGTGTTCCTGGTTGTCCAGTTGTCAGTATGCTTCTTTACAATAGTCCGTTCTGTTCTGTATGACGATGGCTCCTCCTTTGTCCGCTGGTTTGATGACGATGTTGCGGTTGGTCTTGAGAGCGTGGATGGCGTTGCGTTGTGCACGGGTGACATTCTGGACTGTCTTGTGAGTGCGGCTGATGAATCTGGCGTTGATGCATCTCCTGACCGCTTGAGCATACATGTCAAGCTTGGGGCATCGACCCTCTGGAGGGGTCCAGTTTGACTCTTTTTTCTTCGGTTGCTGCACTGCGTGTCCCTCTCTCTGCTGTTCTGGATCATTGATTGTCTCATTGGGTTTGTTGCTGACATCTTGGGATTTGTGGAAGTATTCCCGGAGCCTCATCCTCCTGATTAATTCCTCCGTGTCTGCCGCGAGACCGATGGGGTCCATTTTGGTGGTTGGGCAGAACTTGAGCCCTAGGGCGAGAACTTCGATTTCGTCTGGTTGATCGTAGACAGTGAGGACCCAAAGATCAAAGCCAAAGGCTCTGCAATCTCCTCCCTTGCCTCCCAAAGAATCCTAGGATATATCCCATCTGGCCCAGGGGACTTATCGACCCTCAGGTTCTTCAAAATTGCTAAAAAATCTTCCCTCAGAACATCTACCTCCTCCAGCCTATCCACCTTTATCACACTCTCATCCTCAAAAACATGGCCACTCTCCTCGGTGAACACTGACGAAAAGTATTCATTCATCACCTCCCCTATCTCTTCTGACTCCATGCACAAGTTCCCACTACTGTCCTTGACCGGCCCTACCATCACCCTGGTCATTCTTATATTCTCACATAAGAGTAAAAAACCTTGGGGTTTTCCTTGAACCGACCCGCCAAGGACTTCTCATGCCCCCTCCTAGCTCTCCTAAGCCCTTTTTTTTAGCTCATTCCTTGCTACCTTGTACCCCTCAATCGACCCAACTGAACCTTGTTTTCTCATCCTTACATACGCTTCCTTTTTCCTCTTGACTAGACACTCAACCTCTTTTGTGAACCATGGTTCTCTCACTCGGCCATTTCCTCCCTGCCTGACAGGGACATACCTATCAAGGACACGCAGTAATTGCTCCATGAAAAAGCTCCACTTTTCGTTTGTGCCTTTCCCTGATAGTTTCTGTTCCCATCTTATGCTCCCTAATTCTTGCCTAATCGCATCATAATTACCCCTCCCCCAATTATAAACCCTGCCCTGCCGTATGGCCCTATCCCTCTCCATTGCAATAGTGAAAGTCACCGAATTGTGGTCACTATCTCCAAAGTGCTCTCCCACATACAAATCAAACACTTGGCCGGGTTAATTACCCAGTACCAAATCCAATGTGGCCCCACCTCTTGTCGGCCTATCCACATATTGTGTCAGGAAACGCTCCTGCACACACTGTGCAAAAACGATCCCATCCGAACTGTTTGACCTATAAAGGTTGCAATCAATATTTGGAAAGTTGAAGTCACCCATGACAACTACTCTGTGACCTCCACACCTATTCATAATCTGCTTTGCAATTTCTTCCTCCACATCTCTATTACTATTTGGGGGCCTGTAGAAAACTCCTAACAACGTGACCGCTCCTTTCCTATTTCTAACTTCAGCCCATATTACCTCAGACGGCAGATCCCCTCGAACTGCCTTTCTGCCGCTGTTAAACTATCCTTGATTAACAATGCTACTCCTCCACCTTTCTTACCACGTTCCCGACTCCTATGAAACATCTATACCACGGAACTTCCAACAACCATTCCTGTCCCAGTTCTAATCATGTTTCCGTAATGGCCACCACATCGTAGTCCCAAGTACCAATCCACGCTCCAAGTTCTCCTACCTTATTCCGGATGCTCCTTGCATTGGAGTAGCCACACTTCAAACCACCTTCCTGTCTGCCGGTACATTCCTGCGAACTTGATACCCTCCTCAGTACCTCCCTACACTCACCACTGGCTCGTGGACTACAGCCCTTTTCCCCACCCCCTTCCAGGTCTGTATGGGGTTTTACACTGTATCGGGATCCTGCCAGGTGTGTACGGGGTTTCACAATTTATCTTGATCCTGACAGGTGTGTAAGGGGTTTCAAAATGTATCAGGATCCTGCCAGGTGTGTATGGGGTTTCACAGTATATCAGGATCCTTCCAGATCTGTATGGCGTTTCACAGTGTATCAGGAACCTGCCAGGTGTGTATGGGGTTCGCAGTGTATCAGGATCCTGCCAGGTGTGTATGGCGTTTCACAGTATATCAGGATCCTTCCAGATGTGTATGGCGTTTCACAGTGTATCAGGATCCTGCCAGGTGTGTATGGGGTTTCACAGTGTTTCAGGATCCTGCCAGGTGTGTATGGGGTTTCACAGTATCGGGATCCTGTCAGGTGTGTATGGGGTTTCAATGTGTATCAGGATCCTGCCAGGTGTGTATGGGGTTTCACAGTGTATCAGGATCCTTCCAGATGTTTATGGGGATTCACAGTGTATCAGGATTCTGCCAGGTAGATATGGGGTTTCACAGTGTTTCAGGATCCTGCCAGTTATGTATGGGGTTTCAGAGTTTCGGGATCCTGCCAGGTGTGTATGGTGTTTCACAGTGTATCAGGATCCTGCCAGGTGTGTCTGGGCTTTCAAAGTGTATCAGGATCCTGCCAGGTGTGTATGGGCTTTCAAAGTGTATCAGGATCCTGCCAGGTGTTTATGGGGTTTCACAGTGTATCAGGATCCTTCCAGATGTGTATTGGGTTTCATTGTGTATCTGGATCCTGACAGGTATGTATGGGGTTTCACAGTGTTTCAGGATCCTGCCAGGTTTGTATGGGGTTTCACAGTGTATCACGATCCTGCCAGGTGTGTATGTGATTTCACAGTTTCGGGATCCTGCCAGGTGTGTATGGGGTTTCACAGGGTATCAGTATCCTGCCAGGTGTGTATGGGGTTTCATAGTGTATCAGCATCCTGCCAGGTGTGTTTGGGGTTTCACAGTGTTTCACGATCCTGCCAGGTGTGTATGGGGTTTCACAGCGTATCAGGATGCAGCCAGGTGCTGTTGGCGTTTCACATTGTATCAGCATCCTGCCAGGTGCTTGTGGCGTTTCACATTGTATCAGAATCCTGCTACGTGCGTATGGGGTTTCACAGTGTATCAGGATCCTGCCAGGTGTGTATGGGGTTTCACATTGTATCAGGATCCTGCTACGTGCGTATGGGGTTTCACATTGTATCAGGACCTTGTCAGTTGTTCTTAACACTGCACAAGTGATAGAGATCAGCAGCTGCATTTAATGAAATAATGCAACGTCCGCCTATTTACAGGAAGCGTTAGCAATCCTATTAATTGTAACTTGAATCGACCCTGAAAAGTTGAGAATTGATGACAAATCCAAACAACTTCAATCCTGTTACCCCAGCCTTTGAGCCTCATATTCCCAGATTCTGACAAACTCTAAAAAATCGGCTACAGTCAATGATGTCGATTCTCTGAATGGAAATAAATGTTTTAAATCTCAATTTCATCACTTACCTTTCAGGTGACTGGATACTTCGGATACAGCTTGTGCGATGTTCATGTAATCAAATGGATCAGAACCTGTTTAAATCAATTACCTTTCATGAAATCAGATCTGTTTAATATTATAGCAAAATCTGCAGTGTTTGAATCTGACATTGAATTCAGTGTGGGATTTTGCTCTACCAAGTTTCTGTATTTCTCTCAGTATTTTATCCAGCTTTTGTAGCCTGTGGCACATTTTCACAAAGGATTCCCACATTGCCCTTCGAGCCCGAGAGCCTTTCTCCATAACCAGGTTTAGGAGAAAATTGGAACTGTCCACCCGGTTTCCCTTCTCCGCGAGATCAGTGACTTTCTGTAAAGAATAATAATGAATATATTGAGGAGCGGAGTGAAAGACAAACACTGAGAATGAGAAGGAAAGGATCTGCTCAGTGATGGGATCTCCCAGTTGTTTTGACGATAGAAAGTAATCACTTGGCCGGGTGCTGATCCATTCTGAACAGGGGCTGAATATTCTGTAAAAACTTGATCCACTCATTAATGGGACATACATGTCATGAAAATAAAATTAAAATCAGAAATATCATTCCTGGAGAGTATGGAATCACTTAGAATCTGCAGTAGTTTTAATGGGATTAGTTTTCTCTGTCCTTCAGTCTATAACATGACATCTGATTTAGATTGACAATATAATACACTCGTTTCTCACACTTATTTCATGATGTCACAATTAGTAATTTGATTGAAATAAAGCAGCAGCGAATCAGAACTTGAGTGGGAGAGAAGGGTCTAATGTGAAGTGAGGGAAGCAGCTGGAAAACTGCCTGAGAAATTACACCGACTAATCGAAACAACCATTGTTAATTATCGATCAGGAGAATCAAGCAATACTTCGAAGGATGAAAAGTCTAATTACTCCAATCACTTTTTTCCCTCAGTAATTAAAATATCTGATATATATTATTTTGCACATCAGCTGCCGGTATGAAACCTCGGTGACCGGGAGCACATATCTAGCAATGGGATTCGTGTAGTCAGGACTTTCATCGACAACAGCCTATATTTATACATCGCCTTTTTTAATTGTATTTATTAATTCACACGATGTGGGCGTCACTGGCAAGATCAGCATTTATTGCCCATTTCTAGTTTCCCTTGATTTGATAGTGGTGAGCTGCCTCCTTGAAACTCTGCAGTCCATGTGGTGAAGGTACTCCCACAGTGCTGATAGGGAGGGAGTTCCAGGATTTCAACGCAGCGACGATGAAGCAACAACTATATATGTCGCAGTCAGGATAGTGTGTTCCTGAGAGGGGAACTTGCAGGTGATGGTGTTACCCTGCTCCTGTTGCCTTTGTCCTGCTAGGTGATAGAGGTCACGAGTTTGGGAGGTGCTGCCGAAGAAGACTTGGCGAGTTGCTGCAGTGCATCTTGTAGCTGGTGGACACTGCAGCCACCTTGCGTCAGTGGTAGAGGTTTTTAAGGTGGTGCTGGTCAAGTGGACTGCTTTGTCCTGAATGGTGTCGAGATTTCTTGAGTGTTATTGGAGTTGCACTCATCCAGGCAAGTAAAGATTATTCCATCACACTCCTGACTTATGCCTGGTAGGTGGTGGTGAAGTAAATACACTAAAATCCCATTTGGACATTGTTAGGTTAAACTGCAAAAATAGCAGTGTGTTGTCACTGAAATCACTTTAGAGGCTGTAAGAATCTTCAATAACTGTTTAGTTGCAGGCTTCTCGTTTGCAAAAAAATACTGATAAGTGAGTAAGGAGGCTTTTGGGCCAGGACTGTTAAACTATAAACTATAGCAAGTGGTCAAAAGCTGCTGAGGTGTTCAGCCTTTCCTAACTGCAAAAAAATGGCCCGCATTTTGTGGTGGTTGGTGATGGCGAACTATCAGCTTTCGCCGTTATTACGCCACTGAAACTGGCAGCAACTTCAGGATTTAGCGCATGCGCATCTAACCGTGGAAACCCTGTAGTTGCGGTAAGTCATTCATTGATCTGACACTGGCTGCGCTGTGGACGAGGATGTAGAGTTTTACCCAGATTAGTCATGTTCAGAAAAAGCAGGACAAATCCAATCCAGCCAATTACTTTCCTATCAAGCCACTCTCGATCTTCAGCGAATTGACGGAAGGAGGCTTAGAGCAGCACTTACTCACCAGTTAGCCGCTCGTCGGTACTTAATTTGGTTTCCACCAGAACCAATCGGCTCCAGACCTCATTACAGCATTTGATAAAACATGGATAAAAGAGCTGAATTCCAGAGGTGAGGTGGGAGTGACTGCCGTTGACATCAATGCAGCATTTTACCGAGTAGGTTTGAGAAAAAGCTGGAAGAAAGTGCTAAGTTTTAAGGGGGAGATGAAGTTGAAAAGGCGGAGGGGTCTAGTGAGTGAGTTCCAGAGCTTAGGGCCTAAGGCAAATGAACGCTCTACAAAACTGGTAAGCTGAAGGTCGAGGGGTGCACAAGAGGCCAGTGCTGGAGTTACAGAAAATCCGAGGACTGCGGAAGGTTTCTGTGCTGGAGGTGGATACAGCGATAGGAAAGGGCTAGGCCATGAATTAATTGAAATTGGAGGATGGACGTTTTAAACAGAAGACATTCGAGGAACGGGAGCGAGCACACGTGCGTCGGTTAACGGGACCTGCGGCGGGACAGGGCACAAGCAGAGTTTTGGATGAATTGAAGTTTAAGGAGGACTGAGGAAGAACTGTCGGCCAGGGGAGCGTTATAATGATCCAGTATAAAGGTGACAAACACAAGATGAGGGTTCAGCTGAGGTAGGAGTGGAGACGGACAATGATATGAAGGTGGAAGTACGTGGTATTTGTGATGGAGAGGATATGGGTCGAAAGCTCAGTTCTGGAGCAAATAGGTCGCCGAGGTTGCAAACAGTCAGGTTCAGCATCGGAGAGTGGCCGGGGAGGGGGATGGAATCAACTGGTGAGAAGACGGAGTTTGTGCTGCTGATAGTAGATGATGATTCAATCTTCCCAATATTTAACTAGAAAAAATCAAACTAAAGAAACGGCATGATCGAAAGAGAAACACAGGTGCTAACCAGTGAAAGAATATTTAAAAATGTACCTACCAATATTTAATTTCTCAGTCACTTTCTCCGTAATCAAACAACCAAATCCATTCATTAAAGTTAACCGACGGTAAATTACAGACCGAATGACTTAAATTTTCCGTTGTTTCCTGGGGTCACTAATTTAAGTTGTATAAGGCTAGATCTCGGTTAGATGTCAGGAGATGTTTCTTTTCCCAGAAAATAGTGGACCTCTGGAACAGGCTGCCGTCTCATGCGGTGAATCCCGATTCGCTGAATTCCTCCAAGCGAGAGCTGTACCTGTTTTTGGCTGGGGCGGAGATCACCTCTTACAGAAGGTAGGTAATGGAAGGAATTCCTGGTTAGAGCGATCTCCTGGACTAGTTTCGCTCGCCTAGATGGATCGGAGAAGAATTTCCCAGACTTATTCCCCAAATTGTCCTTGAATTTTCTCTGTTTTTTGCCTCTCCCAGGAGATCACATGGTTTCGGGTGGGGTGGAGTGTACATGTTGAAATACACAAGGTATCTCAATTGTGTGTGACAGCCTGGATTGACCAAATGGTCTTTCCCTGTCCATCATTGTTCGAATGTTCCAGTGAAATACCACAACAAGAGCACAGGACCAGGAAATGACAGACTGAATGAGATCAATCTCATATTCTTCCTGGAGAGTGACATTCCCCACCAAGAGCACAGGACCAGGAAATGACAGACTGAATGAACTCAATCTCATATTCCTCCTGGAGAGTGACATTCCCCACCAAGAGCACAGGACCAGGAAATGACAGACTGAATGAGCTCAATCTCTTATTCCTCCTGGAGAGTGACATTCCCCACCAAGAGCACAGGACCAGGAAATGACAGACTGAATGAGCTCAATCTCTTATTCCTCCTGGAGAGTGACATTCCCCACCAAGAGCACAGGACCAGGAAATGACAGACTGAATGAACTCAATCTCATATTCCTCCTGGAGAGTGACATTCCCCACCAGGAGCACAGGACCAGGAAATGACAGACTGAATGAGATCAATCTCATATTCCTCCTGGAGAGTGACATTCCCCACCAAGAGCACAGGACCAGGAAATGACAGACTGAATGAGATCAATCTCTTATTCCTCCTGGAGAGTGACATTCCCCACCAAGAGCACAGGACCAGGAAATGACAGACTGAATGAGATCAATCTCTTATTCTTCCTGGGGAGTGACATTCCCCACCAAGAGCACAGGGGCAGAAGATTTCCTCTTTTGCGAACAATTTTCAACTCTTCGTATCATAGTTTCAGATTCACAATATTTGCATTTTATTCTTTATTCCCCTATTTGCCTGTTTCAATTCCGTAACATTCTATGATTCTAAGATCTGATATTCTGTCAGTTTTGTGATGTTAGAATAAACAAAACTCAATCTGAATCTGGCCCACTTACGTAATATTCTTGTCCATTGAAATGGTCGTCACCTGTTAACCAGAGAGCGAGTCCCTCTACACCCTCTTCAACCGCCTGTTCCAGTCTGTCCCGTTAGAATTTCGTCAACTGGAACAGCTGGTAATCGTCGCACTTTGTCAAGAACCCAGTGATTGTAGAGCTCGGCTCTGTGAACACAAATGGAGAAAACAAAACACAATAACCACATTATATCCGGGCGGCTACATTTCCTCTTATACTAAACGGCTGTAGCCTCCCGTGAGCCACATTATCAAACAACTTCTGAAAACCGATATAGACCACATGTGCTATATTAAATCTAGCTATAGAGTCAATTCTTTGAAAAAATATTGTGCTAATTTGTCAAACACTTCTTGCCTTCAGCTAATCCGTACCAGCCTCCTCTAATCATTATTGTATCTCTAAATTACATAGACGTACGTAGAATTTACAGCACAGAAAAAGGCCACTGGTCCCTAGTGATAGGGGACTCTATCATAAGGAGGATAGATAGCGTCCCTTGAAGCCAAGAACGAGAATCCCGAAGGGTATGTTGCCTACCCGGTGCAAGGGTAAGGGACATCTCATGGCGGCTGGAGAGGAACTCAGAAAGGGAGGGTGTAAATCCAGTTGTCTTGGTCCATGTTGGAGCATTCGATATTGGTAGGAACAGGGAGGAGGTCCTGCTGAAAGAGTATCAGGTGTCAGGCTCTAAATTAAAAAGCAGGACCTCGAGGGTAATAATCTCTGGATTATTGCCCGAACCACGTGAAAATTGGCATAGAAGCTGACAGATCAGGAGAATTAACACGTGGCTAAAGGGTTGGTCTGGGAAAGAGGGGTTCCTTTTCATGGGACACTGGCACCAGTTCTGGGACAGGAAGGAGCTGTACCGACGGTACGGGCTCCACCTGAACTGGGATGGGAAGCGTGTCCTAGTGGAATGGGAAATAGGGAGGTGACAAACGCTTTAAACTATTAAGATGGGGTGTGGGATCTACAAGAAACGTAACCAGCCTAAGCATAAGCAAAGCAGGAAAAGAGAGCGTAGGAAAGAATAAAATAAGGGAGGACATTGATGTCAAGTGAATAAATAGAGTTATAGAACAGGAGTCTTAAAAGATGGTTAAACATAAAGTGGGAGAAAATTATATTAAATGAGTTAAACTGTCTCTACAGCAACTGAGTGTCCATAATAAAACGGGAGCTGGAGGCAGTCATGCGTTGCGAGGAACCAGACATAGTAGGGTTTACTGAGACATGAGTACAGAAAAATCAGGACTGGGAATTAAACATTGCAGGGTATTGCTTATCTAGAAAAGATAGAGAGGGATAATGGGGAGGTGGAGTAGCTGTACCTATTGGGGATAACGTAATGGCAGCAGAAAAAAAGTGACGCAGCTATCAGCAAGACAAAATAGAATGCATATGGATAGAGATAGAAGTTAATAAAGGATGAATAACATTAATAGGCGTAGTACTGACCACCTAATAGTTGAAAGGAGGTGGAGGAAGAAATATGCAGACACATTAGCGAAATGAGTAAAAAAAACATAGAATAATAATCATGGGGGATTTCAACTACCAAGATATTAATTGGACAGAAGAGTAAGTAAAGGCGATCAGAGAATGGAGTTCCTACAATGAGTACAGGACCCCTTTCGAACCCAGTATGTAAAACGCCCAATAAGGGAGGGTTCTCTATTGGATCTTGTATTGTGGAATGAAACAGAGCAGATAAGAGAAGTAAACGTAGGGGAACATCTAGGCAATAGTGACCATAATATAATACTCATTAAGATGATAATTGAGAAGGACATAAGTATGACGAAAACAAGGTTAATAGGTTGGAGAAAAGCTATTTTGAGGGGCAGAGAATAGAGCTTGGGAGAATAAAATGGGCAAAAATATTGGCAAACAATGATGTAGATCAGCAACGGGAAACATTTAAAATGGTGTTCAACAGAGTGCAGTAACAATATATTCTGCTAAATGGAAAGAACAAACTAAATACTTAGGACAATTCCTGGGTGAATAAAGATATACGGGAACAATTGAGGGTAAGGAAAGAGGCATATATTAAGTACATGGACAGCAGGGGAGTGTATGATTACGGAGAATACGAAGAGATTAAGAGAAGTCAAAAATACAATTACGAAGGCAAAGAGGAACTATGAAATTAAGTTATCAAAGAACATAAAACAATAGTAAAAAAATTTACAGGCACATCAATAAATAAGGAAGGTTGGGATGGAACCAGGGCCATTAAAGGATAATACCACAGGCAACGACAGAGAGATGGCAGAAATATTAAATCATTATTTTACTTCAGTATTTACCAGGGAGATAGAACAAGTTGACATGACATTGGATGATGGGATTTGTAATGAGATAAGTACATTTAAAGTAAAGAGGGGCGATATATTACATAAACTACTGAAACTCCAAGAAGATAAAACTTCTGGTCCAAGGGATTCCATCCACGCATTTTAAAATAATCTAGGGAAGGGATAACAGAGGCATTACTACACATATTTAATAATTCGTTCGTAAAAGGTGTAGTGCCAGAAGCCTGGCAGATAGCTAATGTAATACCTATATTCAAGAAAGGGAATACAACATGTCCAGGGAATTATAGACCAGTCAGCTTAACATCAGTGTCTGGAACAATAATAGAATCCTACTAAAGGAGAAAATAGAAGAACATCTAGAAACCAAAAATATAAAAAAGAATAGTCAGCATGGATTTCAAAAGGGAAGGACTTGCTTGATCAACCTCATTGAATGTTTTGAAGAGGTAAAGGAGAGAGTAGACAATGGTATTGCAGTAGATATAATTCATCTACATTTCCAAATGGCCTTCGTTAAGGTACCCCATAATAAACTGATGAACGAGGTCAGAGAATGCAGAGTCAGGGGACAATTAGCAGAATGGATTTCTGGCTGGCTTCAGGACAGAAAGCAGAGAGTAGGAGTAAAGGGTAGTATTCACAGTAGCAGAAGGTGAGTAGTGGTGTTCCAAAAGGATCAGTGCTGCGACCACTGTTGTTCACAATTTATATTAACGATTTAGACTTTCGAATCAAAAACACCATTTCTAAATTTGCGAATGACACAAAATTGGGGGGGGGGGGGGTGTTAGTCAATACATAGAAATATAGAAACATAGAAGATAGGAGCAGGAGTAGGCCATTCGGCCCCTCGAGCCTGTTCCGCCATTTAATGAGATCATGGCTGATCATCCAAATTCAGTACTGAGGATAACTGCAACAAATTACAGGAATACATTAATAAACTTGCAGAATGGGCATATAATTGGCAAGTGAAGTTCAATACAGATAAATGTGAGGTATTACATTTGGGTAGGAAGAATAGGGAGGTCACTTATTACTTGGAGGGTGCGAGTCTAGGTGGGTAGAGTAACAAAGCGATCTTGGAGTACACATACACAAATGATTAAAAATTGCGACACAGGTTGGCAAGGCAATTTAAAAAGCAAACCAAGCACTAGGGTTTATTGCCTGAGGGATGGAATTGAAAAGTAGGCAAGTTATGCTAAACTTGTATCGAACCTTGGTTTGACCATAATTAGAGTACTGCCTACAGTTCTGGTCGCCATATTATACAAAGTATATTGAGGATGTGCCCATATTCTGATCTCTCCATGAGTACGGTCTTTGACCAGAGGCAGTGTCCATTTCTGACCTCTCTCAGAGTAGGGACTATGACCAGAGGTTGTGTACTTTTTTACATCTGTTCCTCAATCTGGATCTTTGATCCGAGTTTATGTCATTGTTCTGATCTCTCTCTCTCTCTGTGAATAGGGACTGTTTCCAAAGGTTGTGTCCATGTTCTGATCTCTCTCTCTCTCTCTCTTTCTCTCTCTCTGAATAGGGACTGCGAGCAAAGGTTGTGTCCCTGTTCTGATCTGTCTCTCTTTGAATAGGGACTGTTACCAGAGGTTGTGTCCCTGTTCTGATCTCTCTCTGAATAGGGACTGTTACCAGAGGTTGTGTCCCTGTTCTGATCTCTCTCTCTCTGGCTCTCTCTCTGAATAGGGAGTGCGAGCAGAGGCTGTGACCCTGTTCTGAACTTTCTCTCTCTGAGGGTCTATGGCCAGAAGCTATTTCGCTGTTCTGATCTGTTTCCTGTGTAATGAAAGTGACCAGAGGCTGTGAACCTGTTCGGATCTCTCTCTGTCTCTGAATCGGGACTTTGACCAGAGGTTGTGGCACTGTTATGATCTTTTTCTGAGTAGGAACTGTTAGCAGAGGCTTTGTCCCTGTTCTGATCTCTCTCTGAGTAGGGACTGTTACCAAAAGTTGTGTTCCTGTTCTCTTCTCTTCCTGAACCGGGATTTTGACCAGAGGTTGTGACCCTGTTCTGATCTTTCTCTGCCTAGGGACTGTGACCAGAGGCTGTGTCCCTGTTCTAATCTCTCTCTGTCTCTGAGTAGGGCCTCTGACCCAAAGGCTGTGTCCCTGTTCTGATCTCTCTGTGTTTCTGAGTAGGCCCTGTGACCAGAGGTTGTGTCTCTGTTCTGATCTCTCTCTGTTTCTGAGTAGGGCCTGTGACCAGTGGCTGTGTCCCTGATCTGATCTCTCTTTGTCTCTGTGTAGGACCTGTGACCAAAGGCTGTGTCCCTGTTCTGATCTTTCTCTGAGTACGGACTGTGACCAGAGGATGTGTCCCTGTTCTGAACTTTCTCTGTTTCTGAGTAGGGCCTGTGACCGGAGGCTGTGTCCCTGTTCTGATCTCTTTATCTGAGTTGGGACTGTTACCAAAGGCTTTGACCCTGTTCTGATCTCTCCCTCAGAAGGGACCATGACCAAATGTTGTGCCCATGTTCTGATATCAATTAGTAGGGTCAGTGACCAGATGCTGTGTCCCTGTTCTGATCTCTCTGAGTAGGTACTGTGACCAGATGGTTATCCCTGTTTTGATATGACTGAGCACTAAAACAAATTACAGGAGGACATTAATAAACTTACAGAATGGGCATATAATTGGCAAATGAAGTTCAACACAGATAAAGGTGAGGTATTACATTTTGGTAGGAAAAATAGGGAGGTCACTTATCATTTGGAGGGTATGAAAAACACAATTTCTAAATTTGCGGATGATACCAAATTGGGGGGATAGGCAATACTGAGCAGTATGGCCAGTGACCAGAGGCTGTGTTGCTGTTCTGATGTCTCTCTGAATAGGGATTGTGAGGAGAGATAAAGGGATCTCGGAGAACAAATGCACAAATCACTAGAAGTTGCACCACAGGTTAGCAAGGCCATAAAAAAAGCAAACCAAGCACTAGGGTTTATTTCTAGACGAATGGAATGGAAAGGCAGGGAAGATATGCTGAACCTGTATCGAACCTTGGTTAGAGCACAATTAGAGTGCCGTGTGCAGTTCTGGTCGCCATATTATAAAAAGGATATAGAAGCAATGGAGAGGGTGCAGAGAGATTTACAAGGATGATACACGAAATGCGAGGGTGTACATATAAGCAAAGGATGAACAGGCTGGATCTCTTTTCTCTTGATAAAAGAAGGCTGATGGGTGGCCTAATGGAGATCTTTAAAATTACGAAACGTTTTGATAGAGTGGATACAGAGAGAATGTTTCCACTTGTGGGGAAGAGCATAACTAGAGGCCATCAATATAAGATAGTCACCAAGAAATCCAATAGGGAATTCAGAAGAATATTTATTACCAAAGTGTGGTAAGAATGTGGAACTCGCTACCACAGGGAGTGGTTGAAGCGAATAGTATAGATGCATTTAAGGGGAGGCTAGAGAAGCATATGAGGGAGAAGGGAATAAAGGTTTATGCTGATAGATTTAGATGAGGAAAGACGGGAGGAGGTTCGAGTGGAGCATAAACACCGGAAGGACTGGTTCGGATGATTGACCTGTTTTGTGCCATATATCCTATGTAACCTTATGTAATCCTATGCCTCTCACCCCACCATACTCTGGATGGCCTCCTGCTCCCTGGTGCCACACTGTTGCTCAGGAAGCCCATCCTCTGAGTCACTGTCTCTATCCACTTTACAGTCCCCAATCGCAGGTATCTATTAGACAGTTAACGTACTCAGGGGCTCCATCCTCCTGACTGCGGTCACTCGATTCCCTCTTTCTACTCAGCACCTTTCCTGTTCCCTCTTCCTGTGTGTCTTCCCTCCGCACAACATCTGGGCCCTTTGTCAGGACATAAATTATATTGTATACATTTTTCTGAACCTACCTTGGTCCATTCGCTTTCTTGTTGATAATCCCTATTTGGACCTTCAGCCATGGTGGTGATCGGCGTTCCCAGATTCTGATGCTCTGTAAGAAATATAATATTAATAGGAGGGTTAGGCGGAAATATTAAAATGAGAAGGAGACGTTGCCTTGTTAAACATGATATCAAGTCCCTCCTCCCCCATCAATACACCAGCTGTTAGCTCCGGAATCGAGCATTTCCCTAGTGTTACGATCAACTCTCCACATCAGGTGTGACACAGACAGCTGCCCAGTGAAATACAGTGAGTCCCACCGATCTCCACAACCGAGTTCCAGACGGGCTCCCGTCAGCCGAGACTCCGCACTGGGAGCGCCCATCGGTAAGATTTACTCACACAGTGTAGGAAAAAAACAGCCTTATTCCTGAGGTAGAGAATATTCTGCAGGAAAATATGGAGCGGTTGATCATTAATGAATTAAATTATTTTTCACTCGGTTTTACGCAGTCTGGTGGTGTTGTATTAATATTTCACAGATTTCTGTTGAATATTTTTGGTTTGTTGAGATTTGATATGAAATTCTGATCATTTATTAATATGACATCTCTCCAGACACATACACACAATATATAGCTGTGTTTAATTCCTCTGCTCTCTATCAGCGACATTGTCTGTGTGTTCATGGAGCTGTGTCCTGGTTGGTGCTTCTATTTGAATATGTTGACCATATCTCTCATGGTGTCAGCACCTGACTAATGAGCACTGTAGGAGGTGAGGACAGTTACCGCTGTTCCACTAATATTAACACTAATGTGTAATGTTATGAATCATGTAAATTTAAACAATTATATGACGCACAGCATTTATGTTTGGAATATCTTTGCTTCTTACAATCTCATAAAACGCAATAAATAGAAAAGTGGTAAATTTGACTGCTGTTTCACAATGAAAATTCTCTACTTGTGCGCGTGTGTCGCTGTGTCTGCGTCCACACATCAGTCAGCGTCCTTTCCTTTCCCCACTGAGGAAATGTAAAAGCGACTAATTCACGGACTTGTAAAATTCCGTAATCTGCTGTTCCACTCACACGGACCCTTGTATAATAAACACACAACAGCAAGAACTTCCATTTACACAGCGCCTTTAACATCGAACAACATCCCCAGGCGCTTCGTGGAAACTTAATCTGCCAGAAGATGGGCGCTGAACAAAATAAGTTTGAAGGAGTTGAGAACAATAGGTTGGTCAAGGCAGTGGGTATTAAGGATTGTTCTAAAGGAGGAAAGGGTGGTGAGGGGGTTCAGGTGGGGAATGGCAGAGCGGAGAGCAGAGACAGCTGAAGGCTCGGCCGGCATAGACTGCGTGAGAAGAGGGTGGTGAGTGGGATCAGGTGGGGAATTACAGAGCAGAGGGCAGGGACAGCTGAAGGCACGGCCGCCAAAGACGGGGTGAGGAAAGGGTGAAATGCTCAAGAGGTCAAAGATGGTGACATGGAGCGTGCTCAGGAGTGGGGGCTTGTGGGACGGGAGGAGGTTTGAGAGAGAGGGAGGGACGAGGCAGTGAATTCATTTAAACATAAGGATGATCATGGCTTATGTAACGATTAGTGATGGGAAATTCCTACCTATTGGCAAAATCAGTTGTTAATCATAAGATGGAAGCGGAGGCATGAAAAACACTGGCGGACAAAATAATAGAAAATCCCAAGGTGTTTTATACGTATATTAATGCCAAGAGGATAACCAGGGAAAGAGTAGGGCCCATTAGGGACCAAAGTGGCAATCTGTGTGTAGAGCCGGAAGATGTAGGTGAGGTTTTAAATGAATATTTTGCATCTGTGTTCACTATTGAGAAGAACGATGTAGGCATAGAAATCAGGCGGGGGATTTGTGATATACTTGAACAAATTAGTATTGAGATGGAGGAGGTACTAGCGGACTTAGCGGGCTTAAAAGTGGATACATCCCCAGGGCCAGACGAGATGTATCCCAGGCTGCAGTGTGAGGCAAGGGAGGAGATTGCAGGGGCTCTGACACAAATTTTCAGAACCTCTCTGGCCACAGGGAGGTGCCAGAGGACTGGAGGACATCTAACGTAGTACCATTATTCAGGAAGGGTAGTAGGAATAAACCAGGGAATTACAGTTAAGTGAGCCTAACATCAATGATAGGGAAATTAATGGAAAAAATTCTGAGGGACAGAATTAGTCTCCACTTGGAGAGGCAAGGATTAATCAAGGATAGTCAGCATGGCTCTGTCAGGGGGAGATCATGTCTAACCAATTTGATTGAATTTTTCGAGGGGGTAACGAGGTGTGTGGCTGAGGGTAGTGCAGTTGATGTAGTCTACATGGACTTCACTAAGGCTTTTTACAAAGTCCCGCATGGGAGACTGGTCAAGACGGTAAGAGCCCATGTGATCAAGGGCAATTTGGCACATTGGATCCAGAATTAGCTTAGTGGCAGGAGGCAGAGGGTGACGGTCGAAGGTTGTTTTTGTGACTGGAAGCTTGTGTCCAGTGGTGTAACGCAGGGATCGGTGCTGGGTCCTTTGCTGTTTGTAGTGTACATTAATGATTTAGATATGAATGTAGGAGGTATGATCAGTAAGTTCGCAGATGACACGAAAATTGGTGGTGTGGTAAATAGCGAGCAGGGAAGCCTCAGTTTACAGGACGATATAGATGGGTTGGTTAGATGGGTAGAACAGTGGCAAATGGAATTTAACCCGGAAAACAGTAAGGTGATGCACTTTGGGGGGACTAACAAGGCAGGGGAATACACAATGAATGGTAGGACCCGAAGAAGGACAGAGGATCAGAGGGACTTGGTGTGCATGTACATAGATCCCTGAAGGCAGCAAGACATGTAGATAAGGTGGTTAAAAAGGCATATGGGATACTTGCCTTCATTAGCCGAGGCATCGAATATAAGGCAGGGAGGTCATGATGGAGCTGTACAAAACGCTAGTTAGGCCACAGCTGGAATACATTGTGCAGTTCTGGTCGCCACACTATAGGAAGGATGTGATTGCATTGGAGAGGGTGCAGAAGAGATTCATGAGGATGTTATCTGGGCTGCAGCGCTTCAGCTATGAAGAGAGACTGGACAGGCTGGGGTTGTTTTCCTTGGAGCAGAGAAGGCTGAGTGGGAACCTGATTGAGGTGTACAAAATTATGAGGGGCATAGATAGGGTAGATAGAAAGCAACTTTTCCCCTTCGTAGAGGGGTCAATAACCCGGCGTGCATAGATTCTAGATAAGAAGCAGGAGGTTTACAGGGGATTTGAGGAAAAACTTTTTCACCCAGAGGGTGGTTGGAATCTGGAACTCACTGCCTGAAAGGGTGGTAGAGGCAGGAACCCTCACAACATTCAAGAAGCATTTAGATGAGCATTTGAAACGCCATAGCATACAAGGCTACGGACCAAGTGCTGGAAAATGGGATTAGAATAGACAGGGCTTGATGGCCGGCGCGGACGCGATGGGCCGAAGGGCCTTTTTCTGTGCTATATACCTCTATGACTCTATGACTCTATTAAGATTGACGTTCAGGATCCTCCTATCTGTGTGAATGGTGGATTGTGCCCAGTTTCGATCGGTTTCCATCTTAAACATTCCTGAAGTTTTTTTCTCTCTCGAAAGGGAGCGGCCTGTTTTTCAGTCAGTTTGACAATAACTGCCTCATTTACGTGAACTTATTTCAGCCGAAACACAAGTTCCTGTCGCATTCTCCCACCTAATTCACATCCGTTCGTAAGTGACTGAAACTTACATTGTCGCGTTAAATGGCAAATAATTATTATTATTAATCGGGATCATGTTTTATCACCGAAATTTCTGCAATTCTGAACTCGATCGCGTTCACTCCGGCCTCAGATAACCAGAGAGAAAACGGGGAGCTGCAGAGCAGTAAGGCTGACATCAGTAGTAGGGAAAATGCGAGAATCTATTATTAAGGACGTGGTACCAGGGGACTTAGAAAAAAAAATGAGAGGATTGGGCAGAGTCAACATGGATTTACGAAAGGGTAATCGTGCTTGATGAATCTGTTAGCGTTTTTTGAGGTTTAACTTGCAGAATAGATAAGGGGGGACCAGTGGGTGCGATGTATTTGGATTTTGAGAAGGCATTCGATAAGGCGCCACGGAAGAGGTTATTAAACAAAATTAAGGCTCCTGTGATTGGGGATAATACAGTAGCATCGTTTGAGGATTGTTAACGGACAGAAAACAGAGAGTAGGAATAAACGGGATATTTTAGGGTAGGCAGGCTGTAACTAGTGGGGCACCGTAAGGATCAGTGCTTGGGCCTCAGCAATTCACAATCTACATCATGATTTGAATGGCAGGACCAAATGTAATATATCCAAATTTGCTGATGATACAAAGCTGGGTGGGAATGTAAGTTGTGAGGATGATGCAAGGAGGCTTCGCGGGGATATAGACAGGCTAAGTGAGTGGGCAAGAAGATGGCAAATGGCATTTAACGTGGAGAAATTTGAAGTTATTCACTTTGGTACGAAAAATAGAAAAGCAGAATATTTTTTAAATGGAAGAGATTGTGATATGTTGGTATTCAGAGGGACCTGGGTGTCCTTGTACAAGAATCAGTGAAAGTTAACATGCATGTACAGCAAGCAATTAGGACAGCAAATGGTATTTTGGCCAAGAGGATTTGAGTATAAGAGTAAAGACGTCTTAATGTTATTATATAGGGCCCTGATGAGACCACACCTGGAGTATTGTGTACATGTTTAGGTCTCCTTACCTAAGGAAGGATATACTTGCCATAGAGGGAGTGCAACGAAGGTTCACTAGACTGGTTCTTGGGATGGGGGGATCACCCTATGAGGAGCGATTGAGTAGACTAGGTCTATATTCTCTAAAGTTTATAAGAATGAGAGGATGATCTCATTGAAACATACAACATTCTTCCTGGACTTTACAGGGTAGATACAGGGAGGATGTTTCCCCTGGCTGGGGAGTCTAGAACCAGGGGTCACAGTCTCAGAATAAGTGGTCGGCCATTTACGACTGAGATGAGGAGACATTTCTTCACTCAGAGGGTGGTGAAGCTTTGGAATTCTCTATCCCAGAGGGCTGTGGAGGCTCAGTCGTTGAGTATATTTATGACAGAGATCGATAGATTTTTGAATATTAAGTGGATCAAGGGATATGGGGATAGTGCAGCAAAGTGGAGATGAGGTAGATGGTAAGCCATGATCTTATTGATTGGTGGACCAGGCTCGAAGGGCCAAAGTGGCCTACTCCTGCTCCTATTTCTTATGTTCTTATGTTCCAGCTGCTCGACACAGAGCGATAATCGGCCAGTGCGAATGGTTTAACCCTTTACTGAGCTGAACTATGTGTTTAGTCTGAATTGCTGGTCTCGCCTTTGATCAGTGAACTAAAACTGTACTTAGCACCACGCGGGTCAGTGAGTGAAAATATCCATTTAAAATGAAAGTATATGATGGAGTTATAGGGCACAGGTTCCCAGCCCTGATCTGTCTAAACTGTGAATTCTACAATAGGGAAGAGGCGCCGCTGGAACACAATGGGGTAAATCCCCTGAGTTAGTGTTCCTGCTTTCTGTCCCGCAATCGCTTTTAAATGTGTCTGTGGTGAGACTGGGGGAGATCATTGGGTGGGACCAGCCCTGAAATCCCAGGTGTAGAATGGACTGCCTTCACGGTCTGAGTGAACACTCAGGGAATTGTTACATCTTTGAGGAACAAAGAGCTCCCGGCACCGGGGAGCATATCTGACCGCGGAAAAAAGCTTTAAAAAGAAAGAGGAAGGTGAGAAAATCAATCTTAGAAGCTACATTAACCTTTCCTTGATCCCGCAAGGTGTTTCTGTCACTATTTCGGTGTAGATTTTGCGAGTTATATCCTTGTTATTTCACCACTAACCATCAAGAAGAAGTTCCTGTTTTGATTTCAGCCAGTTAGACGTTGTGAATTTGATCCGATCCTTGTTCTGTGAGACTGAGAGCTCAGCCCTCTGTGTGAAATCTGCTGCCCGCCCTCAGGGTGGATTTCAACTCAAACATTCCTCATTTGCTTCACAACAGGGAACGGCCTTTCTGGTCAAATCAAATCGAAGCAACTTGGCAATTCTCTGCTACGTCCACTGTGAACAAAGTTAGTTATAACTTTTGATCTAATTTAAATTCACAGATTTCCAGGAGAGTAAAGATCAGATTATCGTTGCGACAGAATCGAGGGTAAATTTTATAAAATCTTGCTTAGCATAAACGCACACACTGTTCCGCCCTGCGTCCAGTCTGAGCTATATATGAGGAGCCCAGAAACTGACCTGTGATTTTATTCCGGAGTCGGTCAGAAGTTCGGTAGAACAGATTATTTTTCTATAGATTTGAATTAACAAGATATTGTAATTGCTGTTTTTTGACCTGCCCAGAAGCTAACATGCTGTCTCCAGTCATTGCCATCCACGCCAACCATTGCAGCCCCCGCCTCCGCGTGTTCTAATAATAATCTTGTTGTTAAATCGATTAACAGTGATTCAGGTCAGAACAGCGCGCTCCCTGGCGCCGTCCTCCGCCTCTGCCTGGCGAGTGCCAGCAGTTCCCCCGCACCCACCTGGCGGGACAAGACAACACTTGCTCAGAAGCTTGTTGTTTATATTTGGAGGCACAGTGCAGTCCTTCTAACTGATCTGCGTTAACCGCAGCAAAGCACAAACACACCCTGCCGGCTCCAGTCATTTTAATGCAGTGAACTGACTGGAACTGAGTATCAGGCGCTGCGTGTAACGGTAGGCCGACCCGATATCGCCCGTTTCGCGCCACCGCCCGAGACACATTTCTGGGTCATGCCGCTATTTATAAAGCCAAGGATGCCGTATGTCTTTTTAGCATTCTTCTCAACTTGTCCTGTCATCTTTAAAGACTTTTGTAGGTATAGGTTCCTGCACCCTTTAAAATTGTACCATTTCGTTTATATTGCCTCTCCTCGCTCTTCCTACCAAAATTAATCACTTCACACTTCTCTGCCTTAAATTTCATCGGCCATGTATCTCCCCATTTTAACACTCTATCTATGTCCTCCTGAATTCTGTCAGTATCCTCCTCGTTGTTCATTACATTTCCTAGTTTCGTGCCTCTTTGAAATTTGCTCTGTATACCCAAATCCAGGGCAATAATTACATATGAAGAAGAGCAATGGCCCCAAACCGGCCGCTGGGGGACATTGCTGCACATTGCCCTCCAGTCTGAAAAACAACTACTCACTACTGCTCTCTGTTTTCTGTCCCTGACCAATTTCGTATCCAGCACCAATGTCTCTTTAATCCATGGGATTCTCTCTCAACTAATATTTGCAAATACAGATTACATTTTCGTTCAGTCCATCTCAGAATCAAAGAATTTACGGCTCATCGTGTCTATGCAGGCCAAAAAAGAGCTTACCAGCCTAATCCCACTTTCCAGCTCTTGGTCCATACCCTTGTAGGTTACCACACTTCAAGTGAATATCCAAGTACTTTTCAAATATGATGAGTGTTTCCGCCTCTACCAGCCTTTGAGGCAGTGAGTTCCAGTGACCCATCACCCTCTGGGTGAAGAAAGGTCTCCTCAACTCCCTCTAATCCTTCTACTAATTACTTTAATCTATGATGCCTGGTTAGTGACCTCTCTCCGAATTGAACTAGGACCTTCCAATCAACTCTATCTAGGCCCATCATAATTTTATATCCTTCAATATAGTCTCTGATCAGCTCCTCTGTTCGAAAGAAAATAACCCCAGCCTATCCAATCTTTCCTCATAGCTAAGATTTTCCACTCCTGGCAACATACTAGAAAGTCTCCTCTACACCCTGTCTACTGCAAGTCTTCTTTGAGCTTAGTGCGCCAATAGGGGCTTAACGTCTGCCGACAGAACAACGTGACGCCACTTCATTAGATGGGAAAAATAATGTATAGGAACAGAGGAATAATAGGCCATTTAGCCCCTTGAGCATGTTTCGGCATTCAATGGGATCATGGCTGATCTGTGAACTAACATTTACCCGTCTTCGCCCCATATCCCTTAATGCCTTTGGTTAAAAACATGGCACGGATTTTCTGCACATGCACGGAAAGCCGGAACTTGCGATCTGTCAAGAATAGGGTAGGAAGAATAGACTTTGTAGGAAGAACAGAAAAACAGAATATTTTTGAAATGGTGAGAAACTTTCAAATGTTGGTGTTCGGTTAGATTTGGGTGTCCTCCTGCAAGAAATACAGAAAGCTGGCATGCAGGTACAGTAAGCAATAAGGAAGGCAATGGCATGTTGGCCTTTAATGCAAGGGGGTTGGAGTATAAGATTAAGGAAGTCTTGCTACCATCGTACAGGGCCTTGGTGAGACCACACCTGGAGTACTGTGTACAGTTTTGGTCTCGTTAACTAGGAAGGATATACTTGCCTTGGAGGTGGTGCAACGAAGGTTCACTAGATTGATTCCTGGGATGAGAGGGCTGTCCTACACAATCTCTCATCATAGGACAGCCCTCTCATCCCAGGAATCAATCTAGTGAACCTTCGTTGCACCACCTCCAAGGCAAGTATATCCTTCCTTAGCCTACACTCTCTGGAGTTTAGAAGAATGAGAGGTGATCTCATTGAAACATGCAAGATTCTGAGAGGATTGACAGGGTAGATGCTGAGAGGTTGTTTCCCCTGGCTGGAGTGTAGATAACAAGGGGGCATAGTCTCAGGATAAGTGGTAGGCCATTTAAGACTGGGGTGAGAAGGAATTTATTTACTCAGAGGGTTTGTACATCTTTGGAATTCTCTGCCCCAGAGAGCTGTGCATGCTGAGTCTTTGAGTATATTCAAGGCTGAGATCGTTAGATTTTTGGACGTTGGGGAATCGAGGGATATGGAGATCGGGCAGGAAAGTGTAGTTAAGGTCGATGATCAGCCATCATCTTATTGACTGGCGGAGCAGGCTCTCGGGGTCGTATGGCCTAATCCTGCTCATATTTCTTATGTTCAAATCTTCTTGACCGCATCCCCGGGGAATGAAACACTGCTAGCTTAGGATTGGTCTATTTGCCCAACTAAAGCCCAGCAGTCCTGCACGAAAATGCTACAGTAGAAAAAACAGGCGTACAGCCTGCATTGTGGATAAAGAAACAGCAGGAAGAAGTCCTGGAAGTCAGTGGGTGAACCGGAAACGGAACTGTTTTAGCTGTGAAATTTAGCAAAGTGTTTAGGACAAAGCCTGATTTAAGTTTTCAACAACTTTTATTATTAATTTTAAATATTTTAGTGCTTTTGGATCTCAAAAGAGAGGCATTGGGGTGTCTTGAGGAGTGTAGGTATTTTACAGAGGAACTTTTGCTGTGGACAAGGAAAGCATCTATTCAATTAGATTTATTTTTTAACTTGCAAATGACTTTAAAAAAAATGATTTTTTCACTTTCACTAATTTTTAAAATAATTATGCCAGAACATATGAATGTTTTAAATGTTAACATTTATATGCTATTCAAAATTGTAATGGATGAATTTTAAAAAAAAATTACATTGCTATAAATTGGTCTGGGACGGTGACATTGATCAGGCGGGTATGCCGGGCGGCCGATCCGATACCGCCCATGTCGCACCACCGCCTTACCTGAATTTCTACCCACTCACTTTATTAATATGACTTTAACAACTCTTTCCATTTTTTCCCTACAGGTACTGGCATCTTTTTAAAGAGGAAACCTGTGAGGGAGAATCATGACTCATGAGGAGTTTGCCCCGAACTTCTATGTGATTCTGGATCATAGAATCGAAAACGCCAGGGAACAAAAAAGCAGATTGAGGAACCATGACCGCCGCCTGATCAGGAGGAACTACTACCCACCCAGAGAGTGTACAGGGAGAGGCTGTCTTTTGAGAAGATGATGTGGAGATGCCGGTGTTGGACTAGGGTGGACAATATGTGAGAAGTCGCACAACAGCAGGTTATAGTCCAACTGTTGTATTTGAAATCACAAGCTTTCGGAGCGCTGTTTCTTCGTCAGCGCTCCGAAAGCTTGTGATTTCAAATAAAACTGTTGGACTATAACCTGGTGTTGTGCGACTTCTCACTTTGAGAAGATGTCAGAGGAGTTGTGTGTGAGGACGCTGCACTTTAGTAAAGAGGCAATCGGCCGACTACGTGACATGTTTAAGGACGGCCTTCAAACACGCTCGAAGACCCACACTGGCTTGTCAGTGTCCGTGAAGATAACCACAGCGCTGAACTTCTTTGCAGGTGGGTCCATTTCAGGCATTCACCGGTGACATTTCAAACATCTCCCAGATGGGTCAGTGTGGTTTTGGGCTGAGTCAGTGGGGTGTGGGACGGGGTTAGAGCGATGTGGGGCTGGGTCAGTGTGGTGTGGGGCTGGGTCACTGGGGTGTGGGGCTGGATCAGTGGGGTGTACGGCTGGGTCAGTGGGGTGTGGGCTGGGGTCAGTGGGGTGTAGGGCTGGGGCCAGTGGCGTGCGGGGCTGGGTCATGGGGTGCGGGACTGTGTCAGTGGGTGTGGTGGCTGGGTCAATGGAGTGTGGGGCTGGGGTCAGTGGGGCGTGGGGCTGGGTCAGTGGGGTGTGGGGGCTGGGTCAGTTGGGTGTGGCGGGGCTGGGGAGGTAGGGTAAGGTGTTGGGTGGTTCTGGTTCGAGTGTGTTGTTGGGGCTGCGTCAGGTGGCGTGTGGGCTGGGTCTGTGGGCTGTGGGGCCGGGGTCTCTGGAGTGTGGGCTGGCTCAGTGGTGAGTGGGCGTGTGTCAGTGGAGGGTGTGGGCTGGTCAGTGGGCTGAGGGGCCGGGTCTCTGAGTGGGGGCTGGGTCAGTGTGTGAGTGGGGCTGAGTCAGTGGGGGGTGTGGGGGCTGGGTCAGTGAGGTGGTGGGGCTGGGTCAGAGGGGTGGTGAGGCTCGCTCAGTGGGGTGTTGGGCTGTGTCAGTGGGGGTGTGGGGCTGGGGGTCAGTGGGGTGTGAGGGCTCGTGGTTCAGTTGGGTGTGGGGCTGTGGCACTTGGGTGTGGGGCTAGGTAAGTGCGGGACGGGGCTGGGTCAGTGGGGTGTGGGGGCTGGATCAGTGGGGTGTAAGGGCTGGGGTACAGTGGGGTGTGGGGTGTTGGGGCTGGGTCAGTGGGGTGTGGGGGGCTGTCAGTGGGATTGGTGCTGTGTCAGAGGGTTGTGGGGGCTCGGTCAGGTGGGTTTGGGGCTGGGTCATTGGGTAGTGGGCTGGTCAGTGGGGTGTGGGTGTGGGGCTGGGTCAGTGGGTGTGGGGCTGGAGTCAGTCGGGTGTGAGGCTTCG